>WNGS01001312.1:36019121-36030249 GCA_020271785.1 Procambarus virginalis | reverse complement strand
CTCGCTAGGTATTTTCTATGCTGCTATCATATCTCCCCGCTCCCTTTTTTTCTAGCGTCGTCAGGTTCAGTTCCTTCAGTCGCTCTTCATGTCCCATCCTATGCAACTCCGGACAAGCCTCGTCGCAAATTTGTGACCTTTTTCAGTTTCCTTATGTGTTTCTTTAGGTGGGGGCTCCATGTTGGGTCTGCATACTCTAAGATTGGTCTCACGTAGGCAGAGTAAAAGTGTGTACTCACCTATTTGTGCTTGCGGGGGTTGAGCTTTGGCTCTTTGGTCCCGAGAGCTTTGGTCTCTTTGGTCCCTTTGGCTCTTTGTGTGTGTGTGTGTGCGCGCGTGCACCCACGGTTTTTAAACCAGAAATCCGCTATTAATGTTACAAATATTGCGGGCAGAGGCTCAGATCTTGATGAAGTTGTATTGTGGTTGGCGGAGTAAACCCCTGTAGCTAGCCAGCTGTGGTAGCCACAGCTGGCTCACAGCTACCTCACACCGCTGCCTCACACCCCCCTAGCCCTGCCTTACCCCTGGTTCACCCATAGGGATAGACTCGCCGAAGCTACCCACTCTTACCTTCACCCCACTTTCCCCTAAAATCTAAAGTCCCTCTAACCTACCTAGATCGGCCTCTCAGATTTCCGGAGCGGCCCCCACGGCGTCTGAGCGGCAAGGGTTAGTAGCCAGGAAGACTGGTTGGCACTCAGGAAGACTGCTCTGATTTCCCAGTGGGTGTAAAGATGTGTTGGCAAGAGGGAGAGGGAAGGTTTCTGGGACACCAAGGTCGCTGGCTGGGACGGCTGGAGACTTAGCCTGCCCGTACTGGGGGGCTGTGAAGGTCTTCAGTTACTCAGGCTAGTATGAGCTGACCAGATTATGTATCAGTACCATGGTAACCGGTCCCATGGTACACCGGTCCCGTGGTACACCGGTCCCGTGGTACACCGGTCCCGTGGTACACCGGTCCCATGGTACACCGGTCCCATGGTACACTGGTCCCATGGTACACCGGTCCGATGGTACACCGGTCCCATGGTACACCGGTCCCATGGTACACCGGTCCCATGGTACACCGGTCCCATGGTACACCGGTCCCATGGTACACCAGCCTCTATGTAAGAAGGTATTAATTAAGGCGGACGGTTCAGGGGATGTTGACCTATACCAGGCCTCTATGCCTATCCAATCTACTCTTGAAAGCAGTAAGATTGTCTCAATAATCGTCAGGCAGCCAATTATATGCCTCAAACCCCCATTTTCTATCATTCACGTTCATATATTCCATTGATGGAGGTTCCGGCCTGTTTCAAGAGTCTCAGAATCCTGTTTTGTACAAGCCAATACGACTGTATAGCACTTGGAAGGGGTCAAGATTTGGGATGGGATGAGGGAAGGAATGGTGTCCAACCACTTGGACGGTCGGGGATCGAACGCCGACCTGCATGAAGCCAGACCGTCGCTCTACCGTCCAGAACGAAGGCTGAGTTATCTCTGTATGGATATATTTGTCTCCCCACCAGCGAGATGCTATGGTGTCGTGTGTGTCTGTCACTGTACAAGCTGTCTACATCCACATTCAATCGTGAGGTTATCTTGAGATGATTTCGGGGCTTAGCGTCCCGCGGCCCGGTCCTCGATCAGGCTCCACCCCCAGGAAGCAGCCCGTGACAGCTGACTAACTCCCAGGTACCCGTTTCTGCTAGGTAACAGAGGGGCATCAGCATAGCTAAGTCGTACTCCAGTAAGGACTGTCTACTGATTGTGTTACTTTGTCTCAGACACGATACAGTGTTTTGTTGATATATTTCATTGTGTTAGACAATAAATTTGCTAGCTATATTTTTGTCTCATGATTTTGGACTATTTTTTTTAGGGATTCTCTTTAATTTTATTTTGTACCTTGAAGGAAATCAAGAGAACTGGCTTTAATAGCCTAAGATAAGGATTAATGTTAGCTTTATTTAATGCTTAGTAAAGGTACCCAACTTTATTATATTCTATCAGTCCGATGTGTTCTAATAATTCTACTGAAGCAATGATAATGTTATTATTGTGCGGAAGTTTTAGTTCTGCCATTAGATCGATTACAAGTATTCTTAGAATTTCAGAACTGGAATTTTTACGACTTGCATGAAGTCGTAACGAACCTCACTAAACTTTCCCCAGGGAAAGTTTAGTCAAGGAAAGTTTAGTCAGGAAAAGTATAGTCAGGGAAGTTTAATCAGGAAAAGTTTAGTCAGGAGAAGTTTAGTCAGGAGAAGTTTAGTCAGGAAAAGTTTAGTCAGGAAAAGTTTAGTCAGAAAAGTTTAGTCAGGAAAAGTTTAGTCAGGAAAAGTTTAGTCAGGGAAAGTTTAGTCAGGGAAAGTTTAGTCAGGGAAAGTTTAGTCAGGAAAAGTTTAGTCAGGGAAAGTTTAGTCAGGGAAAGTTTGGTCAAGGAAAGTTTGGTCAGGGAAAGTTTGGTCAGGAAAAGTTTAGTCAGGAAAAGTTTAGTCAGGAAAAGTTTAGTCAGGAAAAGTTTAGTCAGGAAAAGTTTAGTCAGGAAAAGTTAGTCAGGAAAAGTTTAGTCAGGAAAAGTTTAGTCAGGGAAAGTTTAGTCAGGGAAAGTTTAGTCAGGAAAAGTTTAGTCAGGGAAAGTTTAGTCAGGGAAAGTTTAGTCAGGGAAAGTTTAGTCAGGGAAAGTTGGTCAGGGAAAGTTTAGTCAGGGAAAGTTTAGTGAGGGTAAGTTTAGTGAGGGTAAGTTTAGTCAGGGAAAGTTTAGTCAGGGAAAGTTTAGTCAGGGAAAGTTTAGTCAGGGAAAGTTTAGTGAGGGTAAGTTTAGTGAGGGTAAGTTTAGTCAGGGAAAGTTTAGTCAGGGAAAGTTTAGTCAGGGAAAGTTTAGTCAGGGAAAGTTTAGTCAGGGAAAGTTTAGTCAGGGAAAGTTTAGTCAGGGAAAGTTTAGTCAGGGAAAGTTTAGTCAGGGAAAGTTTAGTGAGGGAAAGTTTAGTGAGGGTAAGTTTAGTCAGGGAAAGTTTGGTCAGGGAAAGTTTAGTCAGGGAAAGTTTAGTGATGGTAAGTTTAGTCAGGAAAGTTTAGTGAGGGAAAGTTTAGTCAGGAGAAGTTTAGTCAGGAAAAGTTTAGTCGGAAAGTTTAGTCAGGAAAAGTTTAGTCAAGGAAAGTTTAGTCAAGGAAAGTCGATAATTAAAGTTTGGGAGCAGGATATGCTGCTTCTGGAAACTTTTTTCCTTGTTAAGGCTACTCAATAGCGCGGTTGATAGAGCTTTGGCTTCACACGAGAAGGGAGGATCCACTGTTCGAGTCTCCTAGAACCCCGGTGAAATGCAATATTTATTTCCAGGGAAGTGTGGATGATAATTTATTAAAAGACAGGTAGGTGAACAAATCCACAAGGGCCGTGATGAGGGTTCGAACCTGCGCCTGAGAGGATCCCAGACGCTGCCTTAATCCAGTCTGTAGGTTCGAAACTTCATCACGCCTCTTGTGGATTTGTTCATTTGATGCATCACGCTATTATGATTTCTGTGTAACAGGTAGGTATCAGGGCATTGTAGAGAGCAACGATTAGGCATATATGGAACAGGGGTATTAATGGACAAAAGTTTTCTCCGCACATATTCAATATTTCTTACATATATAATCCTGGGGCCAGATTCACGAAGCAGTTACGCCAGCACTTACGAACCTGTACATCTTTTCTCAATCTTTAGCAGCTTTGTTTACAATTATTAAACAGTTAATGAGCTCCGAAGCACCAGGAGGCTGTTTATAACAATAACAACAGTTGATTGGCAAGTTTCATGCTTGTAAACTGTTTAATAAATGTAACCAAAGCCGTCAGAGATTGAGGAAAGATGTGCAGGTTCGTAAGTGCTTGCGTAACCGTTTCGTGAATCTAGCCCCAGGTTCGTAAGTGCTTGCGTAACACTTCGTGAATCTGGCCCAGCTGGTTGACTGTGAGCGACCTTCACAACCCCTGTAATATACATGGTGGCAAACACCACCAGCGACTATTTTCAGCGCAAAAAACACACTTGCCTTTGCACTCTGGCTATGTACATTGATTGTCAGAGTACCCAACAGGTACTGCCCTTACAGCCGTCCCTCACCCTTACTACCCCCTTAAGGGTCAGGAAGGAAGGAAGGGGACGGAACAGGGACATCTGTCTATGGACAGGCAAAAGAGCTTCAAATTAGACGCTTGTTCGATCGTCAAGATATTCTGTAGATGAATACATCACATGAGTCGCCCGTTGATGAGTCTGAGGTTGAATACTAGAGCAGGGATAAGTCTGAGTTGAGTTTCACTCTAATACTTTATTTCACGTATCAAAATACAGCGGGTCAGATTACAGTTGGTTCAATTATTATAGGTGTAGCTTGTTGTATTTCGCGCGTAAAGCCAGTGGCGACAGCCGTCAGCTGATGGGGTCTTCCTTGTCACGTGATCAGTCAGCTGTTACTAAATATGGACCTCGAGCGATGACTTGGGGTTTTTGGAGGATAGGGTACGGAGGGTGGACTTTGGAGGGGTAAAGGAAGGGGCATTACATTTGTATTCTTCCGACAAATTAATTTATTTTCATAACATTAATCCAGGGAGTTAGGTGTGTTGTCTGGTGTTGCTCGACTACCTTCAGCGGCTGTTTGGAGGACCAGAGAGCCTTCAAGAGCTGGCTCATTAAGTCTTAAGACTCCCCCCCCTCCCCCTCTGCACTCTAGGGAGGGGGGGGGAGCAACGGCGAGCAGGGGAACTCCCCCCCCCCCTCCTCCGTGCAGAGAATGCAATGAGATGAATGCAATGAGATGAATGCAATGAGATGAATGCAATGAAAAGTCAAATATTGACAATAGAATAGTGTGTGTGTGTGTGTGTGTGTGTGTATGTGTGTATTCACCTATTTGTGCTTGCGGGGGTTGAGCTCTGGCTCTTTGGTCCCGCCTCTCAACTGTCAATCAACTGGTGTACAGGTTCCTGAGCCTATTGTGCTCTATCATATCTACATTTGAAACTGTGTATGGAGTCAGCCTCCACCACATCACTGCCTAATGAAGTCCATTTACTAACTACTCTGACACTAAAAAAGTTCTTTCTAATGTCTTGATGGCTCATTTTGGGCACTCAGTTTCCACATGTGTCCCCTAGTGCGTGTGCCCCTTGTGTCAAATAAACTCTATTTGTCTACCCTATCAATTCCTTTGATAATCATGTATGTGGTGATCATGTCCCCCCCCCTAACTCCCCTGTCTTCCAGCGACGTGAAGTTTAATTCCAGTAATCTGTGTGTGCGTGTGCGGGTACGTGTGCGCGCGCACAGCTGGGTTAAATGATAGGTTTATTTATAAATGAGGAGAAACCCAGAAACCTGTTACAAGCCAATCTTGCTCCTTGTGAGCGAGTGTTGTGCCTTGTGGTTGGTGTATAGAAATGGTTTTGCGGAACTAACGTTGACTAGCTAGGTTGAAACTATTTGGCCAAGCAGCAAACAGCTGTGATGAAGGGATGTGGCATGATGTGTGTGTGTTGAGAAGCAGCTGTGGTGAAGGGATGTGACATGATGTGTGTGTTGAGAAGCAGCTGTGGTGAAGGGATGTGACATGATGTGTGTGTGAAGGCAGCTGTGGTGAAGGGATGTGACATGATGTGTGTGTGTTGAGAAGCAGCTGTGGTGAAGGGATGTGACATGATGTGTGTGTGTTGAGAAGCAGCTGTGGTGAAGGGATGTGACATGATGTGTGTGTGAAGGCAGCTGTGGTGAAGGGATGTGACATGATGTGTGTGTGTTGAGAAGCAGCTGTGGTGAAGGGATGTGACATGATGTGTGTGTGTTGAGAAGCAGCTGTGGTGAAGGGATGTGACATGATGTGTGTGTGTTGAGAAGCAGCTGTGGTGAAGGGATGTGACATGATGTGTGTGTTGAGAAGCAGCTGTGGTGAAGGGATGTGACATGATGTGTGTGTGTGTTGAGAAGCAGCTGTGGTGAAGGGATGTGACATGATGTGTGTGTGAAGGCAGCTGTGGTGAAGGGATGTGACATGATGTGTGTGTGAAGGCAGCTGTGATGACGGAGATGTGACACGAGCGCATACGAGTTCCTGAAGCAGTATGTCAAATGCCTCGGTTTCAAGGGCAGAAACCTAGTTATCTATACCCTGCTACACCCTTGATTGCTGGTGTTGACTACGGGCTCACCATAGCCCGTGCTACTTGGAACTTCTTGTTCCAGGTAGCGAATCTTTAACAACAACAACAACAGCTGGTGTTGACTTTTTGATGTGTAGTGTTTATGCATTGTTAATCGCCTGGAAAGAGACGTTGTTGTCTTGCCTATATACTGAGATCTTTGGGGCTTACAGTCCCCAAGTGGGCATTTGAAGGCATAGACGACGTTGGTTTCCTTCAAGGCGTTCTGTTTGGTGTCTGGAGAGTTTCTCATGAGTAGGTTGGCCGTTTTTTGGTTTTATAGTAAATCGTCAATTGTATCTTCTGATTTTTGTCTGTAGGGATAACGTTTCTATTAACAATATCTTTCAGGACCCTTTCCTCCGTTTTATGAGCTGTGGAGAAGAAGTTCCTGTAAAATAATCTAATAGGGGGTATAGGTGTTGTGTTAGTTGTCTCTTCAGAGGTTGCATGGCGTTTCACCTTTCTTTTTTTTTTTTTTTTCAAGAAAGGTGAAACGCCATGCAACCTCTGAAGAGTCAAATAACACAACGCCTGTACCCCCTATTAGACTATTTTACAGGAAGTTCTTTTCCACAGCACATAAAACGGAGGATAGGGTCCTTTAAAGTCTAAAGTGTGTAAACTAAAGTCTTTGAAAATGTAATAAGTTATTACGAAACGCGTTCAGGCGTTGCGTCAGCCTAGAAATAAAAATGAATTTTGGAGAACTGATTTTTCAATTACCTTCGACAGTGAAAAAAACATAAGAAATATTGAGAAAATTCATGTTAGAATTATTAATCTTACCTTTTCGGTCATATTTAACAACATATGTTTACAAGAAAGACTGCTACCAGTATATATATATTATATGCGAACAAGCTTGAATGGTCTCACACCTCAGAAGGACTCGAACCCAGACAGTCAGGAGCACTATGCTCCATGGCGTACCTGGTTCCTTAACCACTCGACCACCGTGACTGTACAAAAGTCATTGGTAGCCGAGGCTATATTCCGAACGACCCGATAGCACTTGACGGTAAGCGTGGGCATAGTTATTTCATCGAATCACCTCACTTTGCGGGGCCACGTGAGCAACACAAATGCAAACAAGCTTGAATGGTCCCCAAGCCAATATGCATTTGTGTTGCTCACGTGGCCCCGCAAAGTGAGGTGATTCGATGAAATAACTATGCCCACGCTTACCGTCAAGTGCTATCGGGTCGTTCGGAATATAGCCTCGGCTACCAATGACTTTTGTACAGTCACGGTGGTCGAGTGGTTAAGGAACCAGGTACGCCATGGAGCATAGTGCTCCTGACTGTCTGGGTTCGAGTCCTTCTGGGGTGTGGAGTTTTCAGTTATATATATTATATATGTATAATATACCTTGAATGTGACAACGTGTCAATAATTAGATGTTTCCTGTTGCATAATAAGAGTCCTGGTGTAGGCGGGAGACAGTCTGGGATAAACTGGCTTAGATGACCGGCTTGTTGTACGGCCCTGCAGGGAAGACAATGGCGACGGCACGTCGCGTTGTTGTTTGTCAGACGGCGCCAAGACACGGAGGACTTTTCTCAGTTCATCCCCGTCCATGGACACTGAAAAAGGCACTGAAAAAAATAGTCACGGTAGACCAGTTGATTTGCTAGATATTGGGAGGAGGCCAGAGAGAGGGCCTGAAGAGACGCAACACCCGCACGCTAGCGAGAGACAACCAGGAAGGACCTAGCCAGATGGATCAGCTCTCCCTCTGACGTGAGCTCGGAGTGTATTAGTCCCCTACCAACCAACCCTCTCGACCATGATGATCAACCACCATCACAAGGACACAACATTCTCCCCCTCCACCAACCTTCCCCCCACACACACATGTTTACTTAGCTTGGGCGCCTGCCACGGTCGCTCATGCAAGGCTTTCGGTTTTTGTGGCATCAGCTCTGCCCTGGAGAACAGTCCAAGCACAGTGCCGCTGGGAATTGACTCACGAATATCGGCAACTTTGAGATACGAAGTGTACTACGTGGCCTCAGGTTGAGTAGACAGGTGTTGCAGGAGAACGACAGATGGCTATGAATAAAGTCTTAATTATGGGTTGTGTGTGTGTGTGTTTCTCTTCGATTAGGAAGTGTTGAGCTTGAGCAATAATGACTTGTAAATAAACTATGAATCACGTCTAAATGACGTGAGTTTATTCAGCTTGAAAGGAGGAATATAAGAAGTAACTTCATTCAGAGTTGATAATGTTATTCAGAACGCTGAAAGACGACTGTGGTTGACTCCACGAGACGACAAATAACTAACCAAGTCTCTCTATGAAGCAGCTTCAGAGAATCCAAATACCTCGTTTCCTTTTTGGTGTTTCCATGTCATCTGTTGATGTGTCGTGGTTGTCTAGTGTACCCTGAACCTGGATGAAGTTCTGGCAGTTCTTTTAGGCCTCAAGCCAGGCCTGTGGGTCATGGTTGACTTGTGAGAGCTTGGTCCACCAGGCTGTTGCTTGGAGCGGCCCGCAGGGCCACTTAGCCACCACAGCCCGGTTGGTCCGGAACTCTTACAGAAAAGTGTCCATTTTTTTCTTGAAGAAACATTGTTACTTTTGTTCTGGTAATATTTCGTATACTTGCTGGGAGGATGTTGAATAACCGTGGACCTTTGATGTTCATCCAGTGTTCTCTGATAGTGCTTATGGCACCTCTGTTCTTCACTGGCTCAATTCTGCATTTCCTTCCATGTCGTTCACTCAAGTATGTTGTTATTCTACTGTACAAATTTGGGACCTGGCCTCCAGTATATTCCATGTGTATATTATTTGGTATCTCTCTCGTCTCCTTTCTAGTGAGTACATTTGGAGAGCTTTGAGATGATCCCAATAGATTAGGTGATTTACTGTGTCTATGTATGCCGTATATGTTCTCTGTACTCCCTCTGTCAGCAATCTCTCCTGTTCAGAAGGGGAAAGTGAGTACTGAGCAGTACTCAAGATGGGACAACACAAGTGACTTGAAGAGTACAACCATTGTGATGGGATCCCTGGATTTGAAAGTTCTCGTAATCCATCCGATCATTTTCTGGCTGACGCAATATTTGCTTGGTTATGCTCCCTAAACGTTAGGTCGTCAGACATCATTACTCCCAAACCCTTTACATGCTGCTTTCCTATTATCGACAGATTTGATTGTTTTGTACCCTGTATTATGTTTATGGTCTTAATATTGACCATATCTAAGGACCTGGAATTTATCTAACCCGTCCTCCTAATAGAGCGTCGCATTCTGACGTATACTCCACCTAAAGCCAAAAATTGTCGTACTAGAAAATGAAAGCGGCTGGCGAAATTGACATCCTGTCCTATTTTCTGTTTTGGGTCCTCTGGTAGGTTAGAAGAGTTAACTTTAGTAGAGAAGAGTTAGGTAAACTCTTAGTTAGCCTAACTCTGTTAGATTAACAGTTAGAAGAGACTTCAGTCTCCCTTTTATATCTTCGATCTCCTTGATTAAATTAATATTTCTTTGTAAGGACAGTCATGTCTACTTAAGGATTTCCGTTATTTTCTTCCTTTACGTGTAGTGTCGTCTGCGTTTCCATTCTACTCTGGTTCTCTTGCTGCATTTCCGCAAGGGAACATAGCACGTGTGGGTCTTTAGTTTTAATTTCTCTCGCCTCAAAGCGTCCTCCTCTACTCAGTGCCAACCACTCTGTACCCGTCCTGATTGGTCTGTAGTACTAGGCCTGATGCTGGGTATGGTAAGGCTTCGTGACACCTCTGGCTCCACATAGTCACCAATCTACCTTCCAGATTAGTGGCATCAGCAAGGTACTTTACCTTTCTTAAGTTCCCTGGATGAATGAGATTAATTCCAGCGGCCAGTTTCGCGAAGCAGTTACGTAAGCACTTAGAAACCTGGGGCCCAGATTCGCGAAGCAGTTACGCAAGCACTTACGAACCTGTACATCTTTTCTCAATCTTTGGCAGTTTTGTTTGCAATTATTTAACAGTTAATGAGCTCCGAAGCACCAGGAGGCTGTTTATAACAATAACAACAGTTGATTGGCAAGTTCTCGTGCTTGTAAACTGGTTTAATAAATGTAACCAAAGCCGTCAAAGATTGAAGGAATGATGTACACGTTCGTAAGTCCTTGTGTAATTGCTTCGTGAATCTGGCCCCAGGTTCGTAAGTGCTTAGGTAACTGCTTCGCGAATCTGCCCCAGGTTCGTAAGTGCATGGGTAACTGCTTCGTGAATCTGGCTTTTGGTTTAGAATATTGTTACACAGGAATCAATACCTCGGTTTTTGTTTTGTTTGGCTAATGATTAGTGGAACTTAAGGGAGCCGGTCGGCCGAGCGGACAGCACGCTGTACTTGTGTTCCTGTGGTCCTGGGTTCGATCCCAGGCGCCGGCGAGAAACATTGGGCAGAGTTTCTTTCACCCTATGCCCCTGTTACCTAGCAGTAAAATAGGTACCTGGGTGTTAGTCAGCCGTCACGGGCTGCTTCCTGGGGGTGGAGGCCTGGTCAGGACCGGGCTGCGGGACACTAAAAAGCCCCGAAATCCTCTCAAGATAACCTCAAGATAACTTGTTTATATGCGACAAAGCTTGTGTTTTTCTTATCAGTTATAGATTACTGTGGTAGCCTCGTGAGGACCATTAACACTCATGGGCGGTGATGTAAAATTAATTATATATCTGGAGACACATCAATTAACAGTCAGCCAAAAAATGATATTAACTTACAATAATTCCACGAATTCTTGATCCTTATCAAATAAATATACTCTCTGAGCCTTCAGGGAACTAGGGTCTATATAGTATGTGTGTGTTGGGTCAATCAACCAGGCTGTGATTTGTACGTCAGGCTGCGAGCAGCCGCGTCCAACAGCCTGGTTGACCAGTCCAGCAACCAGGAGGCCTGGTCGACGATCGGGCCGCGGGGACGCTAAGCCCCGGAAGCACCTCAAGATGTG
>WNGS01001312.1:35909455-35939577 GCA_020271785.1 Procambarus virginalis | reverse complement strand
ACCGCCAGGCACGGTCAGACACCACCAAGCATGGCCAGACACGGCCAGGCACCGCCAGGCACGGCCAGGCACCGCCAGGTACGGCCAAACACCACCAGCACGGCTAGACACCACATGGCACGGCCAGACACCACATGGCACGGCCAGACACCACCAGATACCGCCAGGCACGGTCAGACACCACCAAGCATGGCCAGACACGGCCAGGCACCGCCAGGCACGGCCAGGCACCGCCAGGTACGGCCAAACACCACCAGGCACGGCTAGACACCACATGGCGCGGCCAGACACCACCAGATACCGCCAGGCACGGCCAGACACCACCATGCACGGCCTGACACCGCCAGGCACGGCCAGACACCGCCATGTACGGTCAGACACCGCCAGGCACTGCCAGACACCGCCAGGAACGGCCAGGCACGGCCAGGCACGGCTAGACACACCGCTAGGCACGGCCAGACACCGCCAGGCACGGCCAGACACCACCATGCACGGCCTGACACCGCCAGGCACGGCCAGACACCGCCATGTACGGTTAGACACCGCCAGGCACGGCCAGACACCACCATGCACGGCCCGACACCGCCAGCACGGCCAGACACCGCCAGGCACGGCCAGGCACGGCCAGACACCGCAAGGCACGGCCAGACACCACCAGGCATGGCCAGAGACCGCCAGGCACGGCCAGACACCACCATGCACGGCCAGACAGCGCCAGGTACGCCCACACACCGCAATTCACGGCCAGGCACCGCTATGCACGGCCAGGCACGGTCAGACACCACCAGGCACGGCCATACACGGCCAGACACCACCAGGCATGGCCAGACACAACTAGCCACGGCCAGACACCACCAAGCACGGCCAGACACCACATGGCACGGCCAGACACCACCAAGCACGGCCAGACACCACATGGCACGGCCAGACACCACCAGATACCGCCAGGCACGGCCAGACATCACCAAGCACGGCCAGACACCGCCAGGCACGGCCAGACACGGCCAGGCACCGCCAGGTACGGCCAAACACCACCCAGGCACGGCTAGACACCACATGGCACGGCCACACACCACCAGATACCGCCAGGCACGGCCAGACACCACCAAGCACGGCCAGGCACGGCCAGATACCGCCATGCACGGCCAGACACCGCCAGGCACGGCAGACGCCGCACAGGCACCGCCAGGCATGGCCAGGCAGCGCCAGGTACGGCCAAACACCACCAGGCACGGCTAGACACCATCAGGCACGGCCATACACGGCCAGACACCGCCAGGCACGGCCAGGCACCGCCAGGCACGGCCAGACACCGCACAGGCACCGCTAGGCACGGCCAGGCACCGCCAGCACGGCCAGACACCGTCAGGAACGGCCAGGCACGGCCAGACACCGCACAGGCACCGCTAGGCACGGCCAGGCACCGCCAGCACGGCCAGACACCGTCAGCAACGGCCAGGCACGGCCAGACACCGCTAGGCACGGCCAGGCACGGCCAGACACCACCATACACGGCCAGATACCGCTAGTTACGGCCAGACACGGCCAGGCACGGGCAGACACGACCGGGGACAACCAGACACGGCCAGGTACGGCCAGACTCCAACCGGCACGGCTAGACACCGCCAAGCACGGCAAAACACGACCGGGCACAGCCAGGCACGGCCAGACTCCGCTACGCACGGCCAGCCACCACCAGGCCCGCCCGGACATCGGCAGGCACGGCCAAACACCGCCAGACACGGCCAGTTACCGTAAGGCACGGCCAGACTCCACCAGGCACGCCCAGACACCGCCAGGCACGGCCAGACAACGCCAGGCACGGCCAGACACCACCAGGCACGGCCAGACACCGCCAGGCACGGCCAGACACCACCAGGCACGGCCAGACACCGTCGGCCACGGCCAGGCATCGCCAGGCACGGCCAGACACGGCTAGGCACCGCCAGGCACGGCCAGACACCGTCAGCCACGGCAAGGCACGGCCAGGCACCGCCAGGTACGGCCAGGCACTGCCAGGCACGGCCAGGCACCGCCAGGCACCGCCAGGCACGGCCAGGCACCGCCAGGCACGGCCAGACACCGCCAGGCACGGCCAGGCACGGCTAGGCGCGGCCAGGCACAGCCAGGCGCGGCCAGGCACGGCCAAGCACCGCCAGGCACGGCCAGACACGGCTAGGCACCGCCAGGCACGGCCAGACACTGTCAGCCACGGCAAGGCACGGCCAGGCACCGCCAGGTACGGCCAGGCACTGCCAGGCACGGCCAGGCACCGCCAGGCACGGCCAGGCACCGCCAGGCACGGCCAGACACCGCCAGGCACGGCCAGGCGCGGCCAGGCACGGCCAGGCACCGCCAGGCACGGCCAGACACCGCCAGGCACGGCCAGACTCCGCCAGGCACCGTCTGGCACGGCCAGATACCGCGAAACGCGGCCAGACACGTCCAGGCACGGCCAAACACCACAATGCACGGCCAGACACCGCCAAGCACAACCAGACACCGCCAGGCACGGTCAGACTCCGCCAGGCACCGCTAGGCACAGCCAGGCCCCGCCTGGCACGGCCAGACACCGTCAGCCACGGCCAGGCACCGCCAGGCACGGCCAGACACGGCCAGGCACTGCCAGGCACGGCCGGACACCGTAAGGCACGGATAAACACCGCCAGGCACCGTCTGGCACGGCCAGATACCGCGAAACGCGGCCAGACACGTCCAGGCATGGCCAAACACCACAATGCACGGCCAGACACCGCCAAGCACGGCCAGACACTGCGAAACACGGCCAGACACCACCATGCACGGACAGACACCGCCAACCACGGGCAGACACCGCCATGCACGGCCAGATACCACCAGGCACGGCCAGACACCGCCATGCACGGCCACACACCGCGAGTCACGGCCACACACCGCCGGGCACGGCCTGACACCGCCAGACACCGCCGGGCACGGCCAGACACCGCCGGGCACGGCCAGACACCGCCATGCACGGTCAACCACCGCCAGGCACGGCTAGACACCGCCATGCACGGCCAACCACCGCCGGGCACGGCGACACTGCCAGACACCGCCAGGCACGGCTAGACACCGCCATGCACGGCCAACCACCGCCGGGCACGGCGACACTGCCAGACACCGCCAGGCACGGCTAGACACCGCCATGCACGGTCAACCACCGCCAGGAACGGCCAGACATCGAATCGAAAGGCACGGCCGGACACCGTAAGGCACGGCCAAACACCGCCAGGCACGGCCAGGAACGGCCAGGCAAGGCCAGACACCACCAGTCACGGCTGTAGACACCGCCAAGCGCGGCCAGACACCACCAGGCACGGCTGTAGACACCGCCAAGCACGGCCAGGCAAGGCCAGATACTGCCAGGCACGGCCAGACACCACCATGCACGGCCAGACACCGCCAGGCACGGCCAGACACCACCAAGCACGGCTAAACTCCGCCAAGCACGGCCAGATACCGCCATGCACGGCCAGACACTGTCATGCACGGCCAGATACCACCAGGCACGGCCAGACACCTCCATGCACGGCCAGACACCGCCATGCACGGCCAGACACCGCGAGGCACGGCCAGACACCGCGAGGCACGGCCAGACACCGCGAGGCACGGCCAAACACCGCCCGGTACGGCCAGACACTGCCGGGCACCGCCAGACACCGCCGGGNCTTCACTTATTAATGAATGTCATTTGTTAACTACCCTGAGACTGTCTTTAAAAAGAGTCCTGGTTTAGGTTTCCAAACTGTTCTAATGTTTGCCAGCGTCTCATATGCCGCCGATGTCACTCTGCCTGTGTGTCCCTCTGTGTTAGTGTTGCAGTTATAACCACGCCCAAATCATCTCCTCTATCCGATTCCTGTAGCTGGTTTCCGTTTACGGTGTAGGCACGAGTGTACGCATGTGTGAATACATGTACGCATGTCTGAATACATGTACGCATGTCTGAATACATGTACGCATATGAATATATCACCATAAACTACGACCCTGAACATTCCAACTTAGGTGGTGGCCAAACCAAATAATGCAGCTGTTGAATAACAATTTAACTACCAGCAAACAGCTAAGCCTGTTTTTGTTAATGTTTAGTAGTTTCATTATACAACTTCCCCTTGAATTGAGTATATTTGCGGAATATCAAGGGATAAAACCCAGCAGCAGAAACCCCGGAAGCCGGACACTAGACACCTGTCCTCAAACATCTGGCGTTATACACACCTGTACACAAACATCTGGCGCTATACACACCTGTACACAAACACTGAAACATAAAGAATACAAAATCTCAAAACAAATATTCCCACACCCATCTCCTGAAACAAATATCGGCCTGCGGCGACCTGTGCTTCTAAGAACGTCTCAGCCCTTACGTCTTGCTGATGAAATGACTCCTTTTCCCTCGGCGAGGCATTACTAAGGAATAAATTACGAAACGCATTATACACAGCTCTACACGCCGGCAGCTTCATCTCTCAGTCGCTGCGATGGCCATACGAATTTAAGCATTTACTAAACGCTACCACAAAATGGTGCCTAAAAAAAATGCACGGGGATATAAGGAGAGCTAAAACAAACTCCCATACATATATACACGGTTGAATTAACGGCACGTGTGTATATCAGCTTTCAAGACGAGAGTAGGCAACTGCCTCCTGGCTCCCATTCTCACGCCTACTTGGCGTTTTCTGTCGATTTAACGCTCTCAAGTGCAGCTTCTGGCTAGTGTTATACTTACAAAGTTGTCGCAGGATGGCCAGTAAGCCATTATGCGTCTTACGGAAGCACCTGCGCCTCTCCAGGAAGAGGGATCAGAGGTTTGAGAGGACAGAGCGGCGGCAGCCTCTTGCTCCAGCCGGTCTCTCTGCCACACTTGTCTACGTAACTGTAAATAGAGCCTCTCTGGGGTCCCATATAGCCAATTTCCTATTGTTTCAACTCCTTTTAATATAGCTAATTCGGTGTTTTACTTTGTCTTTGTGAGTTATGTGACTTCAGAGAAGGGATTTTAATACACGGGGTAAATGTTCAAATACTTTGGGATACGCGAATGAGGTGAAAATTTTAGATTTTTAAACAGTCATCAGCTCCCCTGGGCGTCGACGCGCGCATGTGATGTGCTGCCAGGTGGGGCGCTAAGTGAGATATTACGTATATAGTACCTTATCTTATAGTATATTCATCTTGAGATGAAGGTATATATATATATATATGTATTTATAGGTCACCCTGCTTCACGTGTACATACACAGAGAGTTTACATGAAACCTGAACTATATGATCAGGAGTAAAGCATATACTTGCTGGTTGGTCAGTATTATTAAGCATTTTGCAGCCAATGCCCGAAACGCTATGCGGGTTAGTGGCTTTACAAGAATGTAAAAACATCAATGCTATGTACTCTCATAAACGCAATATGCCTTCGTGTGTATATATATAAACAAATAAATGTGTTTACCCTTTGTTGGTTCTGGCAATCAAAGCCCCCGCGGGCCGGTCTCTTAACTTTTTATTTATTTATTTATTTATTTATTTATTTATTTATTTATTTATTTATTTATTTATTTATGCGAACAAGCCTTAATGGTCCCCAGGACCATTTATTTATATACAAGAAGGTACATTGGGGGTTAAGAGAAAACATAGAAATGAAGTTGATTGTACATTCTTGTAAAGCCACTAGCACGTTTAGTTTAGTTCATTTATTATGCACCCCATACCCATCTTGTGGGCGGTAGTGGAAAGGGTTACAGAGGCACATAATGGGCTCCGGGACTGAACCCCACAATTCATTTAGCTAAGTTACAATCTTGATGAGCTAGTTACAAAATTCAATATAAGTCGTCACATCAACAATGGGTTCGAGATCGACCACGAGTACAATTTCTAAATTAAGCAACTGACATATGTGGAGAGCTAGTGTCACAATTTATATGTTTGTCCTGCACACCGCCCCCATCCAGTGGGCAGCGGTGGATAGAATACAATCACTTAATTACTACCTACAGTTTGCAAACTGGGGATATTTGGCTAAAATTTCTGGTAGCAGATCATTTTGAATGAAATATTTACACATCGCTGGAACATTGGTTATAGAATTGTCTCTAAATTCACGTATCTTTTCGCACTCCATCACATAGTGACGGAGGGTGTGCGAATAATTTTGTTGACACAGTTTACATTTGGTCAGGTCTACATCGGCAGATAATGAGAATTCCCAGAGATACTTGTAACCGAGTCTAAGCCGAGCAGCAGTAACATCTAGAAGTCTGCTGATTTTATTGGATGAACCATAGATGTGTGGCTCCTCTTGCATGATAGTATGATGATAGATGGAATTACCACTAGAACGCATAGCGTTTCGGGCAAAAAAACAGGCTTTTTGGTTAATGGTCAACAATTTTTATTAAGAATGAAACAATACGAGTTTCTTATCCTCCCTTTCCATTTGTCACCCCCCTTTCCATCACCCCTTCCCTCTTCCCCCCAACTTATCCCCTCTTCCCATTCTCTCATAAAAGATCAATATTACCAAGCCACGAAACTACTGTATGAGTAGCAAAAGGAATAAAACATTTTACGATCACAAAAATCTCATAGAACCTCTCAATCAATATTTCACACTAACGGTCACAATTGATTCCGGGAGAATCCGATGGGTGGTTAATAACTACTTAAATTTCTTAATTTATTCGATGGGTGGAAGTCACTAATTACTCCTATTTCTTAAACCATTCAACTTCGGCCTACCCAGACGAAACAGCTTTATATAAACTTGGAGGAGCTCCAAGGCTATATAAATAAAAACAAATAATTATCTATTATATTTAGGAACATGATTTATTGACTTACTTATGTGAGGTTAAGTTAGGCTAGGATAGGTAGGTTAGGTTTGATCATATCTCTGTATTAGTTTTGAATTAATGAAAAAAGGTAAAATCATACGTAATGTAATGATTAGTTGTATCATTCTATAAGAAAAAAATATCTGAAACATATAATATTTCAGGAAAATCATTGTCCTTATACAACTTGGCCTTTTAGGTACAATATTATATATTGGTACAATATATAATATTGGCCTTTTAGGTACAATATTATATATATATATATATATATATATATATATATATATATATATATATATATATATATATATATATATCTTCTATTAAACTTAATAGGCCTATCCAAATGTACAGCCTACACTTAATATAAACTCAGAAACTTTCCCCGATGTATTTTATACATTATATTCTTCTTCTACATATTATTATTATTATTATTATTATTAGTTTACCAAAACAATGACGTCATGCTTCGAAACCCTCTGTGTATCGTGGGGTTCATATCATATCCAACCTTTGTGCCTACAAATAAACCACTGTTATGTGATATTATATCTAATGAATAAGTTAATAATAATAATAATAATAATATTATTATTATTATTATTAGTATTAATCTTGTTTATACTGATGGGTTTCCAGTTTCTTTAACCTCCGTTGCGATAACTGATAGAAAACGAAAAGTTGACCGAGGACTCTGGCAAAACTGTCCTCTGGGCCTTGTTGTCGGTGGAGCCTGTCTTTACCAAACCTAGGAAATCACTAGGAATGAGGAGCATGTTTAGGGACCCTCGTTTGAGGTGAGAACTCGTTACCATATCATTCTGACTGCCCAGTATTGGTGATCGAACATCAGTGAGCGAGAAGCCTGCTGGACTAATGTAGCGGATTACCAAAGCAGTATGGGGATCAAAATAAAAATCTAAATGTTCTAAGTGCGAGGCAGCAGCTATTCACAGAGGCCTCATGAAGATGACAAGTTTTCTGCCCTCTGTAACCCGTTTTACCGTTCACAGGATGAGTATGGTTTCTACAATAAACTACTGCTCAGAGGATGAGTATGGGGTACACAATACACTACCGCTCACAGAATGATTGTATAATGCACAATATACCACTGCTCACAGGATGAGTATCATGTGTGCAATCAGCTGCCATTCACATGAGTACTGGGTGAACAACCATCTGCAGCTCGCAGGGTGAACTACTGCTCACAGGATGAGCATACTAGGTTGAACAAGAACCTATCACTCACAGGACGAGTATGGGGTCAACAATAAACTACTGCTCACAGGATGAACATAATAGGTTGAACAAGAACCTACCACGCTAGCATGAGTATGGGGTTCTAAATCTATGTTGACAATACCTAAGTACAAAATATGATGTCTACCTAGGTAGGAGTAAGCTTCCTGTACATCAGTTTCTCTCTATAATGTTATTTGGTAACTTTTCCCACAGATTAACTACCCTATTTCCGATTCAGTGTTTATCTATATATTTTTTATATTTAAAGTTCTCCAGTTTAAGCCCATTCTTTCGACTCGAATTTAGGATGATATTTTTATAACTCTATAGCCTCTTGTGGGTTTTAACTCCTTTATTACCAATGGATAAGGATTTGGAGCCTAATAACCTATTGATCTTATTTCTTACATTTATGCTTTCTCGTTTTAGAATTAGATCCGTAACTATTACGGCTTACATGTGGTGTCACGTGGGAGCTGCCACCAGTGGTGTCATGTGACCTGCCACCAGTGGTGTCATATGTGACCTGCCACCAGTGGTGTCATATGTGACCTGCCACCAGTGGTGTCATATGTGACCTGCCACCAGTGGTATCATATGTGACCTGCCACCAGTGGTGTCACGAAGAGGCGCACACACACACGGCCCCACGGCCAACTTAATATAATATTCAATTACATACCAAATTTTGTTATGCCTTCCTGAAAATTAAATGTCGCAGGTAATTAACGTCAGCATTCAGCACTGTAAGACAAAACAGAGACGGGTGGGGTGGAGGGGAGGGAGGGGGGGGGTGATAGGCAAGGGGGTGAAGGGGAGGGAAGGGGGATGATAGGTAAGGGGGTGTAGGGAAAGGGTAAATTGTTGAAGAGGCGAATATGAGAGGAAGGTTAAATTTAAAAATTATATATATAGAGGGAGTATACTCCCTCCCTATATCCCTGGAAACTATACCACCTCTGACTGGAAGAAGAGGGACCCATAGCCTCGGAGGAAACCACACATAACGCATTAGAAGGAATGTAGGTCCCCTCCAATACAGTTTCTGTGTGCTTTTCTCCTACCACCCCCTTCCTTTTTTTTTTTTGCTTTATTGTTTGTTTAAAGGTTACAAGACATACATTGGTTGATACAAAAAATGCCTAAAGGTTATGGATCTCTTGAAGTTCCTCCGCTTCCGGACAGGAACCGAGGACGCAGCAAGCATTTCCTCTCTGGATCGCCACACTGAGGTGCTGAAACAAAAAACTTGAAGCCCTTGGGTCTCTGGTGACGTCAATGAGCTTGGAGCCCAATTCCTTGAGAAATCCCAAGGCACTCTTGCCCCAGGGGCCATGTGTCTCAGACGCTATGGGAACAAAGAGGTATTGACCTGCCAGTTGCCTGTACTTGAGTGATTTTGCTGTTTCCCTGTGGTTCGCCGCCCCACCTGCTTGATCAGCTCCGAAGTGTACATAGTTGTCAGCCAGGGTGGATACACATGTGTAGTCCCACACCAACTGTCTACCCTCCTTCCAGAAGTATATGGTGATGCCGTCAGGGCGAAGTGCGGGGAAATCCGGATTTTGGACCCCTAGGATGCGAGGTTCTCTCTCCGCTGGGCACCGAGCTGAGACGAGGCTTCTCTTGATGATGTCACTGACCTCGTTGTGTCTTGCATGCCAGCCCTTTGGGCTTCCACAATGCAACCCATGCAGTCCATATTGGTCTGCTTCCACCCTGTTGCAAATACACTTGTATTCAGTGTGAATTGGGGCACCAAGGCGGAGGCCACTGCTACATGAAGAGATTTGGATCTAGGCGCGAGCCCATTACCGACATGGGTACTGCCAGGAGGAAGTCTCCTGCATGGGGGGCACGCACTGCTCTGAGGCGGGCTTTCTCCTTGTCTGATGTTGCGGCACTGAGCATGGCATCAGCTACTTTTTCCACTAGAGGGTGGTCCCAGCCGGACTGTTTGTGTTGTTTTGTTGGCTCTATAATGGTTACTGGGGCTGCCAGAACATCCCACTGATTTGAACATTCAGTGAAAGCAGGATCGTGTATTCCTGCTGAATCTCTCAGGGTTGCAGGTAAGATATCTCTGACGAGGTCATGCGATGCATATATATATATATATATAATATTATATATATATATATATATATATATATATATATATATATATATATATATATATATATATATATTATATATGTATATGTATATATATATATATATATATGTATATATATATATGTATATATATATGTATTTATATATATGTTATATAAGTATATATATGTATATATATATGTATATATATATATATAATATATATAATATATATATATATATATATATATATACGCTTTGACCACCCATACCTTTTTATTTTTTTTTTGTATTATGTATTTTTGGATCTTAATTACAAAAGATGGGTTACAGCATTGGTTATATGTATCGAATTCTTGAAGCTCCTCTGATAATGGGCAGGACCCAATAATTCAGTATGCATTTTCCCCTCTGTATTTCACGTTCAGTCACTGGGAAAGGAAGATGGTAGCTCTTGGGCTTCTTGTTTTTTTTCAATAAGTTTAGAACCCAGATCCTTCACAAAAATTGTAGGGACTTTTTCAACTCTTGGGGAGGGGGGGGGGGGAAAGAGTTCTTAGAATGAGGTTCTCTCTCTGCTGGACGACCAGCTGTGGTAAGGCTCCTCTTAATAATACTTTAACTTTATTGTTAAAATTACTAGACCCCTGTGTGCAGAGCAAGCCATGCTGATTGTCTCTGCCTTGCTGTAAATACTCCAGTATTCAGCCTGGTTTGGTGGCAGCAAACCAGAAAGTCACTGCAATTCGAAAGGGCTTATGATGTAAAACGCATGCCACTTTCGAACGCGGTTCGATAGTTGAATGTCACCCACTGGAAAGCTGCCACTGTTAGGAGGCGAGCCATCTCACATGATAATGTTGCAGCATCCAGACAACTGCTGTCTGCAATGGGACTGTCCCAACTGGATTGCTTGTGGGCTTTAGATGAAGGTGGTTGCAGTGCTGAAGCTGAGAGAGCAACCCATGTACTGGTGTTATGTATAAAACTGGGGCCGTGTACCCCAGTCAGTTGACCAAGGTAACCCCGATAGGCTTTTTTTCCTTTATCACGTTGTTTTATTACTTATATTTTAACGTTTTTAATATACCTGCCCTAGTCCAATGATTATATAAGGGCCAATACACTATTATTATATTACCTAGTTTGTAAGTCTAGCGATAGCCTTGAGTATATGCATTATCATTTGATTAGGTGGATGTGTGGATTAAGCTAACTGCAAGCAGAGTACTCAGCTACCACCACCACCAACACCTGCTACAACAAGTTCCCTCAACACCCGTCGCCAACACCCGTCAGCAACACCCGTCGCCAACATGAGGCTGCTGACGGGTGAGTTGGTGATAATCAGTAGTGGGAGGGTGACGCGGAGAGACAATGACGGCAAGAAAGACAGACGCTATCAGTTTCATCTTTTAATTAAATTGAGGGATTTGAGCGGCGTTGCTCACACACCGTCCTGATACACACACAAGCACGCGTGCGCACACCCACACGCACGCACACACACAAGCACACGCACACGGGACCAAAGAGCCAAAGCTCAACCCCCCGCAAGCATAACTAACCGAGTACACAGATACGCAAAGGACGGTGTCCTTTGCAACTTGAATAAAGTTGCTCTCTCAGCTTCAGTGATTGACAGTTGAGAGGCGGGGCCAAACAACCACTCAACCCCCGCAAGCACAACTAGGTGAGTACACAATTAGATTCAACTTACATAATAAAGTTGATCCTGAGCGAATGGATTTTAGTTACGAATCTAGATTGGTAAGGATAGGCTTGAGGTGTTGCAGAAATCATTGTATCCGGGTTCCTTTGTATGTAGCCTGTCCTCTTATGGTTCCCCAACGTCAAGAAAACGGTCAATTTAAAGTGCCCTTATCCTAACCTACCAGAGGACACAAAACAGAAAACAGGACAGCATGTCATTTTCGCCAGCCGTTTTCATTTTCTAGTACGACAATTTTTGGCCTTATGTAAAGCATACGATCGAAATGAGGCGCTCTTTGTAGGCAGCTAGGTTGATTTATGGCGACTGATCGAAAATGGCGATGTGCTGTAGAGCAAAAACTTGCCGTGACAGGCAAAAGGCAATGTGATATTTGAGTTCAGTGCCACCAAATTAGTCAGAAATTAGTTTCACACATATATCATAGACTGTGTTGACCAGAGTTATATGTGAGGCATGGAGGTTCCACCATGTAGTCAACAGATTCTATTTGTTATGCTATATATTTCTTGCGGAGCATGTGTCGTTAATATACTCTTAAATATGCTTTGCAATCACAGTGGTCGAGAGGTGCAATACATTACAAGTTAATAAGAGGCTGTACATTAAATGTTTCAGATTCTAATTATAACATCTGTTAATATCGTTAGATGTATAACTATTAATATTGTCTGCGTTGTCATTTTCTTTCAAGTGTAATATCATAATTGTTATTATTTTTGTTATATATAAAGCAGAATGATAATACCCAATATTAATATTATTTGTTTACTTTATAAATTAATAGTGTTTTTGAATTTTGTAAACACACAGTCGTGTAAAAATGTATAAACAGTAGAGACCTTAAATGTTCAATTGATTTCAATTTTGATTATGGCTTATACTGTTTTTATTGCTACAATTTCTTCAATTAACATTACTTTTACTGTTGTCATTAATACTTTTACTTTTTTTCAAGGATAATCCTGCGCGGGCCTAAGCCTCTGACTGACTATTACTGTATTTAGTTATGAAAGTAGTAATTACTACAATAACTAAATACAGTTATTAACAATACAGTAAAATTGAGTTAATATTTGATTATATTTCATTAAATTAATATTTTGTATTAAATATTTATAAATGCAATAAACGTTTAATTAATATTTTATTATTATTTTATTACTAATATTGTTACATATATTGTCCATATATAAAATCGTATATACAGCAACGACAGGAGTACTGGTAGCAGTGCCAGTATTAAGATTACAGCGCTAGTAGCAATAAAACATTAGTAGTGATGGTTGTAGTAGTAATAAACTAATAACTGTAAAACGTCGCTTTTTGATCATAGGCGTTACATAAGGCCAAAATTTGTTGTACTAGAAAATAGAAGCGGCTGGCGAAAGTGACGTACTGTTCCGTTTTCTGTTTTGGGTCCTCTGGTAGGTTAGGATAAGGGCACTTTAGTACGACAGTTTCTTGGGAAACCGTAGGAGGAAGGGCTGCTTGGTTATCTCCTTTCACAATCAAAATCAAGTTGCTTAGGAAGGGCATTTCCTTTGGATATACCCACGGATGGTCCGCTTCCATACCACCAAACCCACACCATAATATAATGG
Organism: Procambarus virginalis; assembly: GCA_020271785.1. NCBI lineage: Eukaryota > Metazoa > Arthropoda > Malacostraca > Decapoda > Cambaridae > Procambarus > Procambarus virginalis. The sequence continues at coordinate 35,926,033 of WNGS01001312.1, read as the reverse complement.
AACAACATTTCCATACCTACAGACATTCCTTCCATCGCTACTTACTCCCTCTCTCTCTCTCTCTTCTTCCCTTCCACCCGTCGGAAATGTCATTATGGCAGCCGTACAGGAGGGTCGTCGTCGCCTCCTGCGAGATATGACAGCCTCGCCCTCGCCCTTTGTCGCGGCCCAGCGGGAGACAATCAGGAGGCGCGGGGAGCCTGGGGGCCACGCCACCTCCCTGACGGCGCCCACCGCGCAGGCAGGTATCTCTGATGAGTAGCTGGCACCCAGCCGACAACACTAGGCTTCCGGTGGCCCTGATACCGCGCCACCAACTTCCTCTGGTCCTGCTGCTGTTGCTGAAGCTGAAGCTGTTGCTGCTGAGGCTGTTGCTGCTGAGGCTGTTGCTGCTGATTCTGTTTTTGCTGAGGCTGTTGCTGCTGATTCTGTTGCTGCTGAGGCTGTTGCTGCTGATTCTGTTTTTGCTGAGGCTGTTGCTGCTGAGGCTGTTCCTGCTGAGGCTGTTGCTGCTGAAGCTGTTGCTGCTGAAGCTGTTGCTGCTGAAGCTGTTGCTGCTGAGGCTGTTGCTGCTGATGTTGTTTTGTTGAAGCTGTTGCTGCTGAAACTCTTGCAGCCAATCAGGGTGAAAGTAAAACGAGTTAACGATCGGATGTGTAACATACCTTCCAAGGTGTTTCATCTCTTGAATACAATCTGAATCTTATCCTAGAGTTTTGACACACAAAGTGGCTTTGTGGTATTGCATCCAGTGCGATAGAGTTCGAGACTCTTTATGACTGTTAAGCAATAAACGAGGCCTTAATTGTTGAGAAATTGAGATTCCATATTGTATGCTAGATTCAGGAGCCCATCCTTAGACCCATTGTGGCTGTCGAATGTGTTTTTTTTTTCTGAATGCTGCGAATTATAGCTAGCTATCTTGAGCCCTTGTGGAAGGGAATTGGGTAAAGGAGATCGAAGTCTGGAGAGAGACGTAAAGTCGCATGGGGTAGCCTAATACTGAGCACTATAGGAGTCTTTTGCATCGAGTTAATGAAGACATTCTGCAAGGTGCTAAGCTAGGTGAGCCGCGTCTCTGCATTTAAAGTTCAGTTAGATAGCAAGGCATGAAAGTAACTTGAGTTCTGGCAGACTCATCAAGTAATTATATACGTTCGAGTAGCCTAGTTGCGAGGCACTGTGAGAAAGGGAAGTGAGATTGTGATGTGCTATTGAAATCAACGGATTTACCTTACTCACAAATGACCTTGCAGTGTAAGATACCTATTGTACGGTGAGTTTGGCATGAGGTGAAAGGAAAGGCGCCTAATCACTTCTGTCTCGTCCGGGATCGAACCCGGGTTCGGGGGTGATATCCAACCATTCCATTCTAGCAAGGTAGCGTTCATGTGAACGAACGGAAGATCAGAACGAGTTGAAGTAACCTGGCTGAAGATATGATGACCAAACTAAACATCAGAAATGGAAAAATGACCACGTTTCGGTCCGTCTTAGGCCATGATAATGGTCCAGGGCGGACCGAAACGTCGTCATTTCTTCATTTTCTGATATGGCTTTGATATCATGTGGAGCTGTGTTTTAAAACATGACAACACAAGAATGAAGGAAACGGCAGAAGGCCTATTGGCCCATACGAGGCAGCTTCTATTTATATATCCACCCAAACTCATTCATATGCATGTCTAACCTACGCTTGAAACAATCGAGTGATCTTACGTCTATTTTGTTACCCGGAAATTAGGGTGAGGATGGTTTGTCATGACATGTTAAGTCCAGTGATTACTGGAGATGGTTTGTCATACATGACATGTTAAATTCACCCTATTTCCAGCTTAGTATTTATCCAGGTCCTTACTGAATCTAAACTTATCAAATTTATATCCTGCAAAATAAAATTAAGAGAGGTGTCGTAAATTTCAAGATGCACGAGGCTATGAATGCGTTACGTGCTCCGAATATTATGATACGTGTCCAGATATCAGCGAGAGATAGCATGTCCTAGGTAACAGCGAGAGATAGCTTATCCACAGTACATGACCGGTCAAGAGGTTCATCAGGTAAATACCTGGTAAAGAACAAATTGTTTAGTGTCTAAGGATTTACTTTCTTGGTGTTTAAATGCTATATGATAGGCTGCGTGATTGAGATAATTTCATATTCTCCACCTCCCTTCCTCTCCCTCCCTCCCTCTCTCTCTCTCTCTCTCTCTCTCTCTCTCTCTCTCTCTCTCTCTCTCTCTCTCTCTCTCAAAAGACGTAATACTGTAAACGGAAGGAATTCACGTTCACCGCTCTCGACCAAACCAGGAAAACCAAAAAAATTAGAGACGCAATCTTCCATTCCGGCAGAACTATGGTCAGGGAAGCTGCGTAGGCATCGCTTGCTGCAAGGGCAGACACAAACCTCGCCAACTGCAGCAACGACCCCCACAAGCCTCGCCAACTGCAGCAACAGCCCCACAAGCCTCGCCAACTGCAGCAACGACCCCACAAGCCTCGCCAACTGCAGCAGCAGCCCCACAAGCCTCGCCAACTGCAGCAACGACCCCCACAAGCCTCGCCAACTGCAGCAACAGCCCCACAAGCCTCGCCAACTGCAGCAACGACCCCCACAAGCCTTGCCAACTGCAGCAACAGCCCCCACAAGCCTCGCCAACTGCAGCAACGACCCCCACAAGCCTCGCCAACTGCAGCAGCAGCCCCCACAAGCCTCGCCAACTGCAGCAACAGCCCCCACAAGCCTCGCCAACTGCAGCAACAGCCCCACAAGCCTCGCCAACTGCAGCAACAGCCACCACAAGCCTCGCCAACTGCAGCAACAGCCCCCACAAGCCTCGCCAACTGCAGCAACAACCCCCACAAGCCTCGCCAATTGCAACAACCCCCACAAGCCTCGCCAACTGCAGCAACAGCCCCCACAAGCCTCGCCAATTGCAGCAACAGCCCCACAAGCCTCGCCAACTGCAGCAACAACCCCACAAGCCTCGCCAACTGCAGCAACAGCCCCCATACCTCGCCAACTGCACCAACAACCCCCACAAGCCTCGCCAACTGCAGCAACAACCTCCATGCCTCGCCAACTGCAGCAACAGCCCCCACAAGCCTCGCCAACTGCAGGCCAAAGTGTGGAGAGAGAAGCCTCACAGCATCAGGAGGATGAGCTTGACAAAGAAGACGCCTTTAGAGTCGACCATTGTGGTGGGCTCAATTAATATTCATAGACGATATCACTCTCAATAGGAAGACTGGCAAGTTAGACCAAGGGAATAATGACGTCAAAATAACACTTGGGGAAGAAACTGCGGAGGAATCTTTGGTGACGAGGAGTCGCTGTTTGTTTTGGCCCGGTGGTGGCGGGTGAAGATGGCGGTAGGTATGTGGAAAGCGGTTAGCATATGGATGTAGATAGTCACATATGTGCCTTCCCGTCCCATATCAAAGGGAAACATATGTCTAGGAAGTCACATGTGACACTCCCCACCCGCCAGGGTAGAGGAGAAGAACAGCTCTGAGAACCGCGTCTATGTAGCTGGTAAATAACATTAGTATTCTGAGGCGGGCGGAGGTCCGTCCAGGCACAGGTAACAACATTAGCGTTCGTCGGCCGAACGCCAGGCGGGCCTGCAGGCTCTTGAAGTCATTACCAGCCTTTGTCGAGCCGCTCTTGGAGACGAGTAGGGGGCAGGAGGGAATAGAGACGGGAGAAAGAATAGAGGGGGGGGGGGGGCCGAGAACCGGGGATGGTTGGAGAGGTGCTAGAGCGCCCATACACCCCCACTAAGTACTAGTACTCGCCACAATATATATATATATATATATATATATATATATATATATATATATATATATATATATATTATATATATATATATATATATATATATATCGAGGACAACACCACTATAACATTACGGGCTATTCATGCCCGTGCCACCTTTAGTTGTAACAATTCTTAGCTTCAGTGATCTGTATTGACAACATTAGTTGGCTCCTACACACAAACCCAACTACTTGGGCTGGACGGTAGAGCGACGGTTTCGCTGCATGCAGGTCGGCGTTCAATCCCCGACCGTCCACAAGTGGTTGGGCACCATTCCTTTCCCTCGTCCCATCCCAAATCCTTATCCTGACCCCTTCTTAATCCTGATTTTTTGTTTTAATTGACCGCTTGCGCTGGTTTCTGAATTATGGAATTAAGTGGAATTTCAATATTAGAACCACTTAATTATTAATCAAGATGTAAACTCATTAATCAAAATTCAATTTAGGTTTAGACAAGGAGGCGGCTTACACAGCCGTGTGTTGTATAAATACGTCGTAACCGGGCCGTACACTCCTCTAGCTCCCATGAATAGGCTAGAAACTATAGCAGGCCGGAACTATGTACTCAACAGGTCAGAATTTAGTTCTCAGCGTGGGACTGAATTTACCTATTTTTAGGTCCTAGACGTTGCCAAACGGCCGTTAAATAACAAGCGGTGTATGATCACGGTGTATGATCACGGTTTATGATTGCGGTGTATGATTGCGTTGTATGATCACGGTGTATGATTACGTTGTAATAGCGTCTCGTTTGGAGAGAATCTTGCGTGAGTCTGGCCGCCTCGCCAGCCCTCCTCCCGAGCGCACGAGAATCTTTCGTATTATATATTTATTCGGAGCATTGAGCTCCTTTTATGTATGAATTTAAATTAACAAAATTAATTCAATTTGTTTAATAAAAACTGGTTAATTTCCTTTAATTGTATACTACGTAAGAAAGGATTGGACTCAGTTGTTTCTTGTGGGGATTATGGCTTGGGACCCCATAGCCTACCCGGGTTCACATAAGATATAAAACGCTCGTTAATTTGTTAATCAAAGCTAAACAGAGAACTCTTCTCATGGAGATTTATTTTATATTATCTTATGATTAAAAGCTATTATAGTACACATTTTTTGGAGGATTAATGTGTTAATCAAAGCTAAACAGAATTCTTATCACATATTTACGTCTGTCCTGCATAAACGTATAAAGATAAGAGGCTAGTAGGGAGAAAGGCAGGCAGGAAAGTATAGAGGCAGATAGGTAGGGAGGCAGATAGGTAGGGAGGCAGGCAGGAAGGGAGGCAGATAGGTAGGAAGGCAGGCAGGAAGGGAAGCAGGTCGAGGTAGGCAGGTTCAGAGGCAGGTAAATACGCCAGCAAGTAAATGGGAAATCAAACAATTCGATAAATAAATAGGGAGAAGCAAAACAAAGCAGCCTTCCCTTGACGTGCTAATTATTGTGTTTGTCCCGAAGGGAGGTGGGCGTTTGTGTGAGGAAAAATATGAATGTTGACTGGCTGAGCGGGGAGGCCCGCGCGCGGGAAGCCTGGGCGGGACTCGAGTCCTTTCTCTCACTTGCCCTCCCAACAATGAGGTTGTTTGCATATTTAAAGTCCCTGGGGGAATGAGTGGTAAGGCGAGATTGTGAGTGAGTGAGTGAGTGAGTAGTGAGTGAGTGAGTAAGTGAGTGAGTGAGTAAGTGAGTGAGTGAGTGAGTAAGTGAGTGAGTGAGTGAGTGAGTTAGTGAGTGAGGTGATCTGTGTTTGTAACAAAAGAGGGGAAAGGATGTATATATTCACTCACTAAATGTATTTACATGACTATCACGGGCTATTCATGCCCGTGCCGCTTCTTGGGTGGCTTAATCCTTATCAATCAACGTATTTACATAACTATGATCGCCACAGTTTAGTGGAACACTTTTCAACTATCTTTGAGACTTCTACGCATCCGATATTGAGACGAGAGACGATAGAAATACATTTTATTGAGGCTATTACATCTGGAATTGTTACAATGAGGATGAGATTAGGCTTTATTTATGTGATTATTTTTTTTGGGGGGGGGTTGAAGCGGCAGTTAAGATGGCACTTGATAGAGCTCTGACTTAACTTATACCGTTACTATGTAATGTGAGCATTTTGATTTAGCTAATGAGAGGCAGCCTGACAGGTAGATGCAACTGCACCACAGAAGCAACCTGGACATTGCATATAATCAACAACTCAAGAACTTTAAAAATGATACAAGTGAGACCATTTGGTCAAGCATTTGACAAGTATTATTTGATTTTTTAGTTTAGTTTCTTTTCTACTACAGACTTTGATGCAATGTGATACAGCATATATATTTTTTTCTTCCGTCCTCCATACATGGACAGGGTTAGAGATCTGGTGAATGGAGTGTTCTTGTGTAGTGGTGCAACCCGTCATCGCAAATTTAATAAGTCAATATTGACTTAATAAATATGTGCATAGGTGACATACTTAACATAATAGTTTCCCTTGAAAATCTTCATGGAAAACACCGACCTTACCTAACCTTCGTAGTATGTTAAGACAAGCATCTTATTGCTTCGTAATTACAATTATTACCTAACCTTTACCTATAATAGGTTAAGTACAATTGTAATTACGAAGCTATAAGATGCTTATTTTAACATACTGACAAGGTTAGGTAAGGTCGGTGTTTTCTATGAAGATTTTCAGGGAAACTATTATGTTAAGTATGTCACCTATGCACGCAACTAATAAGTCAATAATGACTTATTAAATTTGCGAGGACGGGTTGAGTGGTGAGCAGAGAGATCGTATTGCCGGTATAAATAAATATAAGGTATAAGTTGTGGATGAGGCTATGATGTTTATTTAAATTATAGGGAGGACTAAGCTACGTCTGCCGCCCTAGCCTGGTGTCCTGTGTTTGACTATCCTCAACTAGTGGTATGGTGATTGGTTGAATTATATATTTTAGTGTGTGGAGTTTATTAATTATATCTCGTTAGTTTAGATGTGGTTACACAATTCCTTTTCAAGATATTACAGTATATGTAATTTACTGTATTCTTTGACGAGTGCCTGAGATTTATTTCTAGACTAGTTATGTGTATGTAATCGTAGTGTTTACAGTCAAATTGATGAAGGTACAAGCGTGTTTTGGATTAACTAATCTGCGAGAAATATTTAACTTTTAGTGTTTATTTAATATTCCCATACATAGTAATGTTTCGTTGCCCGGAACCTTGACGCAATGACATAGTCAAGTTATATATCACAAATACACCTGAGTAACGACTCCTATCAGGTGAATACTGTCCTATTTATAAGAGCATGACGACCGCCAACTTTTACGGGCTAGCTATAGCCCGTGCTACATGGAAATTGTAGTTCCAAGTAGCTAACTAAAACAACCGCCAACTTGATGACAAACAAACACTTTGAAAGAGACGGATGTTGTCTATACCTTCACCTGCCTACTTGAGGGCTGCCAGCCCCAACGTATTCAATATATAGGCAAGACATCATTCCTTTCAAGACGCCCAACAATGCACAAGGAGCAAGGGCCTATAAGAGAACATATAATCTCTACACATATCCAGACCATCACCAGAGATATACTGACGAACAACACCAAAATAATGGAGAGATACAGCGACAACAGAAGACTGGACATGTGCGAGAGCATTATAGATACAGCACACCAAGCCACGCACCAGTAGCCAACTACCACCACATTACACTCTGCCACCAACGTCCAGAACACGACGGAACACACAACATACTGCACTATGGGAACACAGGAGATTAGTAAGATGGAATGGACCCGTCCGGCTCATAAGTGAGGTGCTTCACCTTCACCTCATCTTCAGCTACATAACCAACAGCAGCAAACTTTGTAGTCATTCGAACTCTGCCTTTGATAATGATAACCAGAGTTAACGAAACGTCCTAGAAATATATATGTCGTACCTAGTAGCCAGAACGCACTTCTCGGCCTACTATGCAAGGCCCGATTTACCTAATAGGCCGAGTAATTTTCTTTATTTAAAAAAAATTAAATTTGTCTGGTACACAGCCTCCAGCGGGTGTTGCGTCACCGCTCGCGTCTGGTTCACAGCCTCCAGCGGGTGTTGCGTCACTGCTCGCATCTGGTTCAAAGCCTCCAGCGGGTGTTGCGTCACTGCTCACGTTTGGTACACATCCTCCAGCGGGTGTTGCGTCACTGCTCGCGTCTGGTACACAGCCTCCAGCAGGTGTTGCGTCACTGCTCGCGCCTGGTACACAGCCTCCAGCGGGTGTTGCGTCACTGCTCGCGTGCCACTCACAGTCCCATTATGACTGGTGCGGCCCAAGTAACGCGATAGTAATTAAAAAGAACTTGTGTTTGTGTTTATTGGTCCCCGAGGCGCCATAATGTTAAGATAGTGCGGTGTCGAAATTGGGTATCACAAGACACGCGTCTGTACTACACCCACCCCGCCCGTGCTCAGGCCTGGACGCCCGCCCGCCCGCCCGCGCTCAGGCCTGGACGCCCGCCCGCCCTCTGGCCTGGACGCCCGCCCGCCTGCGCTCTGGCCTGGACGCCCGTCCGCCCGCGCTCAGGCCTGGACGCCCGCCCGCCCGCGATCAGGCCTGGACGTCCGCCCGCCCGCGCTCAGGCCTGGACGCCCGCCCACCCACAGACATATCCTGACGCAATACACCCCGCCCACACTCATACCCTGACGCAATACACCCCGCCCACACTGAACAAGCTCTTATGCCCGACACTTCCGCAGACCAGTCACAAGATAACTGTCCGCTGGAAGCCTTACTGTCCTCTATGAAGCCTGGCTGTCGACCTTGAAGCCTGGCTGTCGTCTTTGAAGTCTGGCTGTCGACCTTGAAGCCTGACTGTTGTTTTTGAAGCCTTAATGCCGTCCTTGAAACATTAATGTCGTCCTTGAAGCCTGGCTGTTGTCTTTGAAGCCTTAATGCCGTCCTTGAAGCCTTAATTTCGACCTTGAAGCCTGGCTGTTGTCTTTAAAGTCTGGCTGTCGACTTTGAAGCCTGGCTGTCGTCTTTGAGGTCTGGCTGTCGACCTTGAAGCCTGGCTGTTATTTTTTTAAGCCTTAATGCCGTCCTTGAAGCCTTAATGTCGTCCTTGAAGCCTTAATGTCGTCCTTGAAGCCTTAATGTCGTCCTTGAAGCCTTAATGTCGTCCTTGAAGCCTTAATGTCGTCCATGAAGCCTTAATATCGTCCTTGAAGCCTTAATGTCGTCACTGAAGCCTTAATACCGTCACAGAAGCCTTAATGTCGTCCTTGAAGCCTTAATATCGTCATTGAAGCCTTAATGTCGTCCTTGAAGCCTTAATGTCGTCCTTGAGGATACGCTCTTGAAACCTTGATGTCGTCCTTGAAGCCTTGATGTCGTCCTTGAAGCCTTAATGTCGTCCTTGAAGCCTTGATATCGTCATTGAAGCCTTGATGTCGCCCTTGAAGCCGTAATGTCATCCTTGAAGCCGTAATGTCGTCCTTGAAGCCTTAATGTCGTCCTTGAAGCCTTAATGTCGTCCTTGAAGCCATAATGTCGTCCTTGAAGCCTTAATGTCGTCCTTGAAGCCTTAATGTCGTCCTTGAAGCCTTAATGTCGTCCTTGAAGCCTTAATGTCGTCCTTGAAGCCTTAATGTCGTCCTTGAAGCCTTGATGTCGTCCTTGAAGCCTTAATGTCATCCTTGAAGCCGTAATGTCGTCCTTGAAGCCTTAATGTCGTCCTTGAAGCCTTAATGTCGTCCTTGAAGCCTTAATGTCGTCCTTGAAGCCATAATGTCGTCCTTGAAGCCTTAATGTCGTCCTTGAAGCCTTAATGTCGTCCTTGAAGCCTTAATGTCGTCCTTGAAGCCTTAATGTCGTCCTTGAAGCCTTAATGTCGTCCTTGAAGCCTTAATGTCGTCCTTGAAGCCTTGATGTCGTCCTTGAAGCCTTGATGTCGTCCTTGAAGCCTTGATGTCGTCCTTGAAGCCTTGATGTCGTCCTTAAAGTCTAAATGTCGTCCTTGAAGCCTTAATGTCGTTCTTGAAGCCTTAATGTCGTCCTTGAAGCCTTAATGTCGTCCTTGAAGCCTTAATGTCGTCCTTGAAGCCTTAATGTTGTCATTGAAGCCTTAATGTCGTCCTTGAAGCCTTAATGTCGTCATTGAAGCCTTAATGTCGTTCTTGAAGCCTTAATGTCGTCCTTGAGGATACGCTCTTGAAACCTTGATGTCGTCCTTGAAGCCTAAATGTCGACCTTGAAGCCATAATGTCGTCCTTGAAGTCTTAATGTCGTCATTGAAGCCTTAACGTCGTCATTGAAGCCTTAATGTCGTCCTTGAAGCCTTAATGTCGTCCTTGAAGCCTTAATGTCGTCCTTGAAGCCTTAATGTCGTCCTTGAAGCCTTGGCGTTGCAAGACCTACTATATTTGTTGTTGGTCACGAAGCTATGAATTTCCTGTCAATAAACAACAGGTTTTGTATCAGGACAATTTTGCTGTTTAGATTTTCTGATACGAGCAGTTGATGTCCTTATGTCGTTGTTGTTCTTGATATCTTGTTCTTGATATCTTGTTCTTGATATCTTGTTCTTGATATCATGTTCTTTATATCCTTGGAGTTGTTTTGGTACTCTCGTCCAAGGCTGCCTCAGTAATGTTGCCCCAGAACGCCGTCGTGTTTTCTGCCATGAAACACCTTTATTACATCTCTTAAGAGTCTTGTGTTACTGGTCACAAAGTCTTGGTGTCTATGTCTTCAATCCTTGACACTGTCGGACTTGAACTTGACACTATCGGATTTGAAGCCTTGACACTGTCGGATTTGAAGCCTTGACACTGTCGGACTTGAGGCCTTGACACTGTCGGACTTGAAGCCTTGACACTGTCGGACTTGAAGCCTTGACACTGTCGGACTTGAAGCCTTGACACTGTCGGACTTGAGGCCTTGACTCTGTCGGACTTGAAGCTTTGACAACACTGGTATCGTCGGCTGTTCATGCTTAGTATCACTTAACCTGGTACTTGGTATTAATGACCACGAAGCTTGGTATTATTGACCCTGAAGTTTGGTATTTTTACCCATTAAACCATATTGTTGTTGGTTCTGAGGTCGTTTCAATAGGTCTGGTGTTGGGCTTAAGGCCAATCAACCTCTGGAGGGCCATTAAGGCCAACACGAGTGCTTATTAACCAACCAGTAAGTATATAGTTCATAGTTCAGGTACTATGTTCAGGACACAATGAAACTTTCAGTGTACATACACCGAGAGGCAGGGTATATATCTCTTTAAGTGTATATACACCAAGCAGTGTGTGTATATATATATATATATATATATATATATATATATATATATATATATATATATATATATATATATATATATATATATATATATATATATATATATGTATATATATATATATATATATATATATATATATATATATATATATATATATATATATATATATATATATATATATATATATATACCCTTTAAGTGTATATATATCGCTGTGTTGTCGATTTAATCCAAGAGTCTTCAGTGTCCGCCTCTGACGCCTTAATGTGTGTATAGTCACTTAACTGAGAGCTTCGTATTTGTTCTGATATATTGGTAATTCTTCAAGAGTACTGCAGTTACCATTTACTTAATAAAGCCTATGCATTTTTACCCTGATAATTTTTGTTTGAAGTGTTTTGTATTTGAACCATTATACCTGACCATGGTCGACCCCTGGGCCTGTAATGGTGTTAGTTATGGGGCCCTGGAGCTCTGGGCTTCACAGGCCTTGAAGCCTCAGCCCTGAAGCCTCATGGAACTCTTGAAATTGATGGTTTGGTGTTGGAAGTTTATTAAGGCCAACTTAATATCTTACTAAGTAGCAAGTGTATTTTAATCCTGAGCATAGTCCAGGTCTAGTGTAGTCTCTCGGTATATACCCACCAAGACGCATATATATACTTCTCGGTGTATATATCCCTTGAAAGCGATTGGTCCTTCAGTCATAACATCGTTGCTATGCTGAAGCCATGTTGCAAGATCTCTCCCACACAAAAGTGCCGGCGGAATCCCTGAAGCCCTGGTATTGGGGACCTGAATCCCGCATGTTATCCAGGGTACATGGCGGCTCCGGCAGGGAATTACGTTAGAGATCCTCTTGGGACGGACGCTTGATCCCCGCGGAAAAATGCCTCCTGCCGGATACGAAGGAAGAATCCTACATGCATGGCAGATAGGCTAGGGGGCGGGGCCAAGCATCTGTGTCCCAGGTCGGCGAAGTTCATAATTAATTACCAATCGGATGATAAACGCGAAAACATTTGTATAGATTATGTCTGGTTACTTCGTACATCAAAATAATTTTATGATTCTGTGGATGAACGGGTAAATTAGAGTATATTAAGGGAAAACAACACCGTTTCTCTCTATAGTTTTTGGACGTCCATGCGCGCGCGCGTAGTGGGCGGAGTTTGTGCAGGGCGGTACATGAGAGGCTGTGCAAGATCCGCCTACTCAGTCACCGCATCGCCGTTGCCGAAGGAGGGTGTAACGCTGCTCCTCCCAGGTCGTTTTCCACGTGGCCTCCCCACCGCACATCGACGCATTCTTCTAGGATCGTCTTGTATCTCGCGTGAAGACGTCATTTCGTGGGGATATAGAGATAGTAGGAGAGCGGTGTATCAAAGTTCCGTGAGAGACGAGTGGTGCAGTCGTTTGAGGTCATTAAACAGGCATTCTACGGTCACAAAAGTGCGGTTTGAGGCCACAAAAGAGTCTCTGGCCACAGGCGACCGAACGTGCAGCCGACGCTCACAAAAGTACAGTCCGTGGCCACAGAAGGAGCAGTCTGCGGCCACAAAAGGCACGATGAGGCGTTCCTCCTTCTGAAATATTGTCCCCAGGGTCTCATCCAAGGTAAGTTGGGGCTCGCATAATGGAGCAGTCTCTCCTAGCCTTGGTGTCCCCTTGTGTCTTATGCATTTTCTTCCAGTGTCTGTTTGTGGTGGGTGTGTCCTGGTGTCTACACTGTGTGTGGTGGGCGTGTCTTAGTGTCTACACTGTGTAGTGGGCGTGTCTTAGTGTCTACACTGTGTGGTGGGTGAGTCCTGGGGTCTACACTGTGTGATGGGTGTGTCCTGGTGTCTACACTGTGTGGTGGGTGTGTCCTGGGGCCTACACTGTGTGGTGGGTGTGTCCTGGTGTCTACACTGTGTGGTGGGTGTGTCCTGGTGTCTACACTGTGGTGGGTGTGTCCTGGTGTCTACACTGTGGTGGGTGTGTCCTGGTGTCTACACTGTGTGGTGGGTGTGCCCTGGGGTCTACACTGTGTGGTGGGTGTGTCCTGGTGTCTACACTGTGGTGGGTGTGTCCTGGTGTCTACACTGTGTGATGGGTGTGCCCTGGGGTCTACACTGTGTGGTGGGTGTGTCCTGTGGTGGGCGTGTCTTAGTGTCTACAGTATGTGGTGGGCGTGTCTTAGTGTCTACACTGTGTGGTGGGTATGTCTTAGTGTCTACAGTGTGTGGTGGGCGTGTCTTAGTGTCTACACTGTATGGTGGGCGTGTCCTAGTGTCTACACTGTGTGTGGTGGGCGTGTCTTAGTGTCTACAGTGTGTGGTGGGCGTACCTTAGTGTCTACACTGTGTGGTGGGTGTGTCCTAGTGTCTACACTGTGTGGTGGGCGTGTCTTAGTGTCTACACTGTGTGGTGGGCGTGTCCTAGTGTCTACACTGTGTGTGGTGGGCGTGTCTTAGTGTCTACAGTGTGTGGTGGGCGTGCCTTAGTGTCTACACTGTGTGGTGGGCGTGTCTTAGTGTCTACACTGTGTAGTGGGCGTGTCTTAGTGTCTACACTGTGTGGTGGGTGAGTCCTGGGTCTACACTGTGTGGTGGGTGTGTCCTGGTGTCTACACTGTGGTGGGCGTGTCTTAGTGTCTACACTGTGTGATGGGTGTGTCCTGGTGTCTACACTGTGTGGTGGGTGTGTCCTGGGGTCTACACTGTGTGGTGGGTGTGTCCTGGTGTCTACACTGTGTGGTGGGTGTGTCCTGGTGTCTACACTGTGGTGGGTGTGTCCTGGTGTCTACACTGTGTGGTGGGTGTGCCCTGGGGTCTACACTGTGTGGTGGGTGTGTCCTGTGGTGGGCGTGTCTTAGTGTCTACAGTATGTGGTGGGCGTGTCTTAGTGTCTACACTGTGTGGTGGGTGTGTCTTAGTGTCTATAGTGTGTGGTGGGCGTGTCTTAGTGTCTACACTGTATGGTGGGCGTGTCCTAGTGTCTACACTGTGTGTGGTGGGCGTGTCTTAGTGTCTACAGTGTGTGGTGGGCGTACCTTAGTGTCTACACTGTGTGGTGGGTGTGTCCTAGTGTCTACACTGTGTGGTGGGCGTGTCTTAGTGTCTACACTGTGTGGTGGGCGTGTCCTAGTGTCTACACTGTGTGTGTGGGCGTGTCTTAGTGTCTACAGTGTGTGGTGGGCGTGCCTTAGTGTCTACACTGTGTGGTGGGTGTGTCCTAGTGTCTACACTGTATGGTGGGTGTGTCTTAGTGTCCACACTGTGTGGGGGGCGTGTCCTAGTGTCTACACTGTGTGTGGTAGGCGTGTCTTAGTGTCTACAGTGTGTGGTGGGTGTGTCCTAGTGTCTACACTATGTGGTGGGCGTGTCTTAGTGTCTACACTGTGTGGTGGGCGTGTCCTAGTGTCTACACTGTGTGTGGTGGGCGTGTCTTAGTGTCTACACTGTGTGGTGGGCGTGTCCTAGTGTCTACACTGTGTGTGGTGGGCGTGTCTTAGTGTCTACACAGTGTAGTGGGCGTGTCCTAGTGTCTACACTGTGTGTGGTGGGCGTGTCCTAGTGTCTACACTGTGTGTGGGGTGTTCTGGTGTCTACACTGTGTGTGGGGGTGTGTCCTAGTGTCTACACTGTGTGATGGGTGTGTCCTAGTGTCTACACTGGTGTGGTGGGCGTGTCCTAGTGTCTACACTGTGTGGTGGGTGTGTTCTGGTGTCTACACTGTGTGTGGTGGGTGTGTCCTAGTGTCTACACTGTGTGGTGGGTGTGTTCTGGTGTTTACACTATGTGGTGGGGGTGTCGTAGTGTCTACACTGTGTGGGGGGTGTGTTCTGGTGTCTACGCTGTGTGTGGTGGGTGTGTCCTAGTGTCTACACTGTGTGTGGGTGTGTTCTGGTGTCTACACTGTGTGTGGTGGGTGTGTCGTAGTGCCTACACTGTGTGTGGTGGATGTGTCCTAGTGTCTACACTGTGTGGGTGTGTCTTAGTATCTACACTGTGTGTGTGGTGGGTGTGTCTTAGTGCCTACACTGTGTTGATGGATGTGTCATAGTGTCTACACTGTGTGTTGGCGTGTCCTAGTGTCTACACTGTGTGGTGAGTGTATCCTAGTGTCTACACTGTCTGGTGGGTGTGTCCTAGTGTCTACACTGTGTGGTGGGCATGTCCTAGTGTCTACACTGTGTGATGGGTGTTTCCCAGTGTCTACACTGTGTGGTGGGTGTGTTCTGGTGTCTACACTGTGTGTGGTGGGTGTGTCCTAGTGTCTACACTGTGTGAGTGGGGTTCAAGTACCGGGCAGAGGACGGGGGGGGTTCAGGACCTGGCAGAAGCTGGAGGGGGGGTGCAAGGACCTGCAGAGGAGGGAGGGTGCAATGACCTGCATGAGGAGGGGGGTGCAGGACCTGGCAGAGGAGGTGACCGGGGGGGTGCAAGGACACTGGCAGAGGGAGGGAGAGGGGGGTGCAAGGACCTGGCAGAGGAGGGAGGGGTGCAAGGACCTGGCAGAGGAGGGAGGGTGCAAGGACCTGGCAGAGGAGGGAGGGTGCAAGGACCTGGCAGAGGGGAGGGGTTGGGACTGCAGGGGGGGGGTGACAGGCTGCAAGGTGGGTAGACCTGGCAGAGGGGGGGTAAGATGGCGGAGGGAGGCAAGGGCCTGCGCGGGGGTGCAAGGACCTGGCAGAGGAGGGAAGACGGGGGGGGTCACCTGGAGGGAGGGGGTGGCAAGCAGGAGGGGTCAGACGAGAAGGAGGGGGCAACTGGCAGAGGTTGGGGAGGGGGTGAAGATGGCGGTGGAGGGTGCAGGACCTGGCAGAGGTGGGGAGGGTGCAAGGACCTGCAGAGTTGGGGAGGGGTGCAAGGACCTGGCAGAGGTTGGGGAGGGGGGTGCAAGACCTGGCAGAGGTTGGGGTGGTGTGCAAGGACCTGGCAGGGTTGGAGGGTGTGCAAGGACCTGCAAGGAGAGGCGGAGGGGGTGAAGGACCTGGCAGAGGTTGGGTGGGGTGGGGGTGCAAGGACCTGGCAGAGGTTGGGGGGTGGGTTGGCAAGGACCTGTCATAGGATGAGGGAGGGTGCAAGGACCTGGCAGAGGTTGGGGAGGGTGTGCAAGGACTGGCAGAGGTGGGGGGGGTGCAAGGACACTGCAGAGGAGGGAGGGGGGTGAAGGATGGCGAGGGGGGTGAGGAAGAGGAGAGGATGGAGGGATGTGCAAGGGACCTGGCAGAGGAGGGAGGGTTGAAGGATGGAGGGGGAGGGGGTGCAAGGACCTGGCAGAGGAGGGAGGGGGGCAAGGACTGGCAGAGGGGGGGGGGGTTGCAAGGACCTGGCAGAGGAGGGAGGGTGCAAGGACCTGGCAGAGGGATGAGGTGAAGGTGGAGGAGGAGGGGGGTGCAGGAACCTGTGCAGAGGAGTGAGGGGGGAGTGTGCACGGACCTGGCAGAGGGGAGGGAGAGTGG
>WNGS01001312.1:35817414-35875124 GCA_020271785.1 Procambarus virginalis | reverse complement strand
TGTGGCGGCCAAGAGAAGAGACTGTGGCGGCCAAGAGAAGAGATTGTGGCGGCCAAGAAGAGAGATTGTGGCGGCCAAGAGAAGAGATTGTGGCGATTGCCTAAGCCTATAGAATGACGCCCGGGGGGGGGGGGGGTTTGAGCGGGGAGGAACCAAGACCCATTTTGACAAACATTGTTTTGACTGACAAATCTTCCGGAACCAATTTGCTGTGCAGCAAATTGGTGATAATTGGAATGGCACGTTAGCTCTCGATTAACAATTAGTGATAATTGGAGGTTGGTGGAGAGTCACTGAACAACTTAGTGGTTGTACGAGGGAGGGGGAGGCCCGGGGCCTTTAACACATGTGGTGAAGTCTTAAACAAAAAAAACTAGACCCTTTTCTTCAAGAAGTTCCAGACCAACCGGGCTGTGGTGGATATGTGGGCCTGCGAGCCGCTCCAAGCAACAGCCTGTTGGACCAAGCTCTCACGTCTGATGGGGAGTATAAAACAACTCCCTGAACCTCAATCCAGCCTTCACAGATCTCCAGTATCAGCTCTTGATACTAGTAATGGCTCAAAAGGGCCACTACTTACGGGCTATTCATGCCCGTACCACCTTTAGGGTGGCTTAATCTTCATCAATCAATCAATCTCAATCCAGGTACGGGCATGCTGAATGAAACGGGGGGGGGGGGGAAGGGGGTAGCGTGTTTGGTCCATTCATTTCCTCTGCAATGTTCTTCAATACCTGCATGCATGAAGCCTCAGCTGCTTCGAATCGGCTGAGAATATTTTACGAAATGTTACCGAGAGAATGTAAAGTCTTCCCACTCACCTCTCCGTCATCTTTTCCTGCGTCACCCGGTACTGCATGGGCGTCAGCTTCCTCACCAACTCTGCCTTCTCCTCCTTCTTGAGAATCCTGCTGGGGTTGCCGAGGCTCTGCTGGGGGCCCTTGGGACGCCACACCCGTGGGGTCCTGGGGGTGACTGGCCCGCTGGCTGAAGAAGGGCTGCCCCTGGGCGCCACGGGACGCAGACCAAACCGTCGCGGCTCCATCGTCACCTGCAGGGAAAAAAAACGTCACTTACTCCTCACTTTATCACACTAAGACAAGGATTGATTGATTGATAAAGATTAAGCCACCCATGAGGTGGCACGGGCATGAATAGCCCGTAAGTGGTAAATTTTTTGTTCAGTATATCTTTTCAGTGTTCTTAAAACGAGGAATGTTGTCACACATTTGTACGGGCTCAATATAGCCAGTACTACATGAACATTTTGGTCCGAGTAGCACGAATCTAAACTCATAATCATCACAGCCCCGTCATGGGGTATTCATGCCCGTGCCCCCTCCTGGGTGGCTTAATCTTCATCAATCAATCAATCGTCATGGTAAACGTCCACAGTTGCCCGCAAGCTGAAGAGAATATCATTCCAATAGTAAAGAACGAGAGGACAAATCACAATGCCATTCTATGATCGATTTAGCAGTGACATGAGACAAAGAAAAGTAGATCTTGGTAGTAGTTGGCATCCATCAGTCTCAGGAGATTATGGAGTTGTGCTCTGGTTGTCGGTCTGGAGTGGCCTCTCCAGGGCGCAAAGCCAGGGTAGGTTGATACGGGGGAGAAGCTGTTACCCATGCAGCAGATCCCCTCCCCCCCTCACTCTCCAGGGTGCCGAAAGTCTCCAATGGAAAGGCAAACGCCAATACGATAGTATTAGAGATCAGAATAAATGTAAACCTAAACAAGATATTAACGAATGAAAGAATTCAGAAATATAGAATACGAGAATAATGTCATCATCCAGGACTAAGAACAACCGAAACTACCACATAATCACATTAGGGAAGAACATGCCCAAATATCAGTTCCAAGATGTAAAGTTGTCGTCAAGTACTGTGGGAGAGAATAGTGTGTGTGTACGCTACTTGAGCAGCGTGAAGAATGCCCCCGGCTCGCACTCTCTGCAACCTGATCAATGGTGGCGCCAGTTGCCCGCGATGCAATCCGTCCTCCTAATGTTCCCCAACGTCAAGAAACCGTCGTACAAAAGTGCCCCCTTATCCCAACCTACCAGAGGACCCATAACAGAAAACTAGACAGTGTGTCAATTTCGCCAGCCATTCCATTTTCTAGTACGACAGTTTTTGCCCTTAGGTAGAGTAATTGGTCAAAATGCGACGCTCTATTAAGACAGATTGCGTGATAATATATGGAGAAAATTAATCAACGCGTGTGATATTAAATTATGTAGGTTAGGCCAAGTAACGAACCACTTTAGTAATGGTAGAGAGAAACTGCTGGCAGGGGCGCGCTCATATTTCCCGCCAAACCAGGTTCTTCATGGAACCAGCCTCGCCGGGCCATCCCCTCCCTCCCCCACACTCGCTGCCTCTCCACCTCCACCATAACCCCTCCCCACTCCCCATTATCTCCACCAATAGCCTCCCCTAACCCTCGTCCTCAACCCCACAACGCTTTAACTGCCTCCAACCCCAACATCGACTAGAGTCAGTTGCTTCTGTGACCCGGAATGGGGCCTCCGGCTGTACTCCTTCAGCAGCGTTCCTTTCCCAAGATGCAGCCGTCAGTTCTGTGTATTCATAATTTATATTTCAGAATTGTTGTTGTTGTTATAGATTCAGCTACTCGGAACAAGTTCCAAGTAGCACGGGCTATGGTGAGCCCGTAGTGGACTTACCTGGCACAGGAGCGGTGCTGAATCTCTCCCGCCTCTCTATATATTTCAGAAAAATGCCGTTCATTATATATTACCGGGGTGAGGGAGGTGGAGGGAGAGAATAGGAAGGACAAAGGTAGAGAATGGAGAGGAAGGGAGATGGAGGGAGAGAACAGGAAGGACAAAGGTAGAGAATGAGGAGCAAAGAAGAAGAGGACAATCAAGAGCAGGTTTCAGAGACAAGAACACACGTCTAGGGTTTCCTGGGAGGGGTGACGCACCCTGGCGGCCACACCAGGGACCCGGTCCTCGACCAGGCCTTTTTGTTACACGTCCCCAGGAAGCAGCCCGTAACAACTGTCTAACTCCCAGGTACCTATTTACTGCTAGGTGAACAGGAGGCCATCAGGGTGAAAGAAACTCTTACCCCATTTGTTCCCGCCTCCGCCGGGGATCGAACCCGGAACCTTAGACCTACGAATCCCGAGCTCTGTCCACTCAGCCGTCAGGGCCAGGGTTGTAGGGTGAGGAGGGCTCACAATGCCTCTAGTGACGTGCCAAATGGAACAACGACGCAGAAGCTCAATCGGCCCAATTTAAGAGTAATAATAATCTAAGCGATGAGCAGCAACACCGAAGACCAGACACGCCTTCCCAGGAGATAGGAGTTTCGACCTTGCGAGTGTTTGAAGATTGGCTGTGGTGTAAGTTGTGTGTGGGGGGGGGGAGGGGGGGAGATGACAGAATATCTGCGTTACGTCACTTTCCCCCGGGCCCCCCTCCCCCTCTGCCATGCAGATCTGTGTCACTTGGCACCGCTATCCGGGTCAGTGGTGCCTGACAGGGGGGGGGGGAGGTAGTGCCTGGCAGGGGTGCCTGTAGCTATGTTGCAAGGGGCTCTGAAGGAGAGGGGAAACCCTGAAGGAAAAGAAATGAATGTGAAAAACTTTGAAAAAAAAATTCTTGAGAAAATGAAAGCCCTCCAAGACCAGGTTGGGTCCAAGCACCTCGTTAATGACTTCGAAATGCAGGTGGACGAAGGGGTGTGTGTGTGGGGGGGGGGGACCTCGGCGTGAAGGATCACTACACGAGGCCATTAGCGAGTGATAACTACCCATTAGATCTGCTCATCAAAAGTCCATCATCCAATGGGAACTGGTGATAGGGGTTTGAGGGGGGGGGGGGGCACTTACCCCCCTTTCCGACACCCGGAGGGCACTTCTATACCCCTCGATGCCCATGGGCACAACTCCCCTTGCCACCCCCCCCCCCATACCTCGTATAGGAAATGGAGTCAGAAAACATCAGAGGCCAGATTCACGAAGCAGTTACGCAAGCACTTACGAACCTGGGGCCAGATTCACGAAGCACTTACGAACCTGGGGCCAGATTCACGAAGCAGTTACGTGTAAGCACTTACGAACCTGGGGTCAGATTCACGAAGCACTTACGAACCTGAGGCCAGATTCACGAAGCAGTTACTCAAGCACTTATGAACCTCGGGCCAGATTCACGAAGCAGTTACGCAAGCACTTACGAACCTGTCCATCTTTTCTCAATCTTTGGCGGCTTTGTTTACAATAATTAAACAGTTAATGAGCTCCGAAGCACCAGGAGGCTGTTTATAACAATAACAACAGTTGGTTGGCAAGTTTTCATACTTGTAAACTGTTTAATAAATGTAACCAAAGCCGTCAAAGATTGAGGAAAGATGTACACGTTCGTAAGTGCTTGTGTAACTTCGTGAACCTGGCCCCAGGTTCGTTAGTGCTTGCGTAAGTGCTTTGTGAATCTGGCCCAGGTTCGTAAGTGCTTGCGTAACTGCTTTGTGAATCTGGCCCCAGGTTCGTAAGTGCTTGCGTAACTGCTCCGTGAATCTGGCCCCAGGTTCGTAAGTGCTTGCGTAACTGCTCCGTGAATCTGGGCCTAGGTTCGTAACTGCTTGCGTAACTGCTCCGTGAATCTGGCTCCTGATGTTTATCCAAAGAGAATATGGATCACTCGCAAGTCTGTTCCCTCCCTTGGTCCCGAAGAGACGCCTCGCTACCCAAACATGCCCTCTGGAGCTTGCAATCTTCCCCAACCACACAGATGACTGTGGCGGTGCAAACATTAGCTGGTTCACATACACACGTGTACGTTTACTTACGTTAAAAAATACAAGCCCGCAGACGGTGGGCCTTTCATAGTTACTAAAGGCTCCATTACTCCTGCGAAGTCCCTGGCGGGCGAAGGGCTGTTGGCGGGCGGAGGATCGTTGGAGGAAGAAGGGTTGTTAAATAGTGTCAGGGTTGGAGGGAACGAGGTGTAGGGGGGATGGGGGACAGGGGATCTATATAACATTGTTACAATGGCACAAGCGGCCCCTGTTCCTTGCCCTATCGCCGCCAAAAAAGGCTCCATCTCAAAGACCTTCTTTGCCACTATTCCCGTGGCTAGAAGTCTCTTGCAGCACCACACAGCTTCCCACCCCGTGCTGTGGTCTGGCCCTTATGTGACTTCACATGTAGCATAAGCTCTTCAAGAATGTGGTCACGCAGCCTCGCGGCACCCAGGCGAGCCTAAGAAGATATACAAGGAACCGTGCACAACCACCTCAAGAAAGGCATCAACTAGGGTAATGAGGCTCCCCCATTCACACACATTTAGTGCCCCCTCATTCCGCCCAGCCCATGAGGGGTGGGCGGGACACACACACACACACACACACACACACACACACACACACACACACACACACACACACACACACACACACACACACACACACACACACAAATGTGTATGTGTGCTGATAACACTGCTGATGTTATCAAGAGGATAACATCAGCAGCATATGCCAGGTTGGCTAACATAAGAACGGCCTTTAGAAACTTGTGTAAGAAATCTTTCAGAACATTATATACCACATATGTCAGTCCAATCCTGGAGTATGCGGCTCCAGCATGGAGTCCATATCTAGTCAAGCATAAGACTAAACTGGAAAAGGTTCAAAGGTTTGCCACCAGACTAGTACCCGAGCTGAGAGGTATGAGCTACGAGGAGAGACTACGGGGAATTAAACTTCACTTCGTTGGAAGACAGAAGAGTTAGGAGGGACATGATCACCACATTCAAGATTCTCAAGGGAATCGACAGGGTTGATAAAGACAGGCTATTTAACACAAGGGGCACACGCACTAGGGGACACAGGTGGAAACTGAGTGCCCAAATGAGCCACAGAGATATTAGAAAGAACTTTTTTAGTGTCAGAGTGGTTGACAAATGGAATACATTAGGCAGTGATGTGGTGGAGGCTGACTCCATACACAGTTTCAAGTGTAGATATGATAGAGCCCAATAGGCTCAGGAATCTGTACACCTGCTGATTGACGGTTGAGAGGCGGGACCAAAGAGCCAGAGCTCAACCCCCGCAAGCACAACTAGGTGAGTATACACACACACACACACACACACACACACACACACACACACACACACATACACACACACGACCAGGTAGCCTGGTGGATAGCGTGTAGGATTCGTAATTCTGTGGCGCGGGTTCGATTCCCGCACCCGGCAGAAACAAATGGGCAAAGTTTCTTTCACCCTGTATGCCCCTGTTACCTAGCAGTAAATAGGTACCTGGGAGTTAGTCAGCTGTCACGGGCTGCTTCCTGGGGGTGTGTGTGTGTGGTGTGAAAAAAAAAGTAGTTAGTGTAGTTAGTAAACAGTTGATTGACAGTTGAGAGGGGGCCGAAAGAGCAAAGCTCAACCCCCGTAAAATACAACTAAGTGAATACACACACACACACACACACACACACACACACACACACACACACACACACACACACACACACACACACACACACACACACACACACACACACACCTCAATTGGCCGTAAACACGCCACAAAGAGCTGCCTCTATTTGCAGAAACAAATGACTATCTACCAGCTGGCCAACGCAGCTCTAGCAAGGGTGTTACGACATCGAAGAGAGTAACAGTGTTTGCTTCCAAGGGCACACAGGTAACACCTACGTAACAACACCTGTCGAGGACACAGGTACGACCCTACCTAACACCTGTCGAGGACACAGGTACGACCCTACCTAACACCTGTCGAGGACACAGGTACGACCCTACCTAACACCTGTCGAGGACACAGGTACGACCTTACCTAACACCTGTCGAGGACACAGGTACGACCTCTAACACCTGACAATACCGCTGCCGGCACGATATAATCGTCGCGTCGTATTGATTTGCTCTCTGGCTCACAGCTGTGTTGTCTACGTGGGTGATGCAGGTGTCTGGTGAGGGGGGTAAGAGGGAGAGGGAGGGAGAAGGGAAGGGGAGGGAGAAGGGAAGGGGAAGGGAGAGGGAGGGAGAAGAGGGGAGACATGCAGAGCCCAAGCTGAAGCTATAGAAGCATCAAGGCCACATCACCAGGAAGCAGAGAGTTACAGTGAGGGGTGAGACCTCAGATTGGCGTGAAGTCACCAGTGGAGTCCCACAGGGCTCTGTACTCGGTCCTATCCTGTTTTTGATATACGTAAATGATCTCCCAGAGGGTATAGACTCATTCCTCTCAATGTTTGCTGACGACGCCAAAATTATGAGAAGGATTAAGACAGAGGAGGACAGCTTGAGGCTTCAAAAAGACCTGGACAAGCTGCAGGAATGGTCGAACAAATGGTTATTAGAATTTAACCCAAGCAAATGTAATGTCATGAAGCTAAGTGTAGGGAGCAGGAGACCAGATACAAGGTATCATTTGGGAGATGAAATACTTCAAGAGTCAGAGATAGAGAGACTTGGGGGTTGATATCACGCCAGACCTGTCCCCTGAAGCCCATATCAAGAGGATAACATCAGCAGCATATGCCAGGTTGGCTAACATAAGAACGGCCTTAAGAAACTTGTGTAAGGCATCTTTCAGAACTTTGTATACCACATATGTCAGACCAATCTTGGAGTATGCGGCTCCAGCATGGAGTCTATATCTAGTCAAGCATAAGACTAAATTGGAAAAGGTTCAAAGGTTTGCCACCAGACTAGTACCCGAGCTGAGGGGTATGAGCTACGAGGAGAGATTACGGGAATTAAACCTCACGTCACTGGGAGATAGAAGAGTTAGAGGTGATATGATCATCATATACAAGATTCTTAGAGGAATTGATAGGGTAGATAATGACAGACTATTTAACACAAGGGGCACACGCACTAGGGGACACAGGTGGAAATTTAGTGCCGAAATGAGCTATAGAGACGTTAGAAAGAATTTGTTCAGTGTCAGAGTAGTAGACAAATGGAATGCATTAGGCAGTGATGTGGTGGAGGCTGACTCCATACACAGTTTCAAGTGTAGATATGATAGACCCCTATAGCCTTAGGAACCTGTACACCAGTTGATTGACGGTTGAGAGGCGGGACCAAAGAGCCAGAGCTCAACCCCCGCAAGCACAACTAGGCAAGTACCGTGCACGCTTCATTATAAGACAAGATACTGAAGCCTCGCGAGGCAGTTCAACCCGCGGGGAGTGAAGGACACTAACAGCTAAGCCAGGACCCCTTCTTGCACCACCCAGAGGGCGCCCAGAGTGCCAGGGGGCGGTCAACCACGCCCCCTGGCACGGTAGAGGGCGTGTCCGTGGGGAAAGAGGCAGGGAACATGCCTCTACTGACACACCAGGTGGCAAAGGAGGAGGTGGTAGACAGCAGGTACGAGGCAGTCAGGTGACAGGTGTGAGACTATTGATTAGCTCCCCAACCGTGGGAATGCGGAAACTTGCAGACGTTTAAGTCCTGGGTAATCTCTCCTGGCGCCCTACTGCTGGTAGGTCATGCTTCAAGCTCGACAAGCCGACAGGTAGGTCATGCCTCGAGGCCTGGCAGCAGGCAAACCTGCCACGTCTGTAAGGATACCTGATCAACCAGGCTGTGATTCATACGTCAACAGGCTCGTTGATCAGTCCAGCAACCAGGAGGTCTGCTCGGGGACCGGGCCGCTGGGACATTGAGCCCTGAAATCATCGCCAGGTAAAGTCAGCCAGACAAGCTCACACACTTGGGCACGACACAGTTATTGACAATGTATAATCCATCAAAGGCAGACCGACAGACAGGCTGACGCCACGCCATCAAACCACATGTCAAGGGAAGGCTTTTTGGTCATCATCAGAACACGTGGATAAAGGTAAAACAATCTCGGTTAAAAAGCGAGATAAAAAGCGACGAAGGTTCTAGACGAAATCTTCTTGGTTAGTAACGAAGGTCATGCAGGGTACAAATCTTCCATTAGACGTTGTTACTTCATCTTGCTAGACGTTACTAGACGTCTAACAAGAGGGAGGCAGTGAACGAGGAAAGATAGTCGATTGATTAACTTTTTGGCGGGATGGGAGTACTTTTTTTTAAGTAGCTGTAGGACTTGACGGCCAAACCTTTATTAAGATCAACTCCTCGCTGTCAAGTCGACAAAGTAGAAACGCCAGCCTACTGTAGAAGCATCAAGGCCACATCACCGTGTACAGCTCCTTACGACCGTCCCGTGAGAAAGTGGTACAATGAACTAACAGCAAAAACTGAACATAGAAGGTCAAGTGACAACGGCTCGTCTATTTTTTTTAAGCAACACTAACAGGTTTATAAATCCTCTCTATCGCGCACACGATTGAGGGAGAGCGTTGGTTCACGAAGTCAATACCGCGAAGAAGCCGTGAGCATCTCTTGGGCACAGTCGAAGTCAGGTTAGTTAGTCGTATGGGCACAGTCGAAGTCAGGTTAGTTAGCCGTATGGGTACAGTCGAAGTCAGGTCAGTTGGTTGGTCAGACCGACAGTCCGCAGTGATCAAGCTCCGCTGACCTACTGAATGCCTGACGATTGATGACTGATGAAGATCAAGCCACCCCAAGAAGTGGCACGGACATGAATAGCCCCGTAAGGAATTCCTCACGGCCAGACCGTCAAATATATACCTCCCGAAGACCGTCCTCCCTCTCTTCCAGTGGGCAACAGGATCCAGGGTAATGGCACGGGTCCCACTAATGGCCCTCAACCTGACCACTGATGAGTCGAAGACCAGGCCGCCACGACACGCCACGCCCCGCCCCGCCTCCCTGCCTCTCCTCCACCAGGCCGCCGCCCTCTCTGGCATAAAGGTAAACATACACAACGAGACAATTGGAACACTACAATTACTGATCAAAGTTGAGCACTTACTACACAGACGCGCGCACATGCAGAGCGACATGAACACCATACACATGAAGGAACACACTCAAGACTGAACAAAAGTCACCTGGTGAACACTGAACAACTTTCCTTCACCTAATTGTATCCGCCTAATTGTGCTTGCGGGGGTTCAGCTTCTACACTCTGGTCCCGCCTCTCAACTGGTACACAGGTACCTGAGTCTATTGAGCTCTATTATATCTATATTTGAAACTGTGTACAGAGTTCGTCTCGCTGAAAAAAGTCTAAGGTTTGTGGCTCATTTGGGTACTCTGCTTCCACCTGTGTCCCCTTGTGCGAGTACCACCCGTGTTGATTGAATGATTGATTGAATGATTGATTGATTGATTGATTGATGAAGATCTATCCTGTCAATTCCCCCTAGTATTTTGTACGTGATAATCTTGTCTTCTCTAACTCTTGTGCCTTCCATCGACGTGAGATGCAGTCCACGCAGCCTTTCCTGTTAACTCGTGCCTCTTAGTTCTGGGACTAGGCTAGTGGCATACCTCTGAACTGCCTCCAACATGGTTTTGTGCTTGCCAAGGTATGTGCTCCATGCTGGGGCCGCATACTCCACGACTGGTCTGACATATGTGGTATACAAGGTTCTGAATCATTCCTTACCCAAGTTTCTAAAAGGCAGTTGTGATGTTAGCCAGGGGTGGGGGGAACCGCTCTACCCCCCCCCCCCTAATAACCACTCTTCTCCACATCTCTGATCTGACCCCCCATTCCCTCCCTCCTCCCCCCCCCCCCACTGACTGTGTTAGGCATTGCAACATCCTGTCTGAGTAGTTCACTGGCGAGCGTGTTGACCTCGGCCCGTATGTCTGAGATGTTCCCATTCCACCCCCTCCCTCCCTCTGGTGCCTTGCCTGTGGCGTCCCCCCCCCCTTCCGTCAAGGAAACGTCAAGAAAACGGTCAATTGAAAGTGCCACCTTATCTTAACCTACCAGAGGACCCAAAACAGAAAATGGGACAGAACGTCACTTTCGCCAGCCGCTTCCATTTTCTAGTACGACAAATTTTTTGGCCTCGTGTAACGCTTACGAACGAAAAGCGACGTTCTTTGTAGGACAGGTTGTAATATTAGAGGTTGTGGAGAGGGAGATGAAGCCTCTTGGACTGTCGTACTAGAAAATATTAGCGGCTCGCGAAATTGACATTCTGTCCCGTTTTCTGTTGGGATATCTTAGGAGGACGGGCTGGCCACAGGGAATAAACATATGCTGGTGTACGTCATTTTAAGGAACGACAATGGAATCCCTACGAACTTTTCCCGGACATGGCTCTCTGGGGGCCAGATTCACGCAGCAGTTACGCAAGTACTTACGAACCTTGGGCCAGATTCAAGAACCAGTTACGCGAGCACAAACGAACCTGTACATCTTTTCTCAATCTTTGGCGGCTTTGTTTACAATTAAAACAGTTAATGAGCTCCGAAGCACCAGGAGGCAGTTTATAACAATAACAACAGTTGATTGGCAAGTTTTCATGCTTGTAAACTGTTTAATAAATGTAACCCAAGCCGTCAAAGATTGATGGAAAGATGTACACGTTCGTAAGTAACAAACATTGTTCCAATGTTCAGCATCTGCGTCAGCTGTGTCCATGGCGAGGTGTAGGGAAGACCTCGAGTACAAGACCCCAAGTACAAGACC
This sequence comes from Procambarus virginalis, assembly GCA_020271785.1. Taxonomy (NCBI): domain Eukaryota; kingdom Metazoa; phylum Arthropoda; class Malacostraca; order Decapoda; family Cambaridae; genus Procambarus; species Procambarus virginalis. The sequence goes on along the minus strand of WNGS01001312.1, from coordinate 35,863,560 downwards.
CCGAGTACAAGACCCCGAGTACAAGACCCCGAGTACAAGCCCCCGAGTACAAGCGGTGGATGAAGCACCAGACTGAGCCTGGGTAATAAACAAAGGGATGATCACCTCTCTTCCTAATATATGTCAACGACTTACCGGGAGGAAAGACTTGTTCCATTTAAGTCTGACTCCTAACTTTCCTACATTTGTTCAAAAGTCGACATGATGAACCCCAACGACGCCCATCGATCGGGAGCCAAGAGGCGGGACCGGGAGCTGCAGCTCACCTGTCATTTACACCATACAAGTTCATTAGAGGCCATAACCGCTGTACAAGTACGCGGTCATATCCCAACGTCACAATTTAAATCAACGAGGGGAATTACTTTTAATCCTAGAAAGAGGATAGGAGGTGAGGGGTGGGGTTAGGGGCTAGGAAGGGAAGGTTAGGGTAGTGGGAGGGTGTGGGTAAGGGGAGGGGAGGGTAAGGGAAGGTAAGGCGCAGTATGGGACCATCTATGGCATCACTCAAGCAGGGACATGTAAACAAGATATCGTCTGGAAGCGTGTGAGAGGCATCGAAGTCTTTTGTTATTTCGAAGTTATTTCTTCCCCGTTCTCTCTCTCTGTCAACCTCTGTCCTATGTCTGTGTACCCGTGTCTGTCTGTTCTCCTGTCTCCGGAGTTCTCCAGTGTCGGGTTCATGCCAAGTGTCCGTCAGGCTTTCATTCCGGCAGTCAGGAATATATTCTCCCCTGCCTGCTTGCCTGCATTCTTACCGCCCTCTGCTTGCATCACCCTGCATACCTGTTTTGCTGGTGTCCCTCTGCTTACCTGTCTGGTAGTTACCCTGCCTGCCTGCCTGCCTGCCTGCCTGCCTGCCTGCCTGCCTGCTTGCCTGCCTACCTGCCTTCCTGCCTGCCCGCCCGCCCGCCCGTCTAACTGCCTGCCTGCCTGCCTGCCTGCCTGCCTGCCTACCTGCCTGCCCGCCTGCCTGCCCGCCTGCCTGCCTGCCTACCTGCCTACCTGCTTGCTTACCTGCCTGCCTGCCTGCCTGCCTGCCCGCCTGCCTGCCCGCCTGCCTGCCTGCCTACCTGCCTACCTGCCTGCTTACCTGCCTGCCGGCCTGCCTGCCTGCCTGCCTGCCTGCCTGCCTGCCTGCCTGCCCGCCCGTCTAACTGCCTGCCTGCCTGCCTGCCTGCCTGCCCGCCTGCCTGCCTGCCCGCCGCCCGCCCGTCTAACTGCCTGCCTGCCCGCCTGCCTGCCTGGCCCGCCTGCCTGCCTGCCCGCCTGCCTGCCTGCCCGCCCGCCCGCCCGTCTAACTGCCTGCCTGCCTGCCTGCCTGCCTNAGGTAAAGTACATACATACAAGGTAAAATACAAAAGTTGATGGATTTATAGATAGAGCTAGTACATACAATGCCTAAAGCCACTATTACGCAAAGCATTTCGGGCAGGAAAAACACTAAGACTGAAACTTAATACTAATTGAGATTAAAGTAAATTGTGTTGAGAAAAATAAGAAAAAAGGGGGGGGGGGGAAACACGGCAGAAAAAAAGCAAAAATACAATTTGGTCAACAAACAGCATTGTTTAAAATAGTAGACATGGGTTGACATTTGGGGGTGAGGTAGGTTACATTGAGTTAATTAGGTAGTACTTAGTTTTTATCTTAAACTGGTTGGGAGAGGTACAGTCTTTAACATAATGGGAAGGTCATTCCACATTCGAGGTCCCTTGATTTGTAAGACATTTCTAGTTTGACTAAGTCGTATTCTTGGAATATCAAATAGGTATTTGTTTCTGGTGTGGTGCTCATGGGATCTGTTACAACCTTTTAGGAAGCTTTTAAGGTCAGGATTGACATTACAGTTCAGTGTTTTATATATATAAAACACACATGAGAGGATGTGCAGAGACTTAATATCTAACATATTCAGAGATTTGAGTAAGGGTACTGAGTGATGTCTGGGGCCAGAGTTAGATATTGTCCTAATAGCAGCTTTGTGTTGAGTAATTAGAGGACGTAAATGATTTTGGGTAGTAGAATCCCAAGAACAAATGCCATAGTTGAGATAAGGATAGATGAGAGAGTAACAGTGTGTCACCAGGGCAGGGCGAGGTACATAATATCTGATCTTAGAAAGAATGCCAACAGTTTTTGAAACTTTAGATATGTTTAGAATGTGTCCCTGAAAATTCAGCTTGCGGTCAATGAGAACGCCAAGGAATTTGCCATCTACTTTGTTACAAATTTGGGTACTGTTAATCCTGAGATTTATTTGATTTGAGGATTTATTGCCAAACAAAATATAGAAAGTTTTGTTAATATTGAGGGTGAATTTGTTGGCAGTTAGCCAAAGATGGACTTTATTTAGCTCAGTATTCACTGTGACATTTAGAGCAAGGGGGTCAGGACTGGAGTAAATGAAGGTTGTGTCGTCAGCAAATAAAATTGGTTTGAGGTGTTGAGAGGCATTTGGAAGGTCATTAATGTAGATGAGAAAGAGGAGAGGGCCAAGTATGCTGCCCTGAGGAACACCAATGTTGATGGGTAGGGTGGGCATAATCTAACAGATAATTTTAAGTAGGTAATTTCTAGCAAAATTGAAAAAAATGTTAATAGGTACATTGTAAGAAAATAAGTTTTGTAATAAGTGTACATTGTAATAAGTTGATAGGTTAAGACGAAGTTATTCAAGCTAACTCGATAAGCAATACTGAACTAAGCACGATCGCAAGGACGAGCTGGATGGTAGAGTGACTGTCTTGCTTCATGCAGGTCGGCGTTCAATCCCCGACCGTCCACAAGTGGTTGGGCACCATTCCTTCCCTCCCCGTCCCATCCCAAATCCTTATCCTGACCCCCCTTCCCAGTGCTATATAGTCGTCATGGCTTGTCATTTTCCCGACAATTCCCTTCCCTTGCAAGCACATCTAGGTGGGTACGCGCGTAGAACAGAGTACTTGAGGGAGTACAGAGCTGAGCTCAGCAAGGTTCCAACGTTCACAATGGCAAGTAAAAGGGGCCATATAATGAGAGAGAAAGACGCAATGTTTGAGACAGGAGTTATGATAGAGCCCAATGGGCTCAGAAATCTGTACATCAGTTGATTGACAGTTGAGAGGTTGGACCAAGGAGCCAGAGCGCAACCCCCGCAAGCACAATTAGGTGAGTACACCGTCATGGTCTGGAATATTAAGCACCAAATCTTGCCACATTCCACACACTCCACCACACACTCCACCACACACTCCACCACACACACTTGAGGATAACATCAGCAGCATATGCCAGGTTGGCTAACATAAGAACGGCCTTTAGAAACTTGTGTAAGGAATCTTTCAGAACATTATATACCACATATGTCAGACCAATCCTGGAGTATGCGGCTCCAGCATGGAGTCCCTATCTAGTCAAGCATAAGACTAAACTGGAGAAGGTTCAAAGGTTTGCCACCAGACTAGTACCCGAGCTGAGAGGTATGAGCTACGAGGAGCGACTGCAGGAGTTAAACCTCACTTCGTTGGAAGACAGAAGAGTTAGGGGGGACATGATCACCACATTCAAGATTCTCAGGGGAATCGACAGGGTTGATAAAGACAGGCTGTTTAACACAAGGGGCACACGCACTAGGGGACACAGGTGGAAACTGAGTGCCCAAATGAGCCACAGAGATATTAGAAAGAACTTTTTTAGTGTCAGAGTGGTTGACAAATGGAATGCATTAGGAAGCGATGTGGTGGAGGCTGACTCCATACACAGTTTCAAGTGTAGATATGATAGAGCCCATTAAACTCAGGAAACTGTACACCTGTTGATTGACGGTTGAGAGGCGGGACCAAAGAGCCAGAGCTCAACCCCCGCAAGCACAACTAGGTGAGTACAACTAGGTGAGTACACTCCACCCACACTCCACCACACACTCCACCACACTCTCCACCACACTCTCCAACACCACTCCACCACACACTCCACCACACACTCCACCACACACTCCACCACACACTCCACCACACACTCAACATTCCAGCTTAATTAATAAGGGCAGTGTGAAGCTCTTTACTCGTGGAATAAAACATCCTCTTTAGTCAATCTTCCAATGGAAGATCATCGCTGGTTCTAGCATGTAATGTTCTTTATGTTACAATATGCCCTACTGCATAAATTAACGCTTAACCATTTAACAAAATAACAATAAATAAAGTGTCTGCTTACTGATGAAAAAAACATGCCTGGGGTATTTTAGTCCTCAGGAAAAGAGTAACTTGTGTTTTTTATGGTTATAAACCGATAGGCAAGCAAAGTGGCAGTCAACTTGCAGCATGGGGCTAAATTGGGCTCTTGGCCAGTCTCACCTTAATAAACAAAAATTAGTTGCCAACCGTCTGCGGCCAAATCACTGCCCCATACACTGAATCCTCGCATACTGTGTACATACAGTACGTACATACATAGTATATATACATAGTATATATACATAGTATATATACATAGTGTACATACATACGTATACCTTATATACACGGCCTCCACCACAACCTTGACCCTAGTTCTGTAAACCGCAACTTTCTAGTTCACACTCCATACTGTATACTACATACCAGTAAAACTCAACTTGTGATTATAATGTAGCATTTAAATTAATTAAGAGCTATTTCGAGCAGTGGGTCATGAAGTAGTACCCTGTGAAACGTCGTGTTGAGAGGACTCAATTAAGGGTGACCGATACCCTTAACAAGGTTACACAGGTGACGTTAGCACTGACAGGACCCACGTGATGTGTTGTTCTATTTAGAGCCAGGTGGCAAGAAGCAGATGAGGCGCTACGTCGCTACTGAGCAACTGGGAATGGAACTTTAAAGATATTTTGTGTAAAAACTGCGTCTACTGCAAGGGATAGAAGTACATTGCAGGCATAAACATCCACAGCAACCGCAGGCCCATACAAGATTATACATAACCCATGCAGATAACACAATCCATCCTTAAGGGCTATTCATGCCCGTGCCACCTCTTGGGTGGCTTAATCTTTATTAATCAATCACAACCCATCAGTTACAGTGTTTACGGGCTCACCATAGCCCGTGCTACTTGGACACTTCGTTCTGAGTAGCTAAATCTGAAACAAGAACAACAACCATCAGTTACAGCCCCGCTCCTACATGGGGCAGCAGCAGTAGCTCGCAGAAAGAGAGCCAACTTTCTAATCATGGGACATTTTAACCATGGGAGCATGGTTGAAATCCGCCCCCCCCCCCCGTGGATGACTTGATACACAGAGAGCAAAGTGGCGGAAGCCGCCAAGGTCAAGGTCAAGTACCAAAGGCAACATATCAGGAGATAACACGAGCGAGAGGTGGCAACCAGCCAAGTTAGGTATCATTTTGGCAGAGACTGTGTCAGAGGCAGGTTGATAGATCATTTCTCTGGCTCTGTAACACCGAGGTCAGCATATGGCGTTGTACAAGCATAATATTTATCGAACCTTTGGGGTGCATAATAAATGAACTAAACTAAACCTTTGGGTTATGTTTACAGCTCTCTGCTCTACGTCCCTCTTTATATGCGAGGTACTAAAAAAAAAAAAAACTTGCATAGTGTTAAAACTAGAGTGTGGAAGGTTACATTTGCCTACCAAAGGCTAAAAATTGTTGTACTAGAAAATGAAAGCGTGCGAAATTGACACACTGTTCCGTTTTCTGTTTTGTGGATCCTCTAGTAGGTTAGGATAAGGGGGCGCATTAGCACGACAGTTTCTTGACGTTGGGGAACCTTATAGATCGAGGCATGCGGGAGGGAGGGAAGGAATGCAGCCGTCTCTATCGAAGGTCATTGGTGACTGACTGAAGGTCGTCTCTTGCGAGTCACCATTTCTGGCGGGTTGCCAAGTGAAACACAATTATCTATTGCTTTGTGTGTAGTTTTAATTCAGTTAACCTAAAAAGTGTATTTATTGCCTACATATATTTACGTGTATTCATGTGTAATGTATCTATGCATGTGAATATATCCGTGTATCTATTCATATATTCCCTTAAGAAAGGTGTACCAGTATGGGACAGACAGGCTGGATGGTGAAAGGAGTGAGTGAGTGAGTGAGTGAGTGAGTGAGTGAGTGAGTGAGTGAGTGAGTGAGTGAGGGGAGAGAAAAGATGAGCGTGTTTATACTGCAAGTTATAATTTATTACAGTGTAACTTGTCGATATATCATTTGCTTTACTTAGTGATTTAAGCCAGTGCCCAGGAAGTGAAACCAGCAATTACGGGTTATCAAACGCCGGATTTTCCCCCATAAAACACACTTCGAATCGATTAACACTCGCCTCTCTATTTCCTGAACCACAGAGGGGGAATACAGCGAACTAAGATTCGAACCCTGGGCCTCCCTCCCTCCTTGCGATGCGATTATGCCGACCGATAACCCACCAGGATACCCATACCAGATCAGGTCTAACGACGTTACCAATATGGCCTAACCTGTTCTGACGGCAGGAAATGACATCACGGGTTAGTCACACACAGAAGCCACCACAGCTCACCGGCGAGGCGGCCCAGAGATTGTGGCGGTCAAGAGCAGAGATTGTGGCGGCCAAGAGAAGAGATTGTGGCGGCCAAGAGCAGAGATTGTGGCGGCCAAGAGAAGAGATTGTGGCGGCCAAGAGAAGAGATTGTGGCGATTGCCTAAGCCTATAGAATGACGCCGGGGGGGGGGGGGTTGAGGGGGGAGGGACCAAGACCCATTTTGACAAACATTGTTTTGACTGACAAATCTTTCGGAACCAATTTGCTGTGCAGCAAATTGGTGATAATTGGAATGGCACGTTAGCTCTCGATTAACAATTAGTGATAATTGGAGGTTGGTGGAGAGTCACTGAACAACTTAGTGGTTGTACGAGGGGGGGGGCCTTTAACACATGTGGTGAAGTCTTAAACAAAAAAAAATAGACCCTTTTCTTCAAGAAGTTCCAGACCAACCGGGCTGTGGTGGATATGTGGGCCTGCGGGACGCTGCAAGCAACAGCCTGTTGGACCAAGCTCTCAAGTCAAGACTGATGGGGAGTATAAAACAACTCCCTGGACCTCAATTCAGCCTCCACAGATTTCCAGTATCAGCTCTTGATACTGGTAATGGCTCAAAAGGGCCACTACTTACGGGTTATTCATGCCCGTACCACCTTTAGGGTGGCCTAATCTTCATCAATCAATCTCAATCCAGGTACGGGTATGCTGAATGAAACGGGGGGGGGGGGGTAGCGTGTTTGGTCCATTCATTTCCTCTGCAATGTTCTTCAATACCTGCATGCATGAAGCCTCAGCTGCTTCGAATCGGCTGAGAATATCTTACGAAATGTTACCGAGAGAATGTAAAGTCTTCCCACTCACCTCTCCGTCATCTTTTCCTGCGTCACCCGGTACTGCATGGGCGTCAGCTTCCTCACCAACTCTGCCTTCTCCTCTTTCTTGAGAATCCTGCTGGGGTTGCCGAGGCTCTGCTGGGGGCCCTTGGGACGCCACACCCGTGGGGTCCTGGGGGTGACTGGCCCGCTGGCTGAAGAAGGGCTGCCCCTGGGCGCCACGGGACGCAGACCAAACCGTCGCGGCTCCATCGTCACCTGCAGGGGAAAAAAAGTCACTTACTCCTCACTTTATCACACTAAGACAAGGATTGATTGATTGATAAAGATTAAGCCACCCAAGAGGTGGCACGGGCATGAATAGCCCGTAAGTGGTACAATTTTTTGTTCAGTAAATCTTTTCAGTGTTCTTAAAACGAGGAATGTTGTCACACATTTGTACGGGCTCACTATAGCCAGTACTACATGAACATTTTGGTCCGAGTAGCACGAATCTAACTCATAATCATCACAGCCCCGTCATGGGGTATTCATGCCCGTGCCCCCTCCTGGGTGGCTTAATCTTCATCAATCAATCAATCGTCATGGTAAACGTCCACAGTTGCCCGCAAGCTGAAGAGAATATCATTCCAATAGTAAAGAACGAGAGGACAAATCACAATGCCATTTTATGATCGATTTAGCAGTGACATGAGACAAAGAAAAGTAGATCTTGGTAGTAGTTGGCATCCATCAGTCTCAGGAGATTATGGAGTTGTGCTCTGGTTGTCGGTCTGGAGTGGCCTCTCCAGGGCGCAAAGCCAGGGTAGGTTGATACGGGGGAGAAGCTGTTACCCATGCAGCAGATCCCCCCCCCCCCTCACTCTCCAATGGAAAGGCAAACGCCAATACGATAGTATTAGAGATCAGAATAAATGTAAACCTAAACAAGATATAACGAATGNTTTTCACAAGAAGTACAATGGGTTGGTAATAACAGATAAAACTGGTATTTGTACATTTATTTAAATCCACATAATACGCATATCGTTTCGCACAGGTCCTTAATACAACTCATCAGGTAAGATGAAAAGGCACATGGCAGCAAGGTCTACATATATCAACAAATATCTACACATAAGTTGACAGCGGTGATTACACTGGTAAGGATATATGTATACTCTAAGGATGTTGGTGTACTCTCCAAAATCAGATATTATATACCTAACTCTGCTCTCATCTCTCTATATTATGCACTAATCTATCCCTATCTTAACTATGGTATCTGTGCATGGGGTTCAACCACTGCAAACCACCTCAAGCCCATCATCACCAGCAAAAATCTGCTATCAGAATAATAATAAATTCTGCTTTCAGACAACACTCAGCTCCCTTGTTTAACTCCCTAAACATGCTAAACATAATCTCACTCCATAAATTCTCTTGTGTCAACTACATTTACAAAACCCTGTTCTTAAATGCAAATCCTGCTCTGAAACTCTTCCTGGACAGATGTAATAGGACCCATTATCACCACACCAGAAATAAATATCTCTTTGATATCCCCAGAGTTAAACTTAATCTGTGTAAACTCTATGCAAATAAAGGGACCCAGTCTATGGAACTCACTCCCTAATGAATTGAAAAGCTGTCCAACTTTTGCGTCATTCAAAAACAATACTAAAAAGTACCTAAATTCATCTTCATAGTTTTTTACCTTTTGCTTTAAAATTACACTGTATCTATTGCTACCCAATCTCCCAATCTTTATGTACCCAATCTGAACATCTTTACCATTGTGATCATTGCTGTCTTCTTATATGTGCTGTTAATCTGCTGTATGGTGTCTATTAATCTTGTTTAAATTACCAATCAAGCTGTCAGTGTAATCAATCAGAGCTTTAATATACTTACTAATCTCTCTCATCTCATTTTTTTCTTGCAATGTATTTGTTATCATTTTATTAATTCTGCTAGAATTTACCTACTTAAAATTATCTGTTAGATTAAGGACCTGCCCGAAACGCTGCGCGTACTAGTGGCTTTACAAGATTGTAAATACTATGCTATGTATTCTCACAAACCCAATGTACCTTCTTGTATATAAATAAATAAATAAATAAATATATGTCTTAAGTACGGTACTAATATTGGGGAAGTGGGTAGTACAAGATACAGTGTGAGTTTGAAGTACAAGGTAGGAAACTATGAAGATGAAATTATGTACTTTTTTTATTTAACTTTTGAACGTCTTAAGATTCTTGAGGTTATCTTGAGAAGATTTCGGGGCTTAGCGTTCCCGCGGCCCGGTCCTCGACCAGGCCTCCTTTTTTGTTACTTCCCCCCTCTCCAGGAAGCAGCCCATAGCAACTGTCTAACTCCCAGGTACCTATTTACTGCTAGGTGAACGGGTGCATCAGGGCGAAAGAAACTCTACCCATTTGTTTCTGCCTCCGCCGGGGATCAAACCCGGAACCTCAGGACTATGAATCCCGAGCACTGTCCACTCGGCTGTCACGCCCATGGTTGAACCCCATGCACAGATACCGTATGTAAGACAGGGATAGATTAGTGCGTAGTATAATAAGAGAGCAGTGGGGAGCATAGTATCTGTTTTTAGAACGTATACCGACCTTTTTTGAGACTTTTTTGGCTATGTGTTGTATGTGGGGTGCTGAAGTTAAGTCTCTTGTCTGTGTACAGTATATTGTCGATTTACCTGAAACGCTATGCGTACTAGTGACTTTAGGTATTATATGTACTATGTCTATCTTTAAATCCAACATTATGTATGTACCCTTACCTGAATAAAAAATCTAAATCTAAATCTAAATCATTTTTATTGGTAATATTAACATTGTCTATCTGAAGTTGAATCAGATTTGATGATTTACTAAAAAATTGAATGTAGTAGGCATTTTCTATGTTTAATGTAAGTTTGTGTTTTACAAAGTAGGAGTAGAGCTGTTTGTAAATACATACTGTAATTTTTTCAAATATTTTTGAAAGTATAGGTAGATTTGATATCGGTCTGTAATTGTTTATGTCTGTTGTCTCACCTCCTTTATTAACTGGCGTCACTCTTGCTTTTTTAAGGATATCAGGAAAACTATGACACTAGAGATTTGTTGAATAACAGAGCTATTGGCAGTGCAAGAGCAAGGGGCGGCATTCTTATATATCATAGATGGTATTTCGTTAATGTTCCCAGCTTTGGTTTTAAGTGATTGAATTATGGATATAATGTCTGTCAGGCCAACTGGTAAAAGTAATAGAGTTAGAATAACTGCCTGTGAGATATGTAGTAACATGTGTCTGGGTCTCTGGTCCTTTCTGGCAAGATTTGCACCAATTCTTGAAAAGAAGCTATTGAATTCGGTTGCAATTTCCAAGCCTGTTGCAAATGTGGGCCCCCATTTTGTCATATACCTGTACTGTACATCAATGACGTAGATAAGAATATTACAAACCACATCATTAAATTTGCAGATTACAAAGTTTTATGATAAAGAGGGAAATGATAAGGATATTGAAGCATTACAAAGAGATCTACACGAACTCCACAAATGGTCAGAAGACTGGCAAATGCTTGTAATATCGACAAATGCACGATTATGCATATGGGGCATAACAACCCACGCCACGACTATCAAATTAATAGCATTGCTTTCCAGCATATTGATGAAGGAAAGGACCTTGGAGTCAAAATCCACCACTCACTAAAAGTTGCACAACAGGTTCCTTGGTGAATCCAATAATACCTTTAATATCATTCGGCTTTTCTCTTTTTTTTCGTTCTCATGATATTTACTGCCTTTTGTATACTGTACTTGGTGACACTGATGGTACTATATAGTCTTCTCAGCTCGATGCCATCTTTTGATAATTACTCATTACCATCTTAATTAACTAATAAATATTATACCATTTTCATGTCTTCCGTTGAACCCAGAAATAATAATGTTATTGAGCAATTCATAGGACAGAAGAGAACAGATTTAGTTTATAAATTTAAGAAGCTCACATTAAATTAAGTGTAGTATTGTTTAAATTGAAACTAATGCTGTACTATACTAATTTAGTTCTATTTCACACCTTTATAAGGTATTCTTTATCAAATAGTCAGCTCCATTGATATATTATGGGCTACAGTATTTAAAAAATAATTAGGCACCAACTTATATTTTGTTGGTCTTGTTGCAATATCTATTGTATTACGTTTTTTAGCACACACAGAACACATGGTACAAATTAAAAAAGGATTGCATTTCGGAGTGTAAAGTTTCTGGTTAATAAATCCATTGAAGGTTAAATATTTATTATGTACCTTAAAATTATTTTAACTCAGTACACAAAATATAAAGTACTTTCCTTTTATGCCGTCACTCATTTTGTGCTCATAAAACACTCACAGGACTTGAGAGAAGCCTCTGCACACCAAAATATAAACTACATTAAGTTTACAAAAATTAACTTTCACACACGTACCACGCACATCCATTTATACAACACATTAGTCGTTTCAGTCACAATCAGGTTGCACAGTACTTTTTGGTATCCAGAGAATGTTATGCTTAGTAAATCTTGTACCCATGGATAATACAATTATAAATACTATGAAGTTCAACTGATTCTTTTTAAAAAATGTATAAATCTATTTACATATATAAATGATTAAAATGGTTGTCAACTAAGCATTACAGTATCATAATAGTAATTATCAGTGTTAACGTAGCAACACACTAATATTGTAGATCAAATATTTAATCCGTATGTTATAGCAGTAATGCATACCGATAAGTAACTACCGATATTTCCGCAGTTACAAAATCAACTGTAAATTAGTTATTTAAGTACATAAAACACTGAATTCTTCCTAGGTACATTTATAACATGAATTAAGGCAACCGATCATAGGAATAAAATCTTGTTTTATCTTAAAAGTACAGTACAGTATATTTAACTTAAGCCTTTTCTTTATTTTATGATTGGCTTGTAATTAATTGCTGATCCTGTTTAAATTGCAAGATATTAATCCAGCATTCCAACAGAAAAGCATGGTTCACCCTAGCTGGAAGACTGAAAGCAGTAAACATTTGCACAATATTTATATTTTATAGTCGTCACATACAGCTGTCGTCCATTCCTTAGGAACATTGTGGCAGCAAAATCTATAATCAAGATGCATTTAACCTATAAATAATTTAAATGACGGATTTTGTTTTCAGGCACTGTTACTCACAGTTCCCCATCTCGCACACTAGCCACTCCCTTAACATTGCAAGGGTAAGCATAAACAAAGCTCTAGACACTGCGGTTGCACAAGACTCCAATGTGCTGTATTTCTTGAGACCGAGTAGGGCCATGAACATGCCGCACATTTGTTGCATCTTAATTTTCAGAGATAAATCTGCACTACAGAATCGGAGTGGTGTATTTGTTTGCAGGTTCTGGTAAATGTCACTATTGCTCAAGCAGGGTTCAGAAGACGACTAGTATGCAAACTGCTGTGATCTATAACTTGAGATCAAGAAATTTGTGGAGGAAAGTCAGTCGATAGCAAATTTCCAATAATGACTGGACAGCACATGTACATGAAGAAATTGGCTTTATTCTCTACAGACAATATGGTACCACTGTACCAAACATGGTTACTATCATCAAATCAAACATCCTGTTTACAACTAATATAGTAAATAGGTATGTAGTAGGACATTTTTATTTATGCCCATACAACTCAATAAACACAAGGTAGCAACATTAATAAAAAAAGTTTTAAGTTTTTCAGATTAGATCAGATTTTTATGGGTATTTTCACAAATATTTTGTGATGCAGGAATACTGAACTCTGTTTTCTGGCTGTATTACCGCCTTTAACATTCAAGTAGCAACTTTATGTTGCTGTATCACTTTATTGGAGTTTTAATGAAAAAGTAATCAATACATATCCTACAACATTCTATTTTTTTTCTCCAAGTGATGAGTACTTAATACTGTATTTAATAATACATGGTCATTTAAATGTTTATTACTGAAATCTGTTATTGCCTGAATTTATTAAATTTAATAATATTGAGCACAGAGCTGAAACAAAATATAATTTAACAATAATTTAAGTAGAATTTGGTATTCAATTAGTAAATTATAAAAATGTTTTACTCATTCATCTTGCATAATGAAATTGTTTAACTTATTTTCCTGAGAGGGCTCCCCTTATTCTTTTCCCGAGCTATCTACCTCGAGCCTTTAAAACCCTGGTACCACATCAGGCTGTAATGAATCATGAGCACTTATCCCAAGACCAGTACTAGAATCTGGCTCTATGGAAGCATAGGGTGGTAGGGGTATTTAATAAATAAAACCTGCAGTAGGGGGTGGTAGGGAATAGGGTGTTAGGTACGTACTATATCAACCACATAATCGAAGAGGAAAGGTCACCAGAAGAGTAGAGCATACCAAAACAAGCAACTGCTTTGACAACACTTGACTCGAACTATACACACTCATTGTCCAGGACCAACTTTTAGTATGCTCCACTCCCTTGCCACAGGATGGTAACCCTAAAAAGCCTGGGATGTTGGGCAGCTACCCCAAGTCTATCATGTACCTGGTGCATCCCATGGCAGAGGTCTTTCTGGCTCTTCCAAGCTCCGCAAGCACTGGCTTTTCAGCCAAGTTTTGGCTGTCTCTTAAAATTCGTCCTATGTCAGGGGATGAGGGGCCTCAACTTGAATTTGTTTGATTTTTGCTTCATGTGTTTTTTTTTAATGCCAACCTGTTGTGTGTACTTTGATTACTTGTTTGCCTCAATTGCATGTTGCCAGAGTTGCATTCTCTGGTTGCCATTGGCATTTCCTTTACCTTCTGTAGGTGTTATCTTCTCTCGAGACTGTTCAGGAGTCCAACCCTGCAGGTTATCTCTTTACGAGTGGGCCCACACGGGCGGTGCACGTGCTTTGGCTCTTCAGTGGCTCTTGTTGGGGTAGACAGTAGTTTGCATGTTCTATAGTTTCACTGTGTGCAAGTGTTCTAGTTCCAATGGTGACTTATGCCTTCCCTCTCTATGTTTTCCTAGGCCGGGATCGAGATGTCACCTAGCTCCTGGCTTCTCTGCCAGTCACTTCTGGCTTGGAGTCTAGGGATTCTCCAGTAACCACTACTACACCACTATTAAATATGACAAATCCTCAATGCACAGGAAGTAATTATCAAAAGAAGGCACCAAGCCGGGAAGGCTATGTAGCACTATCAAATGTGCAGGATAATCATAGGGTGCTAAATATCACTAAGGATACAAATACGAGCGCATAAGGCAAACGATATCAAAGGTATCCGATTCACCAAGTCCGATTCTATTGAGGGACAAGTGACCACTAGGGACATTCGGGAAGCAAGACACATGCACGTCCTGGAAGTTCGGACATTCAACAAGGATGTGCACAACCGTAAGAGGGACAATGCAGTTTGAACAATAAGCTCTCCATTAAGTGCCTTGAGTTAAACTTTTATGGCCAATCATAATCGTAATCTCACCAGAGCCATTTCCCACCGCCAGTTATGGTGGTAGGCAGAAGGCCATGGGGACTATGCACAGGAAAGAAAAAATATTCACTTTTTTCCCCCTAATATTGTTAAAATGGGTTCCCTGGTCACAGAAAACTATAAAAAAAATATTGTAAGTGACATACATTGACCATGATGGAGCGAGGAATTCTGGCAATATTTAGGTGCCAAGAGAGCAGTCTCCAGTTAGGGTGGAGGGGTTGCCCCAAGGATATTTTTACACAACTATTTCAATATCTGTTAATCTAGATTTTTTGCAGTAATATTATTTAGTATTGTGTAATTTGCAGAATTTATACACAATAGTTAAATGTGTAAAATATTGCACCTTAAAAAATATTGTGCACATATATAGTGAGGTTAACTTCTTGAGGTTATCTTGAGATGATTTCAGGGCTTTTTAGTGTCCTTGCGGCCTGGTCCTCGACCAGGCCTCCACCCCCAGGAAGCAGCCCGTGACAGCTGACTGACACCCAGGTACCTGTTTTACTGCTAGGTAACAAGGGCAAGGGTGAAAGAAACTCTGCCCATTGTTTCTCGCCGGCGCCCAGGATCGAACCCGGGACCACAGGATCACAAGTCCAGCGTGCTGTCCGCTCAGCCGACCGGCTCCCTACTGACCGGTGACATTATATTTTATCAACAATAATACTTTGTTTACTTTAACGTATATCAGTCAACATTTTTATGTACAGTAACAAACAAATAAGCAGTTGTGGTGGGTGTGACCCCATATGACCCCAACCTGCACTATGGAAAAGATACCTCGAACAATGTTTATACATATATGACAGACGTAAATCTATGTATTTTTGTACGTAGGTTAGATTAGCATGTTAAAAGTAATACAATCACCTTCTGTGGTTGATTGTTCAATAAACCACTGAACTATATGTTTAACAGATCTCTCATCCTGTCCATGTAGGACAAAAGAAAATGTATATACAGTATACTAGTTAGCATTACTTGTAGATGGCCATGTCTGTGGTAGAAAAAAAATATTTACATGATATGTCAGTGTACGCACTCCCTTTCCTCCCCCCTCATTATATCATGGTGTGTGC
Source organism: Procambarus virginalis (assembly GCA_020271785.1). NCBI lineage: Eukaryota > Metazoa > Arthropoda > Malacostraca > Decapoda > Cambaridae > Procambarus > Procambarus virginalis. The sequence continues at coordinate 35,847,617 of WNGS01001312.1, read as the reverse complement.
AATATAGTTGTTATGGAGTCTCTTGTGCACTCCTCGGAGTCTGCTGCCCCATTTGCAGGGTTGTGTGTTTGAGCTTTTCATGTACAGTATTCACCATTCCCCTCCCATTGTGGGCACTCTTGCAGGGAACTGTGGTGTCCTTGGATTCACTTACTTTCTTTTGTACGTCATGTCTTGCCTAATGGTGGCCTGGGAATTCTTTCAGCTCCCACTTTGAGGCCTGGGTCTCGGCCTCAGGGTTCATTTAATTCTCAAATTTTCAGCATCTGCCTCGCCCAGCCTAGTAGTAGCTCACCAGCTTTGATGTTGGCCTTGCCTCCTGCCACTCTGAGGCAGGAGGCAAGGCCAACATCAAGTAACATCTGTGTTACTTTTTTGCCCCAGCCCTGTGTCTTCTCATTTAATATGGCACCTGATATTTTGCCTCAAATATTTGTTACTCGCTTTGTAGAGAGACAGATTGATTTAGCATCTGCTTGCAGCTATAGGGGTGTGTAAAGCCCTTACAGGTTTTCTTGGTCCCCTGAGTGATGGTCCTGATGCTTCACTCTGGTTGTCAGGGCTTGGCAGAACTTTTTTGGCAACGTGTTGTGTTTCTGCAGGTTGTTCTTCCCCTCATGTTCCTGTTGAGTTGAGCTTCTGTAGACCTCACTGGGTTTTTGACTGGCATTGCTCTTGTTTTTATGAGTCTGCCTATTCTTTCTTTATGAGGTGCCTTGGGGCTGTTTTTTTGGGTTTAATAATAAGCTTGTGGAATCCTGGTCAGGCTGGTGGATATTTTTGTACCTTTGTCTCAGATCATGGCACTGCTGTTGTCAAAAGTACTCACTTCAGCTGTACTTATCCTATCTTCTGCTTGTACACTATCAAGAAAATTGATTTGATAATAGTCCAGGATGGTCCAAAATGCCGTCGTCTCCTCATCTTCTGGTGTGTGGTTTAGTCTTTAAAAAAAAAACTATAGGCCGATAACACCAACATCAAGTTATAAAAAATCTTTGAAAAGAGAGACATGCAGCAAGATCACAAAACACATGGAATCACAGTATCCACATAACCCTGGACAATATGGTTTCAGAACAGGGCACTCATGCCTATCATAATAGCTGAACCACTATGACATGGCCTTGGATGAAATGGAAGACAGACAAAACGCTGACGTAATGTACACAGATTTTGCAAAAGCCTTCAACAAATGTGACCATGGTGTTATTGTGCACAAAATGCACTCAAAAGGAATCATTGGAAAAATAGGAAGATGGATCTACAATTTCCTAACGGAACCCAATGTGTAAGTTAAGAAAGTAAAGCCCGGACTATCAACCGTGAAGAGCTCAGTCCCCCAAGGGTAGTGTGCTTGCTCCAGTACTCTCATATCGGACATAAGCAAGGACACAAACTATAGTACCATATCATCCTTTGCAGATGACACTAGGATTTTTATAAGTAGGCAACAGAGGATGCAGGAAACCTCTGAACTGATGTAAATCAGATATTTCAATGGGGCACAGAAAATAATATGGTATTTAATGAAAATAAGTTCCAGTTCTTGCACTATGGAAAAAATTTAAATATTAAAACAGAAACCATGTTCAAACTTAGTCAAATCAAACCATAGAATGTAAATGCAACATAAAGAACTTTGGTGTAATCATGTCTGAGGATCTTGCCTTTAGAGAACACAAAGCAGCTGTCACAACTGCAAGAAATTTGACAGGTTGGAAACAAGAGATGCCATAATAATGACGATACTTTTCAAGACGCTAGTGCTCTCTAGAGTGGAATACTTTTGCACAATAACAGCCCCTTTCAAAGCTGGAGAAATTGCTGACCTGGAGAGCATGCAGATATCCTTTACTGCTAGAATCCACTAAATAAACCATCTAAATTATTGGGATCTACTAAAATGCTTAAATCTGTATTCTCTAGAGTACAGGCAGGAGAGATTCATAATTTACACATGGAAAATAATAAAGAGGGGCTGGTTCCAATCTTCTCACAGAAATAACATCATACGAGACTAGAAGGCATGTCAGGATTTGCAGAATACCCCCATTGAAAAGCACAGGTGCAATAAGTACTCTGAGAACTATCAACATCAGAGGCCCAAGACTGTTCAACAAACTTCCACTGTATATAAGAGATATAATTGGCCAACCGAACACAGTGATCAAGAGAAAACTCGTTAAACACCTCCAAAGTATACCTGATCAACCAGACTGATTCAAAAACGTCAGGCTGTGGGCAGCCGTTTCCAATAGCCTGGTGGACCAGATCATCAACCAGGAGGCCTAGTCAAAGACTGGGTCACGGGAACCTTCACCTCCAGAATCAACGAAAGGTCAGTGGGATGGTCATGTGAGCACTACAGTATTTTGTCAGTCCCTGGTTTGTAGTCTAAGTGCCCAGTTTTTTTTTGTGGCTCAATGGGTGGTTTTTTCACCTTTCTACTCTTTAGGTTTTTTTTTTCCCCCCATGTCGAGGTCTTGTCCACTTGTGTGCCCTAGGCAGCTGTTTAAGTTTGTCTCTTCTGGATCTATTCCTTTCCCAGTTCGATCCGCCCTGCTGTTTTCCTTTCCGTGATGAAACAGTAAGGCGAGATACAGATTGGAGCCCTCCCAGAAATCCAGCATGGAATGTAATGACATGGGTTTCTGGTATATTTCTTCTCTATATCACCATTCCCTTCTTCCACTGGTGTCCAGGGACTTCTTGCTGGGCAGTTTATTATTATTTTCTACCACAAATGTGGCCACACATTTACAATACTAACCAGCATATACACATTTTATTCTGCCCCTCCAAGTACAGTGTTAGAGATATGTTAAACATATACAGTAGTTCAGTGATTCATTGAACAATCACAGGTGATGGTAGTGCTTTTAAAATGCTAATCTAACCTACATACATAAATACACAAACTTACATCTGTCAGTGCATGAACGATTCAAACCCCTGGGTTGCTGGGGCTATTATCTGGAAGTGAGGGTGCTGAGCTAACTAGTGCTTGGGCCTCAACAAAGTATGTGTATATGATTTAAATTAGCATTGCAAATATTGTCCAATCAGTTGGTTGTTTCAGTGTCCTACTCCTCCGGTGGACTTCTTTGCTTACGTGGTTGATCTAGTATCTCTACTCCCCTTTGTCTCTTAAGTGGGTCCAATTCTAGCACTTTTGATTCATTACAGCCTGGTGTAGTACTGGATTTGGAGGACTCCAGGTGGCTAGATTGGAGAGATACAGAAGACACTCGCCAGAAAGATGGGTTTCATCACATTTAACACTTTTTTTCATATCAAGTGATTGAGGGATGTTGACAATGTTTATCTAAAAAGGAGGAAAGTTAATGATGACCTAACCTTTTCTCCTAATGTGCCAAGGTGAGAATATTTCAAACTAATATGCTTTAGCCTTCATCGTATTATACAGCATGTTTAAATGAACTCTTCTCTTCAAAACTGTTGTTTTAAAATTCAACGTATACATCACTGTGAAACAGATAGAAGCAAAATAATATGAACTGTGATAAAAACAAAGGCAATATATGATGATTGGTGATAACAAGGATTACATAATACAGTATAACCTATAAGAATAACATATTACCTATAATAATAATAATAATAATAATAATAATAATAATAAAGTATTGCCTGTGAGAATGTAAGTTCATACATAATGTAATGGTATGTTCTTGTTTATTTTCATCACTATTCATGTAGCTCTCAAGTGGCAGAGGTAAACTCCTTTACTATTGCTGCTTAATTACATCTCTTGGATGGCCAGCAGTTCAACCTTGTAGGAGCGAGGGAATCATCGGGGAAAAGTGCCAAGCCATTACGACTATATATCACTTGGAAGGGGTCAGGATAAGAATTTGGGATGGGACGGGGGAGGAAGGATGGTGTCCAACCACTTGGACGGTCGGGAATTGAGCGCCGACCTGCACAAAGCGAGATCGTCGCTCGACCGTCCAACCCAAGTGGTCGGGCGCAACCCTGTACGAGCGGTTGGTTCTTGCCTGCCCTGACCCACAGAGGTGATGTAGTCTATATTTCAAAACATTACACTATTGTCAGGGACAGGATGCATATCTGCATCTCCCTACCCAAATTTTTCTTTAATTTGTTCACATGACAGCCCTAGTATTTCTATTGACATTTCATCTGTACTGTATTACAATACTGAATATAATATTGTCATATGGAAAGTGGGTGTGTGTGTTATGCTTAAACAGTCTAAAAAAAAAATTAAGTTTTATGTACAGTACACACTGTATAGCAAATCATTATTCTGACTGGCACATTTTATACATACAGTGCCTGGTAGTAAAAATTGTACAGTGCTGTGTGTGTAGGTAATTGTACATATAATATCGTACCTAATAACCAGAACTGCACTACTTGGCGTAGTATTTAAGGCCCAGTTTGCCTTACATGCAGAGTGATTTTTTTTATTTTCAAATATTTTTTTTCAAATTTATTTATTCCAATTAATATTACTTTATTAAGAACATGAATTACTGACTTAGCTATGTTTGGTTAGGATAGGTTTGGTTAGGTACAGTAGATGTGATCAAATTTCAATGTTGGCACCAACTCTAATTTACAAAAACAAACAGAAAAAAAAAAAAAACACACTTTTTGGGTTTCATTAATAAATATACTGTATGTACTGGTAAAGGAATGCTCAAAACATCTGCAACATAATTTTTAATTTTAGTTCAGCTTGCACTGTACGGTAGTAAAGCAGAGTCGTTGATGAATTATGGTATAATACTATACTGTACATCATGATTTCTCTACATTTATCAGTAATATGGTAGTTAACTGCTGTACAGTACTTAAATTTTCCTATAATAACAAATTTGAATTTTCTCCAGCCAGCAAACCGCATTAAAATCAAGATGCATATTTACATTATCTACAAACACCAGCCATCTTCACAACTACAGTTATCTGGACACATGACTAGCAAAAAAAACTGAAAAGCACTGATTATCCTGTATTATGATGGTACACCATAGTTGTCCTCAGACACTTAATAATGAGGACAGTCAAAGCAGTAGATAGAACGAGTCCTCTAAATGTTCTGCATACACGAGCTCCTCACGCTGCTATTCTGTCTTTAGAAGAGAAATAAAACCTCAAGCTGATTAAGTACCTGTACTGAATTGAATCTACATTTTCTTGTACAAAAGTTGAAAGTACAGTATAAGTCATGATACGAAATTAATGATTTCGTAATTTCAACACAATTCTCAGCATACTGTACCAGCAGAATAAAAGTGCTCTTTCAATAAGAAATGACGATATTAATTACTGTATTACATAATTACTTTTTCTGTATTAAGAAGTTAAATTTAAATCCAACACCCTGGGGCATATAAAAAATATTAAAAATTCACAAGATTCTCTCATAGTACTGGTTCTTAAATTTTTTTAAGACTGCACAAACAAAATCCTCTACATAAATCATTAAAATATTAATTTCCATCTTAAGGATTCTGTTCAAATTTTGAGATAAGAGACCCAACTTTTGAAACGGACCCTGCAATTCTGCTTTCATCAGTATGATCAAAGTTCTCAAGGAAACTCGAGTCAAACACTCCATCCCAAGAATCTTTGCTAATTATCGCTCTCTCTACTGCCCCTTCATTTTCACCATTAACTCCTGTGTCTATCATGCCTTCACTGCAACTCCTCGGTGTAGATCGGGTATGTGTATTTCGGCTAGTATTTAGACTATGATCCTCACTACAGAATATATCAGCTTCTAGAGTACTGTGAATACTTGCATGTTTTTCTTCATCTTGCTTCACCTCAAGCTCCATTAATGTCACATTCTCCATTATTTCTGCAAGAAGATCATCAATAACAGGAATTTTTTTGGGTGAGTCTTCAATTTCTTCGTATCTCTTTATGGAAGCCCTAGCTGTTAGTACTTCTTTTAATTCAGTATTAACATTTACTACATTTTCTTCATGTTGACACACAGCTGCCGTGCTCTGTGGGTCAGTATCTATTATGGTATCCGAGTTTTTGTGCTCTATACACTTCTTTGCCGTCTGTCTCTTCCTTTTCATCATGGGAAGAATCATACAGTGACTGTAGAATCTTCTATAAAAGGGGTGACTAGCATTTGAATCCTGCCCCAAACCAGTGACCCCTGAGGTAGGTGTAGCAGGTAAGGTTTTACTTGTTCTGGAATATTTATTTGTGTAATCATCTACATCATCTAAAGTATTTGATCTCTTGGCAAGACTTTTGGCCGTTCTCCGAGGCTTGTCAAATGATCTACGTCCTCCTCCATTTCTTAACAAGTTCTTATTTTGCTCTTCAGTGGTCAATTTAATATTGTTCTTTTCATGCCGATTGTCACAAATAATATAATCTAAAGACTCTTGACTAGCTGCCTCTATATCATTGAAACTAGATGATGATCTACCCCTGTCACTGTTTGCTTCAAAACTAGAATCCTTGTCACTGAAAGTGCCATCTATGAGGGGTTCACTTTTAATGCTGGCTATTTCACATCTCTTATGGAGAAAATCTTTATCTGCCTCACCCTCTACATTTGGACTCTGTACCTGTAAACACATGCCCCATACTCTGCTCTGGCTTTTCCTAACCGAGGATCTCTCCCCACTTTCAGTAGTACCTGTATCTCTTCTGTTGAACATTCGTACAAATCTTGACACCCGACTGTCCCTTTTTTCTTTGACTATATTTTCAATAAGTGCTTTTTCTTCTTGGGCACTTTCTAGTTTGTTAGGACTCTCCAAATTTAAATTCTGTCCATCTGATCTGGAAGTGCATAACTCAGAATAGATTTTATTATCCAAGTTCTGTAAGTTTTCCATTTTTTGTTCCACAGTGTAGCTTTTAATATCAGGCCAGCCATTTGTAAGAACGCCATTAGGAACAAGCCCTTTAGAATTACTGGAAATGGTTTCAGATTCTTTTGAAAGTCTAACTTTCTTACTATTAATAATTTCCTCCTTGGTTTGTTCTGTTATATTCGAGTCACAGTATATGGCTCCTTGTTTCAAATTTTTATTTTCGGTTATAGAGTCTGAACCTTTATTTGATGCAATTTCTTTAATATTAGCATTTTCAGTACTGGTTTTTATATTACGTAATGCCTGTAATGGACGTGATGAAGAGGAACTATCTACTTCCTTGCAAACATCACTCTTTATACATTTATGGTTTTCAATATTAAAATTTTTCACAGACTCATTTACACAAGAATTTTTGGTTTCCATTATGGCTTTAGACTTTATCCTGTTGATTTTGTTGTTAGTTTTATGTTCAGATGACGTTCTAGACTCTAGAACTTCCTTGTTATTTTGGTTTTCAATTTCATTAATATTTTGTGATTGTTTTGTAACATCTGTACCATGAACATGCGAGTAATCATGAGAAGTAGCTTTAACATTTTCTAAATCTTTGGACGATTTCTGATCCATAAGAAATCTCTCTCTTGCAGCGGATATTTTTGCAATGTGTGACGGTACTGTACTTGAATCTCTATTCGTTCTTGTGTCAGAAAGCCAGTCGTTCCTAGTCTTTACCATTTTACTTGTTTCTTCGCTATTTCTTTGAATTGTGTGTCTAGCTTCTGGAACAGCTTTCTGCGATACTCTGACTGACTTTCCTGGATCTTGAATAGTAATATGGCTGACTGCATCTATATTATCACTCAAAGGTGTCCTGGTGCCATCAGTGCTCACAGCCTCAAGTCCCTCTCCGGGACCAGTTGACGTGTCTCAGGATTGTGGTGTGGTCGCCTCGCATGCATCCATGTTGGACACTCTGAAGCACATGCGAGCTCCAAGGGCACACGAGTTTGATGGGGAGGCAAGATGTACAATAGGTTCTGCTGTCCGTGGCACAGAGGTTGACCACGCTTTTTCCTGCATCTGAAAAATAAAGACGAGTAAATTTAAAATAAAAAGTGTGCATACTGTAAGATTATTTTTCTCACTCTATGTGCACACATGCAACTAATGATGCAAACATTATTGTTACAGCTTTTACATCAGGGGAATTTCCATATACAATACTATAAATGAAACTGTTGTGTCTTTACACTAATGAAAGCTATCGCCAATGCTCCTCCTCTAAGCACACTACCATCACACACTATGCAAGCAACCCTACTCACACAAGAAGAAGCCCTTCAAGAAGACCTGGACAAAATAAGTACATGGAGCGCCACTTGGCAAATGGAATTTAATGTTAACAAATGCCATGTTATGGAATGTGGAATAGGAGAACATAGACCCCACACAACCTATATATTATGTGAGAAATCTTTACAGAATTTTGATAAAGAAAGAGATCTAGGGGTGGTTCTAGATAGAAAGCTATCACCTGAGGACCACATAAAGAATATTGTGCGAGGAGCCTATGCCATGCTTTCTAACTTCGGAATTGCTTTTAAATACATGGATGGCGATATACTAAAGAAATTGTTCACGACTTTTGTTAGGCCAAAGCTAGAATATGCAGCGGCTGTGTGGTGCCCATATCTTAAGAAGCACATCAGCAAACTGGAAAAGGTGCAAAGACATGCTACTAAGTGGCTCCCAGAACTGAAGGGCAAGAGCTACAAGGAGAGGTTAGAGGCATTAAATATGCCAAAACTAGAAGACAGAAGAAAAAGAGGTGATATGATCACTACATACAAAATAGTAACAGGAATTGATAAAATCGATAGGGAAGATTTCCTGAGACCTGGAACTTTAAGAACAAGAGGTCATAGATATAAACTAGCTAAACACAGATGCCGAAGAAATATAAGAAAATTCACTTTCGCAAACAGAGTGGTAGACGGTTGGAACAATTTAGGGGAGGTGGTGGTGGAGGCCAAGACCGTCAGTAGTTTCAAAGCATTATATGACAAAGAGTGCTGGGAAGACGGGACACCACGAGCGTAGCTCTCATCCTGCAACTACACTTAGGTAATTACACTTAGGTAATTACATCAGGTGAACCTATTCACATCAGGTGCACAGTATGCATTGAGCATATAAGTGTCAAATGTCCACCAACTACTGTACCTACAAAAACTTTGTCCTCTCTCTCTTCACGACAAGAATTCACATTTATATTTTATCCATATTGTTGCACTATTGTTTTCTAAAAATTTACATAAAATTTATTGGCATAATTGTCATTTTAATAATTTTAAATAATATAAATAATAATTTTAATAATAATAATAATGGCATAATTGTCATATTGGAATCAGTCATTTTAACTTCCCTGACTTTACACTCAACTTTGATTGCACTAAACACTTAATTATGCCTCCCAATAATTATGCTGATCAGTCATTCCCAACATTCCTACATTCACCCTAATTTACAGATTTTCATTCTCTCGTCACCACTATTACTTCACATTTTCCCAGATTTTATATATAAATATATATACTGTATTGATTTTATACTATATATACACAGGGTGGCCCAAAGGTATATGAAGGTATACTATATATGCCTTTATTAGGATTGCAGATCAAAAGTCACAATAACGTGACTGAAAAATGTTGACCAAACCACACACTAGAAATTGAAGACGACGACGATGTTTTGGTCCATCCTGGACCATTATCAAATCACTGTATTATCCTTTCACTGTAGTGCAGTGCTCAGCATCATTGTTTCACAATGCAAAAGACCAAGATTTGATTCTCGCACAGGACAGATGTTTGGGCACATTACCTTGCATCTGATGCTTCTGTTTATTTAGCAGTAAACATGTACCCGGGAGTTGGGCAACTGTTGTGGGGTGGCATCCTGGGAAAGGTCAGGCATTTTGCTAGGGAAATAACAATAAACTTAACAGGCTTCCTGCTCCTAACAAAAAGAAACCAGGAGAAACTGCTAAACTAATCTATATTATATGGCTAACATTCTCTACTAGAAGAACTGCACAGAAAATCATTTTTGTACTATTTATTCCTATCATAAGTTTTTATTTTATACTGTATATACAAGAGTTCTTACCTTCTTGTAAAGCCACTAGCACGCATAGTGCTTCAGGTAGGTCCTTAATCTTAACATTCCCTGGAATATGACACGCCAAATCATTTAACAACCAGGAACCTATTCACTGCTGGGTGAACAAAGGTGTACAGTTAAGGATTGGCGCCTAGTCAATCCTCCCCGACCAGGATACGAATCCAGGCCAAATCGCGCGCGAAGTGCAGGGTTAGTCTTGCCACTGTGCCACTGGGACTGCTAACATATATTTTTAATTTAACATTCTACATTAACCTCCCTCATAACCCAATTCATAAACAGGACAGGAAGCCTGTATTTAGGCTTATTGAGATCCCTCTAAGTCAACTAATTACCTTTCTAAAGAAAAACCACAATAGCTGCCTAGCTCATTAGGTACCCATTTACTGCTAGGCAAACAGAGGAATCACATGGAAAAACTTTCCCAACCATTTCTGTCCTACCAGATCAGCCAAGAGATCCTTGACTGAGTTGGGTGACATAGATCACTGTACTGCAGGACCTACAGGATGCATGGAACATCCACGACAACATTATACAAACCCTGTTTATATTGCCGGAACAACCGTGGACATCTTCAAGAGAAAACTAGATAATTTTCTGCAAGAAGTGCTGGAGCAACCGGACTGTGGTGGATATGTGGGCCTGCAGGCTGCTCCAAGAAACAGCCTGATGGACCAAGCTCTCAAGTCAAGCCTGGCCTCGGGCCAGACTTGGGGAGTAGAAGAACTCCCAGAATCCCATCAAGCAGGTATCTTACATTGGTTTTAATCTAGACACTCACTACACTATCAACTCTATTATATGCACTGCTTCCTGAATAAATATTCTTCAAAACATATTGTCAACTACATACACACTCCAGATTCCTTCACTAGTCACCGTCATGTGTGTTTTCCAAACACACTTGCCTGAAACGCTATGCGTACTAGTGGCTTTAGGTATTGTATGTACTACCTCTATCTTTAAATCTAACAGAATGTTTGTACTGTAACGCTGCAACTATGTATGTACTGTTCCTAAATAAATTATTATTATTATTATTATTATTATTATTATTATTATTATTATTATTATTATTATTACATAACCGTCACAAACATCTAGCAATCTTCATCACATGTTTTCTTCAATTGTTTAAATGCATGTACGTACATACAATTTCCACCACAGAACACACCATGTCCAGCACATTATCTATTTTATACTCTTATCAATTATTATCCAGTCATTTAGTTTGCCCAGTAAGCAAAATAATGGCTAAGATTTTTATACTCACAGTGTTCACCCTTATTTTTTACTGACCTAATTTATCAAAGCAATTTGGAGGTTATGCAAGATATAACGAATATTCAAAATATAAACATTAGACAAGGGCACTTAACCTGTGATTATAGACTATATTGTTCCCATTTAATTTGTTAAGTAATTTTGGCACTAAACAGTTTTCTGAAGATTTAGATAATTTCTATCTAGTTTCTGTTAACTTGAAAGCTTCAGTGTGACAATTTGCTCTATATAATATAAATTACTATAAAATACAGTATCTTTAATTAGTATTTAAACCATGTAAAAAAGTGTTATGTATATTTATACTTTAATACAAACCATTCTTTCTAAATTAGGAGTCGAGTTTTCATCAACAGGTCCCTGAGGTTTGAAGGCAAGTGACGAAGAATTGACGCAGAAGCGTTGCCCCGTAGGCTTGGGCCCATCATCAAAGACGTGGCCAATGTGCGCTCCACAGGTGGCACATGCAACCTCCGTCCTTGCCAGCGATGGGTTGCACACCAGCAGCAGCAGGTTGGCACCAACTGAAACAACACAATTATTATGCATGTCACGAGTTTAAGGAATTGCTACATGCATGTTTAAAATGTAGGTCAGGGGTTCCCAAGCTTTGTCATCTGGAAGATCTTTTCACCCCACAAGAATGACGAGCCTCAGCCCAGAACCCTCTACTAAAAACAATGAATTATTCACAATGTACGTGTAATATTAATTCATTTTTTCCATGAAGTAATATGTATGGTACTGACAAGTATTTTGAGTCTTACTGAAGTCAAATCTATGTTGTATGAGCTGTGTGTTTGGAGTGATTTTTTATTTAGGATAGCAAAAGACTTTGTCGAGGTAGAATGCAGAGGATAAAAACTAAGTACCACCTAATTAACTCAATGTAACCTACCTCACCCCTAAATGTCAACCCATGTCTACGATTTTTAACAATGCTGTTTGTTGACCAAATTGTATTTTTGCTTTTTTTCTGCCATGTTTCCCCCCCCCCCCCTTTTTCATTTTTTCTTATTTTTTCACAACACAATTTATACTTTAATCTAAGTTAGTATTAAGTTTTAGTCTTAGTGTTTTTGCTGACTGAAATGCTTTGCGTAATAGTGGCTTTAGGCATTGTATGTACTAGCTGTATCTATGAATCCATCAACTTTTGTATTTCACCTTGTATGTATGTACTTTACCTGAATAAATATTTGTATTTATATTTGTTGGTGTGGAAAATGTTCTATAAATTCATGGTATAATTAGTGTTTATTAGTTCTTTAAATTGTCTTCTAATCATTTTAATTTTGATATAAATTGTGCCAATATCTGTCTTACTGTTCTAGTGAGTGGTAAACTACACTTTGCTCTTTCAATAAATATCACCTTTCAAATTACAATATAAGCTAAATGTTACTCACTTTATACAAATATACAAGTTTGATTTAGGCTGCTCTATACCCACTTAGTCCAGCCATTATTGTAATGATTTGTACAAGTTGCCACAAATAAAGCTTCTGGTTCATTATGTATAAAAAAACAATTATCTATCATTTGTAAATCGAAGGTCAGATGCTTGATGCAATACCAAACTTTGCAGGATGAAAGGTGGTTGTTTGGAGTCAGACCCCATTTCCCCCCCACCCTTTGCTTTTAATGGCAAATGATACCAAATTAGAATCTTGCTAAATATCTGACTCCATCATCACTAAGCTTTACGCAGCATATTCTCTACATGACGATTAAATGTTCAGAGTACCCATAATCAAGTGAAACCTTGCTGTAGCATGGGTTTGTGGTGTCTAGTGATAATGGTAACATTGATGATGATCATGTGTATTAGTTGTGAGTAATGAAGATTGTTACAGTGATGAGCATGTAATGAAGATGTGGCTTCCATCACCTGAGCAATGCCGGGTATCCAAGCTAGTTAGTAATAAACGACTTCTATATCATTGCTTTTTTGTTACCTTAAACTAATAGTAATGTAAATTCTGGACAAACGATATTGTGGCACCAACAAAAACCAAAATACACAACTATGCCTCCATATAAAAAATTCATAAACACAAATCAGCCAATTGGGAAGTTTGTTAATATGGGGCTTGATATTTGTTAGTATGCCCTGTGCTTGGGTTAAATTTTTGTTTTGTTTTAAAATACAGTAGTAATAGTAATGGCAAAGGTTAGATGCAAATAACAGCTGAACCCCAACATTCAAAGAAACAAATAAGAATGCTTTCATACTGGATATTAAAATTATTGCTTCTGCTATTCAACTACATTACACTATGCCTATAGTACAGTATATCTAAATTTCAAGATGGTTATAAATACTAGTTTGCAATTGATGATGATTATGGTATTGTATGCTACTGTCAAGGAGAGGAGACCTATTAGGTAACCTCCATATATATGCCTATCATCTTACTGACCAGACTTTATTGTACTTGACCCGAGTGATGCACATTATCCACTCCTACAGGCTCATATAAGCAATTTTTTATTGTTCAGTACCTCAATGCACTAACTTACCGTGTGAGAGATCTTGTCTAAGAGAGACCTTGTCTTTGCTGATGATATCATAGAACGCTGGCCAGCCTGACCCCGAGTCATACTTAGTGTGAGAGAGGAAGAGCTCTTCTCTACACACCACGCAGCAGTACACACCGCGATCCCAGTGCTTGTAATACTTGTTGGAATATGGCCTGTTGGGCAAGACATCACAGCTTAGTTTGTCATCCTAGTGTGTACCAACTGTCAAAATGGTAAAAGTATAAAAAGTTGAAACAGTAGTTTACATAAAATCACTTGGAACTAGAGCAATATACTGGCATGGATAAAACAGAAAGGAGAGTCCACAGTGGAGTAGAATTCACTTGGAATAATGATATGCACTTCATGTAATTGCTGTACCTAGGTGTAGTTACAGGACCAGAGCTATGCTTGTGGTGTCGCATCTTCCCAGTACTGTCATAAACACTTTGAAACTACTAACAGTTTTGGCCTCCACCACCTTCCCACTTAACGTGTTCCAACCGTCACCCACTCATGTTTGCAAAAGTGAACTCTGATATTTTTGTTTTTTGTTAGAGGGCAGCTTTGTTTCCCCATGTCCTCTTGTTCTTAATGTTGCAGTTCTCCAATATTCTTACAGTGATAGCAAAGATGTCAGCGTGCGGAGAGGTTACGTGTGGTGTACCACAAGGGTCGGTGTTTGGGGTCCCTCCTGTTTCTAATGTTAATGACCTTACAAAAGAAATTGGTTAATTCATATCAGTCTCTGCATACTATGAAAAACTAATGAGAAAAGTTATGACAGACTGATACAGACCAACAGATCAAGACACACTCCAGAAGCAGTCTGAAAAATGGCTTCAAAAGTTTAATCCCACCAATACAGAATTATAAGGATAGGAACAGGAGTGCAAAGACTTGTATGATCAGGAGAAAGACCTGGGAGTAGACATAACCCCAAATCTAATGCCAGAAGCACACAAAACTCATAATTAGAATGCACTGTATTGGGGGACAGGCAGCTAATGTATATATAACTGTTAGGCTTGTATCGGGATCCTCCCCTTGGTCGAATTACTGTACTGACTTCCCCCACATCCCAGGATGCAACCCCTACAAGAAGCCTAGCTCTAGGTACCGATTTACTTCTAATAGTAGAGAGGGTGAGCAATTGGTGAACAGGTGCATTAGGTGATAGGAAACGTGCCCAACCATTTCTTTCCCGCCCGGGATACGAACCCGGAATTCCTGAGTGTGGGTTGAGAATGAACCAGACTACTGCCGGGATCATAAAGAAAATAACGTCAGCTGTATGTGCCAAACTAGGAACAATGGAACATATTGGGCACAGATGAATACTCTAGGTACAATGACCTAGACAAACTGCTCAGTGTTAGAACGGTCAATATTATCTATTTATATTTATATATACAAGAAGGTACATTGGGTTATGAGAGTACATAGCATTGATGCTTTTACATTCTTGTAAAGCCACTAACACGCATAGCGTTTCAGGCAGGTCCATACAAATACAAATACAAATATTATTCAGGTAAAGTACATACATACATACAAGGTAAAATACAAAAGTTGATGGATTTATAGATAGAGCCAGTACATACAATGCCTAAAGCCACTATTACGCAAAGCGTTTCGGTCAGGAAAAACACTAAGACTGAAACTTAATACTAATTGAGATTAAAGTATAAATTGTGTTGAGAAAAAATAAGAAAAAAGGGGGGGGGGGAAACACGGCAGAAAAAAAGCAAAAACACAATTTGGTCAACAAACAGCATTGTTTAAAATAGTAGACATGGGTTGACATTCTGGGGGTGAGGTTGGTTACATTGAGTTAATTAGGTAGTAATTAGTTTTTATCTTAAACTGGTTGGGAGAGGTACAGTCTTTAACATAATTGGGAAGGTCATTCCACATTCGAGGTCCCTTGATTTGTAAGACATTTCTAGTTTGACTAAGTCGTATTCTTGGAATATCAAATAGGTATTTGTTTCTGGTGTGGTGCTCATGGGATCTGTTACAACCTTTTAGGAAGCTTTTAAGGTCAGGATTGACATTACAGTTCAGTGTTTTATATATATAAAACACACATGAGAGGATGTGCAGAGACTTAATATCTAACATATTCAGAGATTTGAGTAAGGGTACTGAGTGATGTCTGGGGCCAGAGTTAGATATTGTCCTAATAGCAGCTTTGTGTTGAGTAATTAGAGGACGTAAATGATTTTGGGTAGTAGAATCCCAAGAACAAATGCCATAGTTGAGATAAGGATAGATGAGAGAGTAACAGTGTGTCACCAGGGCAGGGCGAGGTACATAATATCTGATCTTAGAAAGAATGCCAACAGTTTTTGAAACTTTAGATATGTTTAGAATGTGTCCCTGAAAATTCAGCTTGCGGTCAATGAGAACGCCAAGGAATTTGCCATCTACTTTGTTACAAATTTGGGTACTGTTAATCCTGAGATTTATTTGATTTGAGGATTTATTGCCAAACAAAATATAGAAAGTTTTGTTAATATTGAGGGTGAATTTGTTGGCAGTTAGCCAAAGATGGACTTTATTTAGCTCAGTATTCACTGTGACATTTAGAGCAAGGGGGTCAGGACTGGAGTAAATGAAGGTTGTGTCGTCAGCAAATAAAATTGGTTTGAGGTGTTGAGAGGCATTTGGAAGGTCATTAATGTAGATGAGAAAGAGGAGAGGGCCAAGTATGCTGCCCTGAGGAACACCAATGTTGATGGGTAGGGTGGGCATAATCTAACAGATAATTTTAAGTAGGTAATTTCTAGCAAAATTGAAAAAATGTTAATAGGTACATTGTAAGAAAATAAGTTTTGTAATAAGTGTACATTGTAATAAGTTGATAGGTTAAGACGAAGTTATTCAAGCTAACTCGATAAGCAATACTGAACTAAGCACGATCGCAAGGACGGGCTGGATGGTAGAGTGACGGTCTTGCTTCATGCAAGTCGGCGTTCAATCCCCGACCGTCCACAAGTGGTTGGGCACCATTCCTTCCCTCCCCGTCCCATCCCAAATCCTTATCCTGACCCCTTCCCAGTGCTATATAGTCGTCATGGCTTGTCATTTTCCCGACAATTCCCTTCCCTTGCAAGCACATCTAGGTGGGTACGCGCGTAGAACAGAGTACTTGAGGGAGTACAGAGCTGAGCTCAGCAAGGTTCCAACGTTCACAATGGCAAGTAAAAGGGGCCATATAATGAGAGAGAAAGACGCAATGTTTGAGACAGGAGTTATGATAGAGCCCAATGGGCTCAGAAATCTGTACATCAGTTGATTGACAGTTGAGAGGTTGGACCAAGGAGCCAGAGCGCAACCCCCGCAAGCACAATTAGGCGAGTACACCGTCATGGTCTGGAATATTAAGCACCAAATCTTGCCACATTCCACACACTCCACCACACACTCCACCACACACTCAACATTCCAGCTTAATTAATAAGGGCAGTGTGAAGCTCTTTACTCGTGAAATAAAACATCCTCTTTAGTCAATCCTTCCAATGGAAGATCATCGCTGGTTCTAGCATGCAATGTTCTTTATGTTACAATATGCCCTACTGCATAAATTAACTCTTGACCATTTAACAAAATAACAATAAATAAAGTGTCTGCTTACTGATAAAAAACATGCCTGGGGTATTTTATTCCTCAGGAAAAGAGTAACTTGTGTTTTTTATGATTATAAACCGACAGGGAAGCAAAGTGGCAGTCAACTTGCAGCATAGGGCTAAATGTGGCTCTTGGCCAGTCTCACCTTAATAAAACAAAAAATTAGTTGCCAACCGTCTGCGGTCAAATCACTGCCCCATACACTGAATCCTCGCATACTGTGTACATACAGTACGTACATACATAGTATATATACATAGTATATATACATAGTGTACATACATAGTGTACATACATACGTATACCTTATATACACGGCCTACAACACAACCTTGACCCTAGTTCTGTAAACCGCAAATTTCTAGGTCACACTCCATACTGTATACTACATACCAGTGAAACTCAACTTGTGATTATAAATGTGAGCATTTAAATTAATTAAGAGCTATTTCGAGCAGTGGGTCATGAAGTAGTACCTTGTGAAACGTCAGTGTTGAGAGGAATCAATTAAGGGTGACGATACACCTTAACAAGGTTACACAGGTGACGTTAGCACTGACAGGACCCACGTGATGTGTTGTTCATATTTAGAGCCAGGTGGCAAGAAGCAGATGAGGGCGGTACGTCGCTACTGAGCAACTGGGAATGGAACTTTAAAGATATTTGTGTAAAAACTGCGTCTACTTCAAGGGGTAGAAGTAACATTGCAGGCATAAAATCCACCAGCAAACGCAAGGCCTGAAGGGTAGAGGCCCAATTGTTCGGACAAGCCGAACTATTTGCCTTGATCCTTGCACTGAAATGTGTACAAGTCTCCAAACTTGATACATTAATTGTAAGTGACTCCTTATCATCCTTAAATGCTCTCAACTCTTTAAGACATAACTGTAACATGCTCGTGTCCGAAGCTAGACACAAATACAACAAAATTATTAAGGATGGTAACAGAGTCCATTTCATGTGGTCTCCATCTCATGTTGGCCTCCGAATGCATGATAGAGCTGATAAGTTAGCCAAAGAATCTGCCTTTAAAGGAGCCGTTGAGTGTAACCTTGGATTGTCAATGAGCAATCTGAGAGCAGCAGTACACCGAGAACTTCAACAAGATCTTGTAGATCTGAGGCAAAGTGAAATTGACACCAGTAATTCCATCTATCATCATACTATCATGCAAGAGGAGCCACACATCTATGATACCTGGTTGATACCTGGTTGATGGGGTTCTGGGAGTTCTTCTACTCCCCAAGCCCGGCCCGAGGCCAGGCTCGACTTGTGAGAGTTTGATCCACCAGGCTGTTGCTTGGAGCGGCCCGCAGAGCCACATACCCACCACAGCCCGGCTGATCCGGGACTTCTCTTAGGAAACAGTCCAGTTTTCTCTTGAAGATGTCCACGGTTGTTCCGGCAATATTTCTTATAGTCGCTGGGAGGACGTTGAACAACCGCGGACCTCTGATGTTTATACAGTGTTCTCTGATTGTGCCTATGGCACCTCTGCTCTTCACTGGTTCAATCTTGCATTTTCTTCCATATCGTTCACTCCAGTACGTTGTTATTTTACTGTGTAGATTTGGGACCTGGCCCTCCAGTATTTTCCACGTGTATATTATTTGGTATCTCTCTCGTCTCCTTTCTAGAGAGTACATTTGGAGAGCTTTGAGACGATCCCAATAATTTAGGTGTTTTATCTCGTCTATGCGTGCCGTATATGTTCTCTGTATTCCCTCTATTTCAGCAATCTCTCCTGCTCTGAAGGGGGAAGTGAGTACTGAGCAGTATTCGAGACGGGACAACACAAGTGACTTGAAGAGTACAACCATTGTGATGGGATCCCTGGATTTGAAAGTTCTCGTAATCCATCCGATCATTTTTCTGGCTGATGCGATATTTGCTTGGTTATGCTCCCTAAACGTTAGATCGTCGGACATCATTATTCCCAAATCCTTGACATGCTGTTTTTCTACTATGGGAAGATTTGATTGTGTTTTGTACCCTGTATTATGTTTCAGATCCTCATTTTTGCCGTACCTGAGTACCTGAAATTTATCACTGTTAAACATCATATTATTTTCTGCTGCCCAATCGAAAACTTTGTTGACATCTGTTTGTAGTTTTTCAATGTCTTCAGCAGAGGTAATTTTCATGCTGATTTTTGTGTCATCTGCGAAGGATGACACGAAGCTGTGACGTGTATTTTTGTCTATATCAGATATGAGAATAAGGAACAGTAGCGGTGCAAGGACTGTACCTTGAGGTACAGAGCTTTTAACATCGCTTGGACTCGATTTTATCTGATTGACTGTTACTCTTTGTGTTCTGTTCGACAGGAAATTGAGTATCCAGCGTCCTACTTTTCCAGTTATTCCCATTGACCTCATTTTGTGAGCTATCACCCATGGTCACATTTGTCGAAAGCCTTTGCAAAGTCTGTGTATACAACATCTGCATTTTGCTTTTCTTCTAGGGCTTCTGTGATTTTGTCATAGTGGTTGAGTAACTGTGACAGACAGGATCTTCCCGCTCTAAATCCATGTTGTCCTGGATTGTGCAATTCATTGTTTTCCATAAAACTAGAAATTTGATTCCTAATCACTCTTTCAAACACTTTTATTATGTGTGATGTTAGTGCAACTGGCCTATAATTTTTTGCCAAGGCTTTACTCCCCCCCTTGTGCAACGGAGCTATATCTGCAGATTTAAGTGCTGCTGGTATCTCCCCTGTATCCAGGCTCTTTCTCCATATTACGCTGAGTGCTCTCGCTACTGGTACTTTACATTTCTTTATGAATATTGAATTCCATGAGTCAGGCCCAGGGGCTGAGTGCATGGGCATATTGTCAATTTCTCTTTCAAAGTCTTCCGAGTTTGTGGTAATATCCGTTATATTATCTGCAGCTTGAATGTCATTCATAAAGAAGCTGTCTGGGTCATCAACTTTCATGTTGTTAATTGGTGTGCTAAACATAGCCTCATACTGGCTTCTTAGAATTTCACTAATCTCTTTGTTGTCCTCTGTGTACGTACCTTCATTTGTAATTAACGGTCCAATACTGGTCGAGGTTTTGGATTTTGATTTAGCGTATGTGAAAAAATATTTCGGATTTTTCCTTATCTCTTGTATAGCTCTCTGTTCCAATTCCATTTCCTCAGACTCATATGATCGCTTCAACGTTTGTTCGATTTCTTCGATCTCCCTGCTTAGGCTTATTTTCCTTGCTTGTGATAGTTGTGTCTGCCGAAGCATTTCCGTAATTTTTTTCCTTCTCCTGTACAGTCGTCTGCGTTCTCTTTCTAGAGTGTTCCTCTTTCTGCCCCTCCTCACCGGCACGTGCTTCAAGCAGACCTTGTAAGCTTCAGCTGTCAGTTGAGCTATTCCCTGTGTGGGAGTTTTGTCGCTTAAGACCGTCTCCCATTGAATGGTTGAAAGGTCTACATTTATTTTTTCCCAGTCAATCCTCTTATTGTTGAAATTGAATTGATTGAATATTCCTTCTCGCTTGTTGGGTCTCTTAGATCTACTACCGTTATTTATGCTAGTTCGCACTTCAATGAGCTTATGGTCTGAGTATGAAGTATCTGAGATTGTTATGTCTCTGATTAGTTCATCATTGTTTGTGAATAACAAGTCTAGTGTGTTTTCGTTCCTAGTTGGTTCTGTAATCTGTTGATTGAGCGAGAATTTGTCACAGAATCTCAAAGTTCTCTGACCTGTGGCTGGTTATTTCCCGGGTCATTCCCTGCTATGATATTTGTGTTTGCCATTCTCCATCTTAGACTCGGTAAATTGAAATCTCCAAGGAAGATAATATCTGGAGCTGGGTTTGCTAGGTCATCAAGTATGTTCTCTATTTTGTGCATCTGCTCTGTGAATTCCTCAACCGTTGTATCTGGCGGTTTATATATTAAAATAATAATTAGGTTTAGTTTCTCTACCTTAATTCCAAGTACCTCTACCACCTCATTAGTTGAGTTTAGTAGTTCTGTGCATACCAGGTCCTCTTTAATATACAGACCTACTCCCCCATTTGACCTAGTTTTTCTATCACATCTGTATAAATTATAATTTGGAATCCAGATTTCACCATCCATGTAATCTTTTGTATGAGTTTCCGTGAATGCCCCAAATATGGAGTTTGACTCTAATAGGAGACCATTTATGAACTTGACTTTATTTCTTGACTTTGGCTTTAGACCTTGAATGTTTGCAAAAATGAATGATTGTCCATATTGTGTGTCACTTCTGGAAGGTTTTGGTGGTTCTCCCTCCTCTCTACCCTGACCCAGGGTGTGTTGTTGTGGCAATGGTTTGTCCAGTTTTGGAAGTGATATTGGGGAGTGTGGTAGTCTCTGTGTAGTTGGGGGGTGTAGTATGTGTGGGCTTGATGGCGAAATGTAGTCCAGTCTCGGGCATTTCCCCCTCTCCATCCGTACTCCTGCCACGTTTCTGCCTGTCTGTTTCTCCCTCTGTTTCTGCCTGCCTCTAAAAAATATTCAGGGCTATTATATTGGACTTCCTCTCTTATATAGCGCTGTGTACCTCTGACGTGGAAATCGGGGCAATGAAGATCGTAGCATTTCCTCTCATTAACTGAGAGTTTGCATAGCTTAGGGTGAAAATATCTACACTCAGTATCAAAACGACATCTGCCTTTCCCTAACCAGTTCCGGCATTTCCGTGGGTGCATGAATGAGCATTCCGTGCCTCTGGGCCCATATCTGCACTGTCCTTTTGCATAATACCTGCAAATATTTTCATCTGTGATTGCATTATTCTTGTTTGTATCCGTGTACGACTTGGCTACCTCTGTGATTTTGATCTATGGATCATCCAATAAAATCAGCAGACTTCTAGATGTTACTGCTGCTCGGCTTAGACTCGGTTACAAGTATCTCTGGGAATTCTCATTATCTGCCGATGTAGACCTGACAAATAGTCACTGCTTTTATCATAAAAGCGGTGAAATTCTGTGGGGAAGGATACGCATTACTGTGCTCCACTGTCTAAACGACTAAGCGGCGCGCGCGCGCGTAGAGCGGGGTACTTGGGAGCACAGGCGCGGCGCCTTCTGGCTCGCCGCCGCCCCGCAGGTACACCACAAAACTCCCACCCTCCTCCCGGTGCTCCGTCGGAACCCCCGTCGGAACCCCCAAAGTGACAAGCCAAGAATACCAAGCTTTACAATTACCGTAAATGCTCAGGCAACTTTAAATTAGAGATGTCTCTTCAATGTATTTGATTACATTAATTCTACTTCTGTATATTAATTTATGGCTTTCACTAATCTTCATTAGTCACCATAATTAATTCAGCTCTATTTACCTATTTGTTATATTGAGCTATTATGCTTCTTCAGTTAAGGATTATCTAATTTAATCTTTTATGATTGTATTATTAATTATTTATTTATTCACTAATCTTCATTAGTCACCATAATTAATTCAGCTCTATTTACCTATTTGTTATATTGAGCTATTATGCTTCTTCAGTTAAGGATTATCTAATTTAATCTTTTATGATTGTATTATTAATTAATTATTTATTTATTATAATTAATTATTATTATTTTAAAATTAAATTAAGTCCCCCACTCCGTGAGCGTTTTCTTCCAACCACAGAAAATGTAAACTGTGTCAACAAAATTATTCGCACACCCTCCGTCACTATGTGATGGAGTGCGAAAAGATACGTGAATTTAGAGACAATTCTATAACCAATGTTCCAGCGATGTGTAAATATTTCATTCAAAATGATCTGCTACCAGAAATTTTAGCCAAATATCCCCAGTTTGCTAACTGTAGGTAGTAACTGAGTGATTGTAACCTATCCACCGCTGTCCACTGGATGGGGGGCGGTGTGCAGGACAAACATATAAATTTTGACACTAGCTCTCCACATATGTCAGTTGCTTAATTTAGAACCTGTACTTGAGGTCGATCTCGAACCCACTGTTGATGTGACGACTTATATTGAATTTTGTAACTAGCTCATCAAGATTGTAACTTGCTTAGCTAAATGAATTGTGGGGTTCAGTCCCTGAGCCCATTATGTGCCTCTGTAACCCTTTCCACTACCGCCCACAAGATGGGTATGGGGTGCATAATAAATGAACTAAACTAAACTAAAAAACGCAAGGCCCATACAAGATTATATATAACCCATGCAGATAACACAATCCATCCTTACGGGCTATTCATGCCCGTGCCACCTCTTGGGTGGCTTAATCTTTATTAATCAATCACAACCCATCAGTTACAGTGTTTACGGGCTCACCATAGCCCGTGCTACATGGACACTTCGTTCTGAGTAGCTAAATCTGAAACAAGAACAACAACCATCAGTTACAGCCCCGCTCCTACATGGGGCAGCAGCAGTAGCTCGCAGAAAGAAAGCCAACTTTCTAATCATGGGACATTTTAACCATGGGAGTATGGTTAAAATCCGCCCCCCCCCCCCCGTGGATGACTTGATACACAGAGAGCAAAGTGGCGGAAGCCGCCAAGGTCAAGGTCAAGTACCAAAGGCAACATATCAGGAGATAACACGAGCGAGAGGTTGGCAACCAGCCAAGTTAGGTATCATTTTGGCAGAGACTGTGTCAGAGGCAGGTTGATAGATCATTTCTCTGGCTCTGTAACACCGAGGTCAGCATATGGCGTTGTACAAGCATAATATTTATCGAACCTTTGGGTTATGTTTACAGCTCTCTGCTCTACGTCCCTCTTTATATGCGAGGTACTAAAAAACAAAAAAAAAACTTGCATAGTGTTAAAACTAGAGTGTGGAAGGTTACATTTGCCTACCAAAGGCTAAAAATTGTCGTACTAGAAAATGAAAGCGTGCGAAATTGACACACTGTTCCGTTTTCTGTTTTGTGGATCCTCTAGTAGGTGAGGATAAGGGGGCACTTTAGCACGACAGTTTCTTGACGTTGGGGAACCTTATAGATCGAGGCATGCGGGGAGGGAGGGAAGGAATGCAGCCGTCTCTATCGAAGGTCATTGGTGACTGACTGAAGGTCGTCTCTTGCGAGTCACCATTTCTGGCGGGTTGCCAAGTGAAACACAATTA
This sequence comes from Procambarus virginalis, assembly GCA_020271785.1. Classification (NCBI taxonomy): domain Eukaryota; kingdom Metazoa; phylum Arthropoda; class Malacostraca; order Decapoda; family Cambaridae; genus Procambarus; species Procambarus virginalis. The sequence goes on along the minus strand of WNGS01001312.1, from coordinate 35,823,068 downwards.
TCTATTGCTTTGTGTGTAGTTTTAATTCAGTTAACCTAAAAAGTGTATTTATTGCCTACATATATTACGTGTATTCATGTGTAATGTATCTATGCATGTGAATATATCCGTGTATCTATTCATATTCCCTTAAGAAAGGTGTACCAGTATGGGACAGACAGGCTGGATGGTGAAAGGTGTGAGTGAGTGAGTGAGTGAGTGAGTGAGTGAGTGAGTGAGTGAGTGAGTGAGTGAGTGAGTGAGTGAGTGAGTGAGTGAGTGAGTGAGTGAGTGAGTGAGTGAGTGAGTGAGTGAGTGAGTGAGTGAGTGAGGGGAGAGAAAAGATGAGCGTGTTTATACTGCAAGTTATAATTATTACAGTGTAACTTGTCGATATATCATTTGCTTTACTTAGTGATTTAAGCCAGTGCCCAGGAAGTGAAACCAGCAATTACGGGTTATCAAACGCCGGATTTTCCCCATAAAACACACTTCGAATCGATTAACACTCGCCTCTCTATTTCTGAACACAGAGGGGGAATACAGCGAACTAAGATTCGAACCCTGGGCCTCCCTCCCTCCTTGCGATGCGATTATGCCGACCGATAACCCACCAGGATACCCATACCAGATCAGGTCTAACGACGTTACCAATATGGCCTAACCTGTTCTGACGGCAGGAAATGACATCACGGGTTAGTCACACACAGAAGCCACCACAGCTCACCGGCGAGGCGGCCCAGAGATTGTGGCGGTCAAGAGCAGAGATTGTGGCGGCCAAGAGAGAGATTGTGGCGGCCAAGAGCAGAGATTGTGGCGGCCAAGAGAAGAGATTGTGGCGGCCAAGAGAAGAGATTGTGGCGATTGCCTAAGCCTATAGAATGACGCCGGGGGGGGGGGGGGTTGAGGGGGGAGGGACCAAGACCCATTTGACAAACATTGTTTTGACTGACAATCTCTTCGGAACCAATTTGCTGTGCAGCAAATTGGTGATAATTGGAATGGCACGTTAGCTCTCGATAACAATTAGTGATAATTGGAGGTTGGTGGAGAGTCACTGAACACTTAGTGGTTGTACGAGGGGGGGGGGCCTTTAACACATGTGGTGAAGTCTTAAACAAAAAAAATAGACCCTTTTCTTCAAGAAGTTCCAGACCAACCGGGCTGTGGTGGATATGTGGGCCTGCGGGACGCTGCAAGCAACAGCCTGTTGGACCAAGCTCTCAAGTCAAGACTGATGGGGAGTATAAAACAACTCCCTGGACCTCAATTCAGCCTCCACAGATTTCCAGTATCAGCTCTTGATACTGGTAATGGCTCAAAAGGGCCACACTTACGGGTTATTCATGCCCGTACCACCTTTAGGGTGGCCTAATCTTCATCAATCAATCTCAATCCAGGTACGGGTATGCTGAATGAAACGGGGGGGGGGGGGTAGCGTGTTTGGTCCATTCATTTCCTCTGCAATGTTCTTCAATACCTGCATGCATGAAGCCTCAGCTGCTTCGAATCGGCTGAGAATATCTTACGAAATGTTACCGAGAGAATGTAAAGTCTTCCCACTCACCTCTCCGTCATCTTTTCCTGCGTCACCGGTACTGCATGGGCGTCAGCTTCCTCACCAACTCTGCCTTCTCCTCTTTCTTGAGAATCCTGCTGGGGTTGCCGAGGCTCTGCTGGGGGCCCTTGGGACGCCACACCCGTGGGGTCTGGGGGTGACTGGCCCGCTGGCTGAAGAAGGGCTGCCCTGGGCGCCACGGGACGCAGACCAAACCGTCGCGGCTCCATCGTCACCTGCAGGGAAAAAAGTCACTTACTCCTCACTTTATCACACTAAGACAAGGATTGATTGATTGATAAAGATTAAGCCACCCAAGAGGTGGCACGGGCATGAATAGCCCGTAAGTGGTACAATTTTTTTGTTCAGTAAATCTTTTCAGTGTTCTTAAACGAGGAATGTTGTCACACATTTGTACGGGCTCACTAGCCAGTACTACATGAACATTTTGGTCCGAGTAGCACGAATCTAAATCATAATCATCACAGCCCCGTCATGGGGTATTCATGCCCGTGCCCCCTCCGGGTGGCTTAATCTTCATCAATCAATCAATCGTCATGGTAAACGTCCACAGTTGCCCGCAAGCTGAAGAGAATATCATTCCAATAGTAAAGAACGAGAGGACAAATCACAATGCCATCTTATGATCGATTTAGCAGTGACATGAGACAAAGAAAGTAGATCTTGGTAGTAGTTGGCATCCATCAGTCTCAGGAGATTATGGAGTTGTGCTCTGGTTGTCGGTCTGGAGTGGCCTCTCCAGGGCGCAAAGCCAGGGTAGGTTGATACGGGGGAGAAGCTGTTACCCATGCAGCAGATCCCCTCCCCCCCTCACTCTCCAGGGTGCCGAAAGTCTCCATGGAAAGGCAAACGCCAATACGATAGTATTAGAGATCAGAATAAATGTAAACCTAAACAAGATATAACGAATGAAAGAATTCAGAAATATAGAATACGAGAATAATGTCATCATCCAGGACTAAGAACAACCGAAACTACCACATAATCACATTAGGGAAGAACATGCCCAAATATCAGTTCCAAGATGTAAAGTTGTCGTCAAGTACTGTGGGAGAGAATAGTGTGTGTGTACGCTACTTGAGCAGCGTGAAGAATGCCCCCGGCTCGCACTCTCTGCAACCTGATCAATGGTGGCGCCAGTTGCCCGCGATGCGTCCGTCCTCCTAATGTTCCCCAACGTCAAGAAACCGTCGTACTAAAGTGCCCCCTTATCCCAACCTACCAGAGGACCCATAACAGAAAACTAGACAGTGTGTCAATTTCGCCAGCCATCCATTTTCTAGTACGACGTTTTTGCCCTTAGGAGAGTAATAGGTCAAATGCGACGCTCTATTAAGACAGATTGCGTGATAATATATGGAGAAAATTAATCAACCGTGTGATATTAAATTATGTAGGTTAGGCCAAGTAACGAACCACTTTAGTAATGGTAGAGAGAAACTGCTGGCAGGGGCGCGCTCATATTTCCCGCCAAACCAGGTTCTTCATGGAACCAGCCTCGCCGGGCCACCCCCTCCCTCCCCCACACTCGCTGCCTCTCCACCTCCACCATAACCCCTCCCCACTCCCCATTATCTCCACCAATAGCCTCCCCTAACCCTCGTCCTCAACCCCCACAACGCTTTAACTGCCTCCAACCCCAACATCGACTAGTCAGTTGCTTCTGTGACCCGGAATGGGGCCTCCGGCTGTACTCCTTCAGCGGCGTTCCTTCCCCAAGACGCAGCCGTCAGTTCTGTGTATTCATAATTTGCATTTCAGAATTATTGTTGTTGTTATAGATTCAGCTACTCGGAACAAGTTCTAAGTAGCACGGGCTATGGTGAGCCCGTAACTTACCTGGCACAGGAGCGGTGCTGAATCTCTCCCAACTCTCTATATATTTCAGAAAAATGCCGTTCATTATATATTACCGGGGTGAGGGAGGTGGAGGGAGAGAATAGGAAGGACAAAGGTAGAGAATGGGGAGGAAGGGAGATGGAGGGAGAGAACAGGAAGGACAAAGGTAGAGAATGAGGAGCAAAGAAGAAGAGGACAATCAAGAGCAGGTTTCAGAGACAAGAACACACGTCTAGGGTTTCCTGGGAGGGGTGACGCACCCTGGCGGCCACACCAGGGACCAGCGGCCGGTCCTCGACCAGGCCTCCTTTTTGTTACACGTCCCCCAGGAAGCAGCCCGTAGCAGCTGTCTAACTCCCAGGTACCTATTTACTGCTAGGTGAACAAGGTGCCATCAGGGTGAAAGAAACTCTTACCCCATTTGTTTCCGCCTCCGCCGGGGATCGAACCCGGAACCTTAGACCTACGAATCCCGAGCTCTGTCCACTCAGCCGTCAGGGCCAGGGTTGTAGGGTGAGGAGGGCCCACAATGCCTCTAGTGACATGCCAAATGGAACAACGACGCAGAAGCTCAATCGGCCCAATTTAAGAGTAATAATAATCTAAGCGATGAGCAGCAACACCGAAGACCAGACGCGCCTTCCCAGGAGATAGGAGTTTCGACCTTGCGAGTGTTTGAAGATTGGCTGTGGTGTAAGTTGTGTGTGGGGGGGGGAGGGGGGGGAGATGACAGAATATCTGCGTTACGTCACTTTCCCCCGGCCCCCCCTCCCCCTGTGTCATGCAGATCTGTGTCACTTGGCACCGCTATCCGGGTTAGTGGTGCCTGGCAGGGTGGAGGAGGGGAGGTAGTGCCTGGCAGGGGTGCCTGTAGCTATGTTGCAACCTATGCGAGACTCTCAATCTAGTATGCAGCCAAGGCGTTCAACATTGACATGAAAAAGTGCAAAGCAATACTAGAAAATCTGCAGATATTTGCAATCTCTTGCAGTGTTGAAAGACGTTGCTATTTAAAACACCGTATTGCACAAAAAATGCCCCGCTCCTGTGCCAGGTAAGTTACGGGCTCACCATAGCCCGTGCTACTTGCCCCGCTCCTGTGCCAGGTAAGTCCACTACGGGCTCACCATAGCCCGTGCTACTTGCCCCGCTCCTGTGCCAGGTAAGTCCACTACGGGCTCACATAACCCGTGCTACTTGCCCCGCTCCTGTGCCAGGTAAGTCCACTACGGGCTCACCATAGCCCGTGCTACTTGCCCGCTCCTGTGCCAGGTAAGTCCACTACGGGCTCACCATAGCCCGTGCTACTTGCCCCGCTCCTGTGCCAGGTAAGTCCACTACGGGCTCACCATAGCCCGTGCTACTTGCCCCGCTCCTGTGCCAGGTAAGTCCACTACGGGCTCACCATAGCCCGTGCTACTTGCCCCGCTCCTGTGCCAGGTAAGTCCACTACGGGCTCACCATAGCCCGTGCTACTTGCCCCGCTCCTGTGCCAGGTAAGTCCACTACGGGCTCACCATAGCCCGTGCTACTTGCCCCGCTCCTGTGCCAGGTAAGTCCACTACGGGCTCACCATAGCCCGTGCTATTTGCCCCGCTCCTGTGCCAGGTAAGTCCATTACGGGCTCACCATAGCCGTGCTACTTGCCTCGCTCCTGTGCCAGGTAAGTCCACTACGAACTCACCATAGCCCGTGCTACTTGCCCCGCTCCTGTGCCAGGTAAGTCCACTACGGCTCACCATAGCCCGTGCTACTTGCCCCGCTCCTGTGCCAGGTAGTCCACTACGGGCTCACCATAGCCCGTGCTACTTGCCCCGCTCCTGTGCCAGGTAAGTCCACTACGGGCTCACCATAGCCCGTGCTACTTGCCCCGCTCCTGTGCCAGGTAAGTCCACTACGGGCTCACCATAGGCCGTGCTACTTGGAACTTGTTCCGAGTAGCTGAATCTATAACAACAACAACTCGCTCCATTAGGAAGGTGGGTGTCAACTGACAGCTGTCAAGAAGCACTGCGCATCTTGACAGCCTCCATGACAGTCTCTCCATGCGACCTCCGTCACCAGCTACTGTACTTGCGCGTCTGGGATCCTCTCGGCCGTAGGTTCGAACCCTCGTCACGGCCCTTGTGGATTTGTTCATTTGATGCATCACGCTATTGTGATCTCTTTGTGTAACTGTACTTGTTTTATATATAATATATATATATATTATAATATATATATAAATATATATAATATATATAATATTATAATATAT
>WNGS01001312.1:35764705-35781688 GCA_020271785.1 Procambarus virginalis | reverse complement strand
GGGGGGAGATGGGGAAGAAGACAAAGGAGATATGGAGGACTGGGTAGGAAGGGGGGAAACCCCAGATGGAGAACCAGGAGGGATACCTTCCGGGACAGGAGGCAAAGGAATAGGGGAGGAGGTGGTGGGTGTGGTCAGGTTTAAGGCCTGGAAACGGTTGTGAGACTGAGGAAGGTGGGAAGGACGAGGAGAGGTAGAAAGCAACATGCGAGCGTAGGATACGATCACGAAAGAAGCGAGACGACGAACTTGGTGTCTCGCTTCAGGAAAAGACAGACGATCACGGTGCTTCAAGTTGAGGATGGCTGCCACGAGTTTGTAGTGTATACACGAGCGCGAGAAGGTAGGGTAGGCCTCACCGCAATTGAGGCAGCGAGCCTGGGGAGAAGTGCACTCTGACTTAGAATAGCTATCGTCCCCGCACATGGGGCATAGATACACAGTATTGGTGCATTTGAGGACACCGTGCCCGAACTTCCAACACTTATTGCAAAGTCTAGGAGAGGGAATGTACTCCTGAACGGAGCATCTGGCACCAGCAAGAATAATAGAGGGCGGAAGGGTCCTACTATCAAAGGTGATTTTTACAACTCGAAGGGGCTGACAGCGACGACCACGAGGGGGGTCGAGTAAACATGTCCACCTGGAGGACAGAATGGCCTTGAGCTTCGAGGATATGTTTAATATCCTCATGGCAATCTTTGTAGTCCCAAACACCAGTTGCAACATGGTGTGGGAGGAGAACTGTACCAACACTGGCATTTAACCGAGCGTTTTTGGAGACCCGAACAGGGGTCTCTCCAATGCAGGACAAAGCGGCTAAGCGAGTAGCAGCATCCTAAGAAGGAGCAGCAACGACACGCGTACCATAACTGGTGGAGTTAAAAGTAACAGAGGCATCTACTGAATCAACAAGGTGTTTATGGAGGGAGAAATCATCAGGAGGAGTAGAATCCAGATGGTGGAGATCAAAGTATTTAGCCCACGTAGCGGGACCAAACAAGGCGTTGTAAGTATTATTACGCGAAGGGATCGTACGAGTGCGGCCGTGGCGGGGACGGCGTTGAGAACCCCCAGAGAGAGAAGGGGGGGGTAAAAGGCGCAGTAGTCACAATGAGAGATGAAGACGTGCCAGGGGACGAGGGGGTCACCACTGGGGGCTGGGAACTCGACCCTACCGCAGAGGAGGGAGGGGAGCTGAGGGGAGTAGTCAGGGGGTCGGGGTCCAATGCAGCGGGGGCTACAGGGCCTGATCTTCCAACAGTCCGACTCGGGGGCTTGGTCGCCCACCCCACGAGTCTGAGAAGGTACAAGGGAAACATTATCTGCCATGAAAACGAGGAAAAACTTTCATTCATGAATGTGCCCTTACACCCACCATGGAGCCATAATTAGAGACAGGACAACCAATAAGAAGCTATCGCCGATCTTGCCGGGGCCCCCCAGGGATGCGTGGTGAGTATACGCCCCACAAACGCCACCTTAACCCTTAAATTGCGCATAGCATCATATGATGCATTGGAGTACTACACAAGATTTAAACGGCCCGCGGATACACGGGGTTCACCACACCTTCATCAGGGCTCTAGTAAACAAACGCCATTTAAAAAAAATCGAGGGCCAAATTTCCGGGTGTTAGGGGCCTCAGTATTGAGTGAGCTAACAAGCCTGGCGCATGCAGCATGTGCTCACAGCACTGCTGTTCAGCTTGTGACCACAGCATCGCCTAAAAATGCCATAATATACTTGTTCATGCTATTATGTAGCGATGATATTATTACAGAAGACCCCGACTGTGAAAAAACTGACCAGGGAGGATTGTGGTGATATTTAGCGCTGTGCTCCATGTTGGGAGGAGTAATGCTGTGGAAGGGGAGGATAGTGGCGTTGTCTTCTGACCATGTGTGGCCACCTTTTATTGACTGCACTCACCATACCAGCTTAGTGGTTCGCTATGGTGAACACAAATGTAGATACTTATATATAACGTGTGTATAGAGGGTATAAACAGCAAGAGGAGTAGTTGGGAGCCGCCATTTTGGTGAGAGTGGTGGCGTCGTCTGCACGACTTATCATGTTTACTGGTGACCACGATGGTCTTTGGGCACCATACCAGTTTAGTTGTACAAGTATGGTGAATAAAACAGGTAGATATTTATATATAATGTGTGTATATAGCGTAATAACACCACAAGCAGTATTGTTGGAGGAGAAATATTAGTGCGTCTGGCCTTGAGGGCAGCCGCCACCAGCTGACTGTGTGAGTAGCTACGTCTTTGTGCCTTTACTCACCATACAAGCTTAGATATACAGTTATGATGAACAAAACATGTAAATACTTATATATAACGTCTGTATATAAAAGCAAAAACAGTAGGGAGGAGAATGGTGGGAGGAGAATGTGGGTGAGTCAGGTGACTTGAGGAAAGGAAGGAAGTAGCAGCCAGTGGCAGGCTGCCACTGGCACTGCCAATCAGCATGCCAACTTAGTGGTTCGTTATGGTGAACACAAATGTAGATACTTATATATAACGTCTGTATATAGTGAATAAAAGCAAAAACAGTATGGTGGGAGGAGAATGTGGGTGAGTGAGATGTTGAGGGAGGGCGTGAGTAGCTTGCTGGTGTGTGGCGGTCACTCCTCGTTACTGTTTGACTCATAATAGCAACTTAGTCGTTCGTTATGGTGAACAAAACATGCAGATACGCATATATAACCTGTGTATATAGTGTAATAACCGACAAAGTATTTGTTCACTGTTTGATGAACATAATTGAATCAACAATATGCACACCATATTTTTGAGTACAGCGATGATTCACTCATTTTATTATATAAATATATCACACTACACACTATTGAATAATATTACAGCAAAAAAACTACGAAAAATCAATCAGAGACATTGAAATAATTAGGTAATTATCTCTTTGTGGCAACTCCAGCCTGACAGCTGGCAAGCAACAGACCGCCTGGGATGCACGCTGAGTCAGCGCCTGTTTTTTGCCAGACTTCCCACCCTACAGCGGGCAATATATGCCACTTACGATTTTTTTATTATTTTTCCCATGATCAGTGAACACAAATTAACAGGTTAGAAAGTTTTTTTTTTTTTTTTTTGTATGCGCCTGTGGGTGTCAAATGGTATATAGCCATGCGCCATTTAAGGGTCAAGAACCGTGAGTCTGTCGAGAGCGGGTTCAGTGACGAGAGGAAGAATGACGATAAAGGTTCCCCTCGCTCACGACATTGGGTACTACAGTTCCAATTGTATAGAAGCACTTTGAAGTTCATCAAACTTCGCATAAAGAATTTTTAAAATGATTTATGGCAAGCTTTAGAGGCACCAGATGGTGATCAAAATTTGTCAGCATCTTTGTATTTTTCATACAGGCAGCACTAAGTTTCTTGGCAGTGTTTTCAATATTTTGTTACATTCACAAAGTTTCACATATTTCTTTTGTGTACTTTACTTTTTATTATTATTTTTTTAATAAGCACGTCACTTTCTTCCTATAGGTCCACTTGGTCAAAACATGTGCACTTGAGCTTTGACACTGATCTTCCTCTGCCTTCATTCCTCCACTTGTTAAGTGTTTTTAACAATTATGAAAGATTCTCCTCTTATGCACCATTAACAGGAGTTGATAGTTTCAACTATCAACTCTTTAGTACAGGTACTGTAGAGACTTGGTGAACGATTTGATAAATACTGTGATTTCACTACCAGTTTGATTCATTGTTTTTATCCCTCCTTTCCTCTGTGTATCTTAAAAATCACAGCCACATTAATTGCAAATCTGAGCAAACACAGCCAAACCCAACAACAGATACACGATTTTGTTAATTTATCGTGTGCCTGTTTTATAACCCAGACACACCTTGGAAAGCATAAAGGTTGGCACAAATTCCTACTCATTTTTTAGGGTGAGGTATACACAGCCTTTGCAAACTCAGATGATCTCACGTTTGAAGGGATGGGTCATTCCTTCTGTGGTAGCATTAATGAAAAGTGTAGGTAAAGTAAACTAAAACTATCTTACACTTGTTATAGGCAAGTACACTGGTACCTCCAAACTCTGAACCTCCCTGTAATGAATCAGTAAGAAATGGACCAAATTCGGATACAGGTTCTCTCCACCAAACATCAATTTTTTTAGAAAGAAAACGCGTACAGATTCCAAAGGGAGGGCTCCTGTGACATTAGGATTATTATGCAAAGTAATTTCCTGTAGACCATACTTAAAAAATTGTATTCTTACATTTTTTATCATTCAGTGGCTGTCAGAGTTTACACCAACAGAAGTGCCTGAAATATCATTCCAAAAACCGTATCTCAAAATTATTTATTAGAATGAGTTGACAAGATATTTCATTCATAGAAAAATCTTGAGTTTAAGAACAAGTTTTGAGTCTGGAAAAGTCAATGAGCCCGGCTCATCGTATACTCACTTAGTTGTGCTTGCGGGGGTTGAGCTCCGGCTCTTTGGTCTCGCCTGTATATCAAGGTCCTACCTTACAAATATGAGCTTCACAAGGGAGAAATCTCCTTATAGACAGGTTCTCCTGCTCTTTTTTTTTAAGGCTCTGCTCAACCATCCCTTTCAACAGTCACTTTCCAAATACTGTACTGTATATATATCAAATCAAATGATGGCACTGTCTTCCCAAGTCTCGATTAAACTCTTTCGTATCTGCATCACTCCTTCCAGGGGTTTTCTTCACGAGATCTTCATGCAATAGCCTTGCTTTTTCACAAATGATGACCTCTGAAATGCTATCGCCTGCTAACTCCTTGTTGTGTATCCAAATTAATAACTTTTCAACATCCTCAAGTGTTTGTGTTCTTTGTTTCGTGATTGTTGTTATACCTTTTGCCACTTTAGCACTCATAATGTCCCTTTTCTTAGCAAATACGATGCATATCATCGACAGATTTGTTGTACTACCAAGCTAGTTCAACAACCCGCATACCATTTTCATGTTAACGAATGAGCTCGTTTTACCTTTATTGTCATCCTCACATTTGTTTTCTTAGGTTGAATCTTACCATCTGATTTTCCTGGGACCCTTGGCATGATATATAATACTTACTGATATGTTCAGAAACCAAAAAAGCAGAAAAAAATTATTACAAAGAATTCAAGTACGATCGTCACTAGGTGGGAGGCACTGGTAAACGGATCACGCCTCGCCTGTTCCACCAGGAACCATGAGTTTGGTCGACCCATACTTGTATCAATAACCCAAAAAATTCGTAGAGGAACGTTACCAACCGAAGTTCCACTGTACACTATTTGACTATAAAATGTTGAAAATTTGTAAAAAAAAATTTGTGTGAAAAAAAAAATAAATGGGTGCACAGTGAGAGGCTTAAGAAAGCAATTATTAAAATTCATGTACTCGATTTGATTTTATGTTCTCTTTTACCGTCATGTCAATATGTATTTTCATTGAACTGTACTTTTTTTATATTCTATTCGTGGGCAATAAAATCAATTAATTTCTCATGGTACAATGTTTCTTAATCCTTTCATACAAGTGAAATGAAAAGAGGTAGTCTTTCTCAAATTTGAAAGCCTAATGTGCTCTACACACCCATGAAAGCAATGCATACATCAGCAAATACAACTTATAAAGCTCAAAGTTTCTTTCATTCCAAGTGAAAACGCGACTCACCTTAGTATCAAAATCGGCAAAGTTGGCAAAGTCTGCAAAACCGTCATTATTTATGGTGTTGGCAGTCTTGTTGTCTCCCCAACCTCCGACAAAAGGGTCATTGGGGACAGCATTTGAATTCGTATTAGTTTTTGAAGTAGGATTACTAGTGGGATTATTATTAGAGTTAATTTGTGGTGGTGGCGGCTTTACTGGCCGGGTTTTAGGAGGTGCAGGTCTTGGAGGTGGCTGCTTAGATTTCTTGGGTGGAAGAGCTGGAGTAGGACTCTCAGGTCTCGGAGGAGGACCACCACCTGAACTGAATGGCTCACTTCCAAATGGATCATTAGCACCCTAAGTGGGGGAGATAAGAAGAAATAATGATGCACATTAATATATATACAGTATAACAATATTCCTACTACTAACTAGTGATGTTATGCTATACATAACGTCACTAGCTAGAAAACTTCTTGCAAAGAAGCAGTACCATATATATGTATACATACAAGCTGACCCCCTAATTATGAACAGCAGTAAGGCGAGTTTTGGATACATTTCAAGCGAATAGTGAATAATGCTAAATTAGACACGCACTACTATTTTTGAGTAGTGAATAATACTCTCTCGAGAGCCTACCTTTGCTTGTGAGGCAAAGGAATCTCCTCCAAATGGGTCAACTGAAGCTGGTGGATTATTGACAGTAGCTGCTGGATTTTGGTCCCAATTGCCAAACACATCAACCTAAAACACAATTAAAACAAAATGTATTATAATTAAGTGTGCCAGAAAACTACCATACATTTTCTATTTTTGAAAATTGGCAAACAATTTATTTCTTAAACAGTTCATTGGGCTAGCTGGATACACCGAGTAAGCATAACTGTATTAACCCTTTTGCAACAGCACATTTTCACTACCATAATTTTGTTTGGTCTAACTGGGGCTAAACGAAAATAATATACAGTGACACCTCGATTAACGAGCGGCTCTATCTACGAGCATTTCGAGTAACGAGCAAGCCACTCGCAGAACATTTGTCTCTACTAACGAGCATTTCCTCGATTAACGAGCGTTCCTGTTGGTTCTCGGACACCTTTTACGACAGTTTTGTTGTTGTTTCACAAGACGAGTTTCCACATAATGCGCTCGGTGCCAAAACGGATTAAACTCTTTAATTGAGGTGCCACTGTACCAGTATTTTAAACATTTTTAGTACGGTACTAAATAAATGAAAACATACCTGCTCTTTCCAGCAGTATCTTTAAAATATAACAAAAAATTATGGGTAACCGAGTGACAATGCCCAAGCCACTTATTATCCACTTATCAGAAACCACTTACTAGGTCTAGCTCTTAATAATACTCATGCAAGCAGAACCACAGAAGCACTCACATTATTTTGTTGTCCACCAAAGGCTGCAGCAAAGGGATCATGTGCCCCGGAAAATGAGGTATCTTTGGCTTTAGAATTACCTGCAAATGAAATAAAACCATTTACGTTTAGGTAAATTAAAAGTTTACATTTATTGATGACGGGAAGTAAAGAGGCATCACAATACCAGAACCCCAAGTAATTCATCTGCAACAGGGAATACAATATAGACTTTTAGAGCCTAACCAAAGCACTTGGATGTATAGTATCTAGAGATAACATATAAAAACTCCTTAGCAATTTAGGTAGACACAAAACAGTAAAATGAGGTAGTTTCACCTTAGATACTGAAGGGTACACTCACTAGCTCGGCAAGCCACTTCAGATTATCACAGAAATTTCAAGATGAGAAATCTTGAAAATATAAGGTAAATGGCAAATGTAGTTAATTTTTATATTAAACAAAAATTAAAGTTTACTATCATTGACGAGTGTAGCATCCAAACCACTCGAGAAGGTAATTAAAGCCAAATGGGTGGAATACATTCAAGGAAATATCAGTAATAAAGAGGTAGTATGGTTTTTTAACTGGAAGGTCATGCCTTACAAATATACTCGGTTTTATGGTAGGGCCTGACAGCTGAGTGGACAGTGCTTCGGATTCGCAGCCCTGAGGTTCCGGGTTCAATCCCCAGCGGAGGTGGAAACAAACGGGCAGAGTTTCTTTCACCCTGAAGCCCTGTTCACCTAGCAGTAAATAGGTACCTGGAGTTAGACAGCTGCTACGGGCTGCTTCCTGGGGGTGTGTAACAAAAAGGAGGTCTGGTCCTTGACCAGGCCGCAGGGACGCTAAGCCCCGATATCATCGAGATAACTTCAAGAAGATAGGGTACTACAGAGATCCTTCAGGAAAGAGACAATGTGCATTTATCCAGAACTTGTAAAAAGTCCCACACAAAAGGCTTTTTAAAAAGTTTGAACACTGAGGAGAGAAGTACAAGTGGAAACACTCAAGGCTTGGTATTCGCACCAATCACACTCATTGTTTACATAAATGATCTTTCTTAAATACAAAATTATTTGAGCATGTTAAGATATTAGACACTTTAGTTAAGCGAGAGAAAGTATTGGATGCCAAAATCATCAGTAGTTTCAAAACGTTATGCGCGCGAGTATTGGGAAGACAGGACACCGCAAGTACTCACCTAGTTGTGCTTATAGTGGTTGAGTTTTAGCTCTTTGGTTCCACCTTCCAACTGTCACAACTGGTAATTACCAATAGTTACAGGATGAGAGCTATGCTTGTGGTGTCCTGTCTTCCCAGTACTCTTTGTCACATAACGCTTTGAAACTACTGACGGTTTTGGCCTCCACCACCTTATCACTTAACTTGTTCCATCCGTCTACCACTGTTTGCAAAAGAAAACATTATAATTTTTTTTGCCACTTTTGTTTCCTTAGTTTGAATTTTTGTCATCTTGTTCTTTAAGTTGCTAGTTTCATCAATTCCTCTTTGTCAATTTGGTTGATTCCTGTTATTATTTTGTAACTGGTGATCATATCGCCACTTTTTCTTCCATTTTCTAGCTTTGGCATATTTAACGCCTCTAGCCTCTCCTCGTAATTCTTGTTTTTCAGTTCTGGAAGCCATTTTGTAGCATGCCTTTGCACTTTTTCCATTTATTGATGTGCTTCTTGAGATATGGGCACCATACAACTGCTGCATATTGCAATTATGGTNAACTGGAAAAGGTGCAAAGACATGCTTCTAAGTGGCTCCCAGAATGAAGGGCAGAGCTACGAAGAGAGGTTAGAGGCATTAAATATGCCAAAACTAGAAGACAGAAGAAAAAGAGTGATATGATCACTACATACAAAAATAGTAACGGGAATTGATAAAATCGATAGGGAAGATTCCTGACACTGGAACTTTAAGAACAAGAGGTCATAGATATAAACTAGCTAAACACAGATGCCGAAGAAATATAAGAAAATTCACTTTCGCAAACAGAGTGGTAGACGGTTGGAACAAGTTAGGGGAGAAGTGGTGGAGGTCAAGACCGTCAGTAGTTTCAAAGCATTATATGACAGAGTGCTGGGAAGACGGGACACCACGAGCGTAGCTCTCATCCTGTAACTACACTTAGGTAATTACACTTAGGTAATTACACTGTATTGTAATGGATTTCAACCCCATAAATATTTAAGACCTCTTCATAAACTGGCCAACTGAAGTCCAAACACAACAAGGCTTTAGCTCTTCATTTTAAGTTAATCTCATCAGAAGAGCTCTTGTAAAGACAATAAGTTATCTTGCTGCCATGAAAATTCACTAATGCCTACCTAGAAGGGGGTTTCGGGAAATTTGCTACTTCTTGAGCCAGCTTGGGGCTAGGTTCAACGGTACTGGAACCCATATAGACGAACAAAACAAAACATTGTAAATATGCACAGTATTTGAAAAGTAAGTAATTATCAATAGAAGGCACCAAACCAGGAAGGCTATGTAGCACCATCAAATGTGCGGGATAACCAGAGGGCGCTAAATATCACCAAGGATGTCAATACGAGAACAGAAATGCATAAGGCGAACGATATCAAAAGTATCCGAGTCGCCAAGAATTCTATCGAGGGACAAGCGACCGCAGGGGATGGTCGGAAAACAAGACACACGCTCGTCCTGGAAGTCGGGACATTCAACAAGGATATGCACGACCGTAAGAGGGACAATGCAATTTGGGCAATAAGGAGCAGGGCGGCGCTCCATTAAATGACCGTGAGTTAAACGGGTACGGCCAATGTGTAACCTAGCCAGAGCCGTTTCCCACCGCTGGTTACGGTGGCAGGAGGAAGGCCACTGGGACACACGATTCTTAAGAGTATGCAGTTTGTTACCAATAACAGAAGACCAACAACTCTGCCAGCGGGCAAGGATGGAGGCATGAATAACTGGGTAAAAGTCGGAATAAGGAATACCTTTACGGGAAATGAAACAAGTGCGGATAGCTTCCTTAGGGGTAGCATCCGCACGCCCATTTAAAGAGACACCAACATGGCTGGGAACCAAGCAAAATGCAACCCACTTAAATTTACTGGAGATAAGAAACAGCCAATGTTGAATCTCGATGACCACCGGGTGGACCGGATTAACCCTTAAAGTGCGCATCACGTCATATGACGTGTTGGAGTACTACGCAAGATTTAAACGGCTCGCGGATACACGGGGTTCACCACACCTTCATCAGGGCTCTTGTAAACAGACGCCATTTTAAAAAAAAATCGTGGGCCAAACTCCCGGGTGTTATTGGCCTCAGTATTGAGTGAGCAACCAAGCCTGATGCACGCAGCATGAGCTAACAGCAATGCTGTTCAGCTTGTGACCACAGCATCGCCTAAAAATGCCAAAATATACTTGCTCATGCTATTATGTAGTGATGATATTATTACAGAAGACCCCTGACTGTGATAAAACTGACCAGGGTTCTGATAATAGCAGGATTGCGATGATATTTAGCGCTGTGCGCCATGGAGGGAGGAGTAATGCTGTGGGAGGGAGGGTGGTGGCGATGTTTTCTGACTGTGTGGGGCCACCTTTTATTGACTGCACTCAGCATACCAGCTTAGTGGTTCGCTATAGTGAACACAAATGTAGATACTTATATATAACGTGTGTATAGAGGGTATAAACAGCAAGAGAAGGTTTGGAGCCGCAATTTTGGTGAGGGCGGTGGCGTCGTCTGTACGACGCCACCTTGCAGACGACGGTGTTGTTTACTGGTTACCACGATGGTCTTTGGGCACCATACCAGTTTATTTGTACAAGTATGGTGAATAAAACAGGTAGATATTTATTTATAATGTGTGTATATAGCGTAATAACACCACACAGTATTGTTGGAGGAGAAATATTAGTGCATCTGGCCTTGAGGGTGGCAGCCATCAACTGACTGTGTTAGGTCCTACGTCTTTGTGCATTTACTCAGCATACAAGCTTAGATGTACAGTTATGGTGAACAAAACATGTAGATACTTATATATAACGTCTGTATATAGTGAATTATAGCAAAAACAGTATTGTGGGAGGAGAATGTGGGCGAGTCAGATGACTGGAGGGAGGGCGGGAGTGGCTGGCTGGTACACGGCGGTCACTCCTCGTTACTTTTTGACTCATAATAGCTACTTAGTGGTTCGTTATAGTGAAGAAAACATACAGATACTTATATATAACCTGTGCTTATAGTGTAATAACCGACAAAGTATTTGTTCACTGAATGATGAACATAATTGAATCAACAATATGCACATCATATTTTTGAGTACAGCAATGATTCACTCATTTTATTATATAAATATATCAAACTACACACTATTGAATAATATTACAGCAAAAAAACTATGAAAAATCAATCAGAAAAATGGAAATAATTAGGTAAATATCTCTTTGTGGCAACTCCGGCCTGACAGCTGGCGAGCAACAGACCGCCTGGGACGCATGCTGAGTCAGCGCCTATAATTTTCCAGACTTCCCTGCCCTATAGCGGGCAATATATGGCACTTACGATTTTTTTATTATTTTTCCCGTGATCAGTGAACACAAATGAACAGGTTAGGAAGAAAAAATAATTTTTTTTTTTTCAAAATGACATGCGCCTGTGTGGATGACAGGATATCAAACCCGAGCATGTTAAGGGTTAAAGGACCCTAAAGCCATGAGGGCACTACGAGAGTCAACTACCACCACAAAGGAGGATTGACACCGGGAAAGCAGGAGACGAAGAGCATAGAGAATAGCATAAAGTTCTGCTGTGAAGATGCTAGCCTCCGGAGGAAGGCGACACATATAAGTGTGGTCAGGAAAAACAACAGTAACCCACACCGTCAGCAGACTTAGACCCATCGGTGAAGATGGGAACAGAGTGGGAGTGAGAAGAAAAGTGCTCAAGGAAGAGGCGTTTCAGAACTGTAGGAGGGGTAAAAGCTTTAGTGATGTGGGTCAGAGAAGTACAAAATTTGGGAAGGGGGACCCTCCATGGGGGCAAGGATGGAACAATACAAGGAGAAACATTGGTAATATGAGCTGAAAGAGAATCCTGTAAGCGAGACAAACGAACAGAAAGAGGAAGGTGGTGAAGAGGTACAGGAACTACAGGAGGGGTGAAAGTCAAAGCACAATAGAGGCGAGAGTGAGGATGCTGTAAGGATCGCGCAAGATAGCAAAGACTGTAGTGATCACGGCGATCCTGGAGAGACAGAAAGCCAGTGTCGGCGTACAAGCTGAGGGTAGGAGTTGAACGAAAAGCACCAGAGCTGAGGCGCAACCCAGTATGGTGCAAAGGATCAAGACGGCGAAGAGTAGAAGGAGAAGCAGAAGAGTATGCAGGGCAACGATAATCGAGTTTAGACAGGACGAGAGGAATGCAAATAGAGGAGCGTGCGCCTATCCGCTCCCCAAGAAGTATGAGACAAAACCTTAAGTAGGTTAAGTGCCTTAGAGCATTCAACACGGAGGTAACAGACATGGGCGACCAAGACAAACGAGTGTCAAAGAATAACCCCACAAGCTTCGTGGAATCTTTGTACTCAAGGGGATGACCATAAAGTGACAAAGAGGGACGAAGAACGACCCGCTTCCGAGTAAAAGTCATGCCACTAGTCTTAGTACTAGAGAACTTGAAGCCATGATTGGTGGCCCAAGATGACATGGCATCAATCGCAAGTTGAAGTCGCCGTTGAAGGAGAGGCGAATCATCACCCTGACAGCAAAAAGTAAGATCGTCAACATAAAGAGCAGAGAAGATGCCAGAAGGAAAGGAGGAAAGAAGACCATTGAGGCCAACCAGAAAAAAAGTAGTACAGTATTCAGAACACTACCTTGGGGCACACCTTCATACTGCCGAAAAGAGGCAGAGAGAGTGGTACCAAGCCTGACTCGAAAGGTACAACGAGAGATAAAGCTTTGAAGGATGAGAGGGAGATTACCATGAAGGCCAAAAGAACGAAGTTGGGACAGAATGTGGTATCTCCAAGTCGTGTCATAAGCCTTTTCCAGGTCAAAAAGGGCAGCAACAATGGAGGTCTTCGCAGCAAAAGCAGTACGAATATAGACCTCCAAGTTCACCAGGACATCAGTCGTGCTGCGGCACTTGCGAAAACCATATTGAGAAGGAAAGAGATGGTGATGGTGTTCCAAGAACCACATCAGACGGACATTTACCATATGCTCAAAAAGCTTGCAAACACAACTCTTGAGAGCAATAGGGCGGAAGTCCTTATGGGACGTACCGAGAGACCCTGGTTTCCGAATGGGGAGTACGACAGCATCGAGCCAGTCCTCAGAGACTGACGACGATTCCCAGACCTGGTTATACAGACTCAGTAAATACCGAGACGTGCACGGAAGGAGATGGCGAAGCATCTCATAATGAACGTCATCCAAGCCCGCTGCTGTAGATCCACAGAGGGCCAGGGCAGACTGAAGTTCAGAAAGAGAGAAAGGATCATTATAGGGAAAGCGGAGATGAGTGTGGAAATCTAAAGGATAAGATTCAAGAACAGGCTTACGAAGAAGGAAGGATTGAGGAAGATGAGAACCAGAGCTAACAGAAGAAAAGTGGGAACCCAGTTCGGTCGCGACCTTCACTGGATCCGCCACAAGAGTTCCAAGGAGGTGGAGAACCGGCGAGACGTCTGGAACGAACTTGCCCGCAATCTTGCGGATCTTCTTCCAGATCTGCGGCAGAGGAGTATCGGACGTAATGGCAGAAACATAAGATTTCCAACTCTCACGTTTAGCTGTACGGATGGTCCTACGGGCCATCGCACTTGCCTTCCGAAACAGAATAAAAGAATCGGCCGTCTGCTGGCGGCGGAGTTTCTTCCAGGCTGCACGCTTACAGCAGACAGCCCGAGCACAGTCCGCATTTCACCAGGGAACACACTTCCGTGTGCCCCGGGAGGAAGAGCGAGGAACAGAGCGGAGGGCAGCGTTGAAGATAGTGTCATAAAAAAGAAGGAGGGCATGAGGAAGAGGCAGAGAGAGGAGAGGTCAGAGAGAGTAGCACGGAGGGTGAATAGGAACCAGTAAGCCTTGGCAAACTGCCACCTAGGGAAGGAGAGGGGAAGGTGGAAAGAGAAAAAGGAAACGAGGATGGGGAAATGATCACTTATGGAGGTCATCAAGAACCTGCCACATGAAATCTAAAGGGACGACGAGCAGAGAGAAAGATCAAGACAGGAAAGGGTGCGAGTTCGAGAGTCCACATGAGTGGGCTCACCAGAATTCAGAAGAGAGAGAGAAGAAGCGAGGACGAACGGTTCGAGAAGACGGCCTCAGGTGTTTGTCAGAGCATCACCCCCAGAGGGAATGTCGACAGTTGAAATCACCCAAAAGGAGCACCGGCTCTGGCAAGGAGTCCAGGTGGTGCTTAAGATCAGGAAGGGAAAGCGGGACATTTGGAGGGAGATAAACGGAACAGACTGTATACCATTTACCCACAAAAACACAGGCAGCAGAACAATGGAGAGGTGACGGAAGAAGTAGGGGGACGAAGGGAATATCAGAACGAATTAAGAGAGCAGAAGAGTTATGGGCCCCTCTTGCTGGGGCCCATAAAACAACCACGGGAATAACCACGAAAGTGACCAGGACGAGCACCAAGCATTGGTTCCTGGAGACAAACACAAAGTGGTGAAAACTGTGTAATTAGAAGTTGGAGTTCATGGAAGTTGGCATAAAATCCACAAATATTCCACTGAAGAATAGACATTATCAAAGAGATAGGATAGTAATAGAGAACAAGAAAGAAATTAAGGTAAAGAAGAACACAGTTTATTAACCCTTAAATGGCGCATAGCTATATACCATTTGACACCCACAGGCGCATACAAAAAAAAAAAAAAAAAAAAAATTATTTTTTCTTCCTAACCTGTTAATTTGTGTTCACTGATCACGGGAAAAATAGTAAAAAAATCGTAAGTTGAATATATTGGCCGCTATAGGGCAGGGAAGTCTGGCACAAAACAGGCGCTCACTCAGCATGCGTCCCAGGCGGTCTGTTGATCGCCAGCTGTCAGGCCGGAGTTGCCACAAAGAGATAATTGCCTAATTATTTCAATGTCTCTGATTGATTTTTCGTAGTTTTTTTGCTGTAATATTATTCAATAGTGTGTAGTGTGATATATTTATATAATGAAATGGGTGAATCATCGCTGTACTCAAAAATATGGTGTGCATATTGTTGATTCAATTATGTTCATCAAACAGTGAACAAATACTTTGTCGGTTGTTACACTATATACACAGGTTATATATAAGTATCTGCATGTTTTGTTCACCATAACGAACCACCAAGTTGCTATTATGAGTCAAAAAGTAACGAGGAGTGACCGCCGTGTACCAGCCAGCCACTCACGCCCTCCCTCAAGTCATCTGACTCGCCCACATTCTCCTCCCACAATACTGTTTTTGCTTTTATTCACTATATACAGACGCTATATATAAGTATCTACATTCGTGTTCACCATAACGAACCACTAAGTTGGTATGCTGAGTGGCAGTGGCAGCCCGCCACTGGCTGCCACTGCCACTGATGGACCTCACAGTCAGCTGATGGCTGCCGCCCTCAAGGCCACACGCACTATTTCTCCTCCAACAATACTGCTTGTGGTGTTATTACGCTATATACACACATTATATATAAATATCTACCGGTTTTATTCACCAAACTTGTACAAGTAAACTGGTATGGTGCCCAAAGACGTGATCACCAGTAAACAACACGATAATTCCTGCAGACGACGCTCCTCTCACCAAAATGGCGGCTCCCAACCTCCTACTCTTGCTGTTTATACTCTCTATACACACGTTATATATAAGTAGCTACATTTGTGTTCACCATAACGAACTGCTAAGCTGGTATGGTGAGTGCAGTCAATAAAAGGTGGCCACACACAGTCAGATAACAACGCCACCACCCTCCCTCCCACAGCATTACTCCTCCCTCCATGGAGCACAGCGCTAAATATCATCACAATCCTCTTATTATCAGACCCATGGTCAGTTTTATCACAGTCAGGGGTCTTCTGTAATAATATTATCGCTACATAATAGCATGAACAAGTATATTATGGCATTTTTAGGCGATGCTGTGGTCACAAGCTGAACAGCAGTGCTGTGAGCTCATGCTGCGTGCGTCAGGCTTGGTAGCTTACGCGATACTGAGGCCCCTAACACCCGGGAGTTGGCCCACGATTTTTTTTAAAAATGGCATCTGTTTACAAGAGCCCTGATGAAGGTGTGGTGAACCCCGTGTATCCGCGGGCCGTTTAAATCTTGCGTAGTACTCCAACGCATCATATGATGCGACGCGCAATTTTCTGCAAGTCGGTCAACGCATCATATGATGCGATGCGCAATTGAAGGGTTAAAGACATATCTCAGGATCAGGGTCTGGAGCAGGGTCAGGATCAGGAGCAGGGTCAGCAAAATTAGGGTTAGGGGGCATGGGTAAACTTAGTAAGGAGAGAGGGAAGGGAGCGAGAGAACAGACCAGAGGCGGACTGACGGGGTCCAGAGGAGGAGGAGACAACTGAGAGGGGTGGGCAAGGACAGCTGGAGGAGGGGGGCCAGAAATCAGGGAGTGCACCTCAGCAAGGGCAGCAACCGAGAGGGAATCGGGGGTGGAAGAAACCTCCGTATCTGGGACAGGGGGTCCAACCACAGAAATGAGAGGGGATGTAGTGACAGAGTCAGAGGGAGGGGGCGAGGAAGAGGGCGAAACCTTCTTACCCGCTGGAGAGGAAGGAGGAGAGGAGCCAGGCTTACGTTTCTGACTCGAAGAGAGCAGGCAAGCGTTCCAGTAACAATGTACCAGGCGACAGACTCAATGGTCTCAGCAGGAGAAGAGGAGCGGGAGCGAACAACACGAAGATTGCTGGGAGGATGATGGAT
>WNGS01001312.1:35746271-35763705 GCA_020271785.1 Procambarus virginalis | reverse complement strand
ACCGCCTCCACATCCACCACCACCTACCAACCCCCCGCAGCCCCATCAAGCAGCGGTGGAGGGGTGTGGATGATAACTCCGGCTGACCGGGCGCGCTATGACCACATTTTTAATTCGTTGGGACCAGAGGCAAATAACTTCATGGCAATAAGGTAAATTCAGGTATCATTTGTTATTAATTTAAGATGTTAAATATTTTGTAATCCTTTTTTAACATTGGATGTATGTTGTGCCAATTTATTGTTAACACTGAATTTTTTTTTACTTTGATTCCTGAAGGTTAGAAGTGTGATGCTCAATTCAAAGCTTCCCATGGAAAACACTCGGCAAGATGGGACTTATGTATTCGGATATGGATAAAGATGGTTCACTCGAGACAGTAGAATTTTCCCTCGTAAGTACATTACAACAGTATGACCATTAATAATGTATTAATACTTCTTGGTGTATTTATTTAGTTTCATTATATTAAATCACCCATTTCTTATAACACTTTTCCATTTTTTTCTGGGCTTGTGCCTTATCATGCCATGAAAAATGGGAAATGGGGTAACGACTAAAACTTGTAGGAATCTTGGGTTAAAATTTACAATGGATTGTTAGAGGGTGTGAATTCCTCAAGGTTTTGGAGGCCAAGTAGAAATGAAGAGCATAATAGTTTATTTTATCACTGATACACTGGAACAGAAAGCTAATAGCTTATGGACTAGTGGTTTTAATAAACCCATCTGTTTGGAGGAACTTGTGACAGTTTTGCCCCATTAGCTAAAGATTTCCAATACTAGTATGATAGTGGTATTAAGGCCAAACCCTTAATTTAAACTGTGTTGAGTATGTCTTCTTTAGTAGGCTATGCTGAGCACTGCCACACTATTGGCCATCACTGAAGAGGATGTAGGTGTCTGCAACAAAAGATTCACTTGTACAGTATTGTGGCTGGCTGGCTGGCTCGCGCGCTTATTATAGTTATATAATATACCAGTGAAGAGCAGGGGTGCCATAGGTACAATCAGAGAACACTGTATAAACATCAGAGGTCCACAGTTGTTCGACATCCTCCCAGTGAGTATAAGAAATATTGCTGGAACAAATGTAGATGCCTTCAAGAGAGAAGTAGATACTGTAGTTTTCTTCAAGAAGTGCCGGACCAACCGGGCTGTATTGGATGTGTGGGCTGCTCAAGCAACAGCCTGTTGAAACAAGCTCTCACAAGTCAAGCCTGGGAGCCGGTCGGCCGAGTGGACAGCACGCTGGACTTGTGATCCTGTGGTCCCGGGTTTGATCCCGGGCGCCGGCGAGAAACATTGGGCAGAGTTTCTTTCACCCTATGCCCCTGTTACCTAGCAGTAAAAATAGGTACCTGGGTGTTAGTCAGCTGTCATGGGCTGCTTCCTGGGGGTGGAGGCCTGGTCGAGGACCGGGCCGCGGGGACACTAAAGCCCTGAAATCATCTCAAGATAACCTCAAGATATACCCCCAGGCCAGGTTTGGGGAGTTAAAAAGCTCCTAAAACCCCATCCAGGTACAATCCAGTTAAGATTGATGATTATCCTGCAACAACAATTATTATATTGAGCAGAAGTTGCTTATTTCATTCGACCAGTTGCCTTGTTGTTGCATCTATGCTTTCTGGAGGGTTCTACCCTTGTGTAGGTTGATCTTTGATCCCTAAGCTCTTCCTCTCTCATAGTCATCCAAATTTTGGTTTCTTGTTGGTGATGAAACGGTCTTGTAGGCCTGGTGGGGTGGGGGGGGGGGTTCTAAGGCTTGTACACTTATACACTCATACTTACAGTGAATCTGTTCCAGTGTATAAATATGGGGAGTTACTTAGGGAATACCTCTCCCCATCTCGCTAAAATCAAGTTTGCGAGATGGCTCCAAACAGTTACTCCATTATACAAAGGTCCAGTCATCTGGCCTGCTAAACAGTAATTTGATTGTTGTGGCTGTGAAATATGGCGGTGAGAGAAGAAAACGTCACCCAACGTGGTAGATCAGATACATCAGATAATACACGGCATTCATTTCAGCACAACATGGCCAAAATCTGTGGTATATTTGTTCCTGTTTATATGTTGCTGCTAGTTGTCTAGTTGTCATTTACTATAATACACACTATGGGTAAATGCCACTTTTGCCGTGTTACATTCTGCAGTATTGCACTATATATAGTTGGCTGTTGATGCCTCGGTTACTTTTAATACAATACTTGTGTTCATACAAAGAGGATCTTCTAAATATTAAGATTTCTACTCTGCAGTACTACATAGAACATTCTATTAAAGGTACATTTCTCTTCGACAGGCAATGCATTTAATATATAAGGTTTTAGAAAACAATCCATTGCCACCATCTGTGCCACAAGAAATGCTGTCCAGTGCACAAAGGGCAGGTGTGGCGCAGGGTCCTGTGCCGGCACCCCTGGCACCGCCTCAGATGCCTCGCCAAATGTCACTAAACAGCAACCTATCAAGGTAAGTGAAACGAGTTTAGTATAATGTTTTGTTTATCTCGGTAATTTGTGGGCTACCCAATTTTGCAGGCCTTAATTTTAGTTTATTTGGCAAGGCTTGCAGTCGCTTTTTGTTGTGCAGTAATTTAATCAATTTGTCCGATTGTTGTCTGGCTATTTTTCTGGGTTGGAGGACTTGGTAACTCTTTAGTGGCTCTTTGCATTGGCTCTGGTATCAGAGATATCCAGAAAACTACCAGGCCTTTGGGATTATTCAGGAATTGAACACCAGAACAAGAATTTGATGTGCTTTTTAGAGGCTAAGGACGAATGCGGATCTGCATTGGCCTCTAAACCCAATAAATGCATGAAGATCTGAGATTGGCCCAAAACTGTCTGGGGTAGTCCGATATGCCAGACCTGTGAGGAGAGTTGATCAAGTTCACTGTGTACAGTACTTGATAAACAAAACAAAATGCGTGTTAATGGTTGTAGTCCCCTTGCCTGTGAATGGTTCAAGTCTGGTGAGGAAGTTGCAAGCAGTTTGGTATAGTGCTCTCTGTGCTTCACTTCTGCTATCCAGTTACTGGATAGCAGAGTACCAATTACACTTTAGTGGTTGCACTACCTCAACAGAGTTCCAATTGCTCTTTTCCTTGTGGGGATTTGATCTGACTTTCTCGAGGCTTAGTTCTAAGTGTGGTCCACATTCGGGTGTAACCAATATTCTTGCTGATAGCCTAATTTGGAATGGGATGTGATGTGAACATATCTCTTTTCATTAGATATGCAAGTCTTCCTCTGCCTCCTCAGGGGATCTCTCGCCTCCGCACGGAATTATCAGTTACATATTTGTTGCACCCTTTCATAATTGTGAAGCTCTTGTGAATAATTTTTGCTTGGATTAGAATTGATGGAACTAACTTTACCTTTCTTCTGGTCCAGATACTCCTAGTGTTGGACCGATTGGAGACATTTATGTGCTGTCATTGTGGTTAGTTCAGCACTGGTTCTGGCTCTCCTCATTTGTCTCGGTTCTTTTCTGTTCCTAGGGGACATAGCTTCTCGCAGACGATTGGTGGACAGACTTGTTGGTTTGGGTTTATCCACCGATATTCACATTTGGATTTTTTGAGCTGGGGGCCAGGCTCGGCTCAAGTAGAACAACTGAAACCCTCTCCACATATGCTCTAGGTATACTTGTCTCTGCTTTTCTAATTGCAAACCCAGCACATGGAGTTTATTTGCAAGTTGGTTACCATGTGTGAAAAGGATTCTGTATGAAATCACCTCTTCAAAGAAGGGTATTTGTTTATTATCATAAAGTACTAAGTAGGTAATAAAGTACTAAGTATTGATTTTTAAGAAACTGGAATTGACCAGTGAAGTACAGCTAGATGACTGTTTTACAAGACGATAGTACAATTTTCTTTCTCTAAGATGGATGGGATGAGAGCAATCAAATCAGATGTTTACAAGATATGATTATTTATAAGAGAACACTAAAGGCAATTTGGAGGACATAATGGGCAAGAAATCCATGATTTAAAATGGAGGAGCATGAAAAGTTTGGTGGTGTTTCATTCATAAAATTTGCATTACTTAGCATAATTATTGTTTTGATAAGGGATCGTTTTTAATAACTTTGTTTTATCATGTATGCTTTATTGAAGCTTTCATGCCTGATGTTTCATTTAAGTGCATGGGGAAACTGTTTTAAAATCCATAGTCATTGCTGTGATTTTTTTTTTTAATCTGTGAATGTTAATAAATTTACTGTAAATTATGCTGCCATATGTTCACTCGTTAATTTTCTTTTGGCTTTTTTTTTTCTTTCTTTTTCCTGGGAGGATGATGCTTCACTTCAAATTGCATTGCATTTATATGTTAAACTGTTTTGTTAAATTTTTGCAGAGGATTTCATTTGGCTCCTTATAAAGGCATTTTTTATGATGATGCTTAAATAATGATTTCATGCTTTTTTAGGACAAGTTAACCTGTGAGGTTGAGGCCACCTCGGAGACTTCTGCCGAAAAAGTTAGTCTAGTTGTATTGTAATGCCGTATGAAAGTATCCTCGACATTGGATCACTTTCAACCTTTGTTTGGTGGAATTCCGTAAAAGATCTACTAACTGGTCTTGGTGTACCACAGTCATTTAACAGCCCGTCATCCCATCGTCAAATCTAAGCCTGACAAGATTTTTTTTTTTTAGACTGTGGTTATTGTATTGGTCTTGTTTTATTGCATGCATTTAAAGCTACTGTAGAAAGTTTCTTTTTGTGAGTTTGGAAGAACTATTAATTAATGCCCTTATCATGATTTAATTTAAATTTGTTTATAATTGTGTGCAGTTTGGCTGAAAAAATTATTTTTGTAGAGGGGGTGTTACTAAGAGAATTCCAGTCAAGTGCTGAAAACAGGACTTCAGTAACGGTTAAATACACAGTACAGTATATGTTGTACATTTGTAATTACATGCCACCAGAAATAATTGATAATGAGCTTGTGGAACAAGATGTATGTAATATGGTGTTTAAACAATTTGAGGCATGTTCTGACAACATGCTTTTGCAAGATGTTTAAGATGGTCATCAATTGAAATCCTTTTTCCTCTTCCATTTGTGCTAGCCTTCAGGTCCTCCTCCAGCCCCCTGGGTGATCAGTGCAGCAGAGAAGGCCAGATATGATGTTATGTTTCACAATGCTGACCTTGATAAGGATGGCTACGTGAGTGGACAGGAGATTAAAGGGGTTTTTCTTCAGTCTGGCCTGCCACAGATGGTTCTTGCACATATATGGTAAGGATAGGTGTCAAGTCAGTAGTAGCTTGAAGAAACGTTCCTTGCTTGATTTGTGAAAGAGTTGTCCCGTGTTTATTACTAATTGTTTGTTACTGCGTCTGTGAACTTTGGTTGTGAGATACGCACAAACATGAGACAAAATTTTTGCTCTGAAGTAGAAATCTGAAGGCTTTGGAGTTTGGGGATTGTATTTAATGTCTGTGTATTATACAATATTTGAAATGTGTGTATATTACAGTATTGTCAATTGGAAAAGTTACTAATGCATGATAACGTTTAACCACCGTGCTGCGCGGAGTTTATTGAGAAATTCCCCCGGTGCGCATGAAATGAAGTGTTCCCAAAAAATTCTTTTTTCTTCGTAAAATGATAAATTCCCTTCCCTGAACATGTCTATGTAAAAATAAATACCAAATTCAACTTACTTTGGCTGTAGGGACGTGGACAAAGTGCGCTGTGGCGTCATCAGGGCCTGGTCGCCCGTGCGTGACTCGCCCAGACACGGTCTAGCGGGTCATTCAAGCACCGGGTGTTGCCACAAATATATTTTCAATTATTTGTTTTATGTATTTCCAATGCGGTTTTATTTGTTTTTTTATCGTATATGATGCATATTTGTGTCCTTTATAATATGCATACAGTAGAACATTCATAATGTTCCATGGAACTGTGATACATGTGTCAGTAGTGTGTCCACAATAAATGTTTATTGTCGCAATATTACCTGTTAAAAATTCACTAAAATTACAATATGTACAGTTTCACACACTATTTTCACAGTAACACACTGTATTACACACTCAGTACTTCGGAATTGAGTAATAATCAACGAAGTAACCCATGGTACACAGCGCGACTTCGCTCAGTGCACCAGGTACAGATAAATTTTCGCTGCTTGTTTCTTCATTCTGTGTACTTGCAAATAACGCACTCACATACACCCTTGGCTTTAGTACTTGTAGGTTGTATGTAACCAAGCTTGTAAAGCATAAGGTAGTATTGAAAAGATTATAGGAAAAGATCAATTTGTAAGATAGTCTTGAAAAGATCGCTTTGTATGGTCCCACACAGAAAGAGATTCAGCATACGTAAAGAGTGTCCGTCAGTCAGGAAGAGATTCAGCTAGACTCAAGAGTGTCCGTCAGTTGAGAAGAGATTCAGACATTCTTGAAAATATTATGGAAAACACCAAAATGGAAGCCGCTAACACTGTTCATCTATGCCATTTGTATCAGATGCATCATCACTGAACGCAAAAAATGATTCATCTAAGTATCATCTAAATAAATAGCATAGAATTGCAAAGATGACGCTCAGAGCTGCAACTGGATACGCTCCCTGTATCGTCCTCATTAGGTGCTGTATCACTTGCATCTGACCTTTGTGTTAGGTCCTTATTGCGCCTGGCTTCCCCAACGTTATGACCCTTATGTTCTTCAAACAATAAGGTTTGAATTTCACTGACAGAGCATTATCTTCAACACCGCGTCGGACAGGTGTTTGGGAGCCAGAGGCGCGTGCGCCACCCATGGTTGCTCATTCAGTACTAACCCAGCCAGCAGCCCCAGGGCATTCTGGGATTTTTTTCCAAGATGGCTGCCTCTCACTGGAGGTCCTAAGAGTCCATTTCGTACACAACCAAGCTCGTACACATTTAGAATTGGTTACGAAAAATCGAAAAGAGTTTTCTCGGTTGGCGCAGTTTCCCGCCGACCGAGAAAACTCGGTTGGCACAGTTAAGTGGTTAACCTCGATGCATGTACAGTATGTGAAATTTAAAGATTGCATTTCGTTGCTGCAGAAAATAGTCAAATGTATTTCAAGTAGTCTTGACAGCAAACGGGTTCAAGCATGGCATAATTACTCTACAAAAATCTTGTTGCATTTTAATGCTTTGTTTAAGCAGTTTTTAGTGTGACTTTTACACAAATGCTTGACATTTTATGTAATAGAAGAAACATGTAATAGATAAAGGAATG
Source organism: Procambarus virginalis (assembly GCA_020271785.1). Classification (NCBI taxonomy): domain Eukaryota; kingdom Metazoa; phylum Arthropoda; class Malacostraca; order Decapoda; family Cambaridae; genus Procambarus; species Procambarus virginalis. The sequence goes on along the minus strand of WNGS01001312.1, from coordinate 35,756,468 downwards.
CGGTACAAACGCCTTTATCCAGAAGCTACTTTTCCCCGCCCGTCACTTGTGGGTCCTTGCTTTAATTAACGTTGTGTTTATACTGCCTTTCCTTGTAGGGCGAGACAGCTTGGCTAGATGTATCTTGTGCTAGTTCTAATATGTAAACATTGTGTACGTGACACATAGTCAGCTGTTTTGAGGATTGGGTTGTAAGTGACCACCCCTCACACACACACACTCCCTTGCCTGGCATTATATTTGTTGCTTAATTTAGGATATGATTGTGTGGTGGGGTTATGTAAAAGCAAATTAAGGGAAGGGGTTAGGGAATAGGCTGGTGGCAAGCTATTTTGTGTTGTGTTCAGGAACATGCTGTTATCATGAGCACTGAACAGCAGTACACAAAAGTTCCCCCCCCCCCCAAGTCATTTGTGGTGTTGCACATTAATTAACATTAAATGTCTTTTCCCGTTTTACTTCAAGTGCGATAGCTTAGATAGGTATTTAGTGTGGTTACCCCCCTTTCCTTTCCCCTACCGTTCATCTGTGTGCAGGCCAGTCTTGCAATGAATAAGGGAAAGCAATTTGATATTCAAAATTTTTTTTGTTCACTACTACTTTACTATTAGAAAATTTGATTTGATATACATAATGTGCACAAAACAGTTAAATGCAGACATTTTGTTTACTTTGTAGAGGCACTTGATAAATGAGACCATGAAATGAGGTTCAAAGATAAAGTTGGGTAGGGGATATTAAATGTTCTGATACTGAATGCAAAGATTGGCAGCGGAGCAAACAAAATTAAGTCGGTGTAATGAGCTTTTCACTGTACTCAAAGGCACTGTGCCTTGTGCCATTATTCTTTCCCATCCTTGTATCGGACATGGGCAAAAATAAATCACGGCTTCATGTCGGTCTTTACAGACGATATCAAAATCGGCATGAAAATTACCCCAGTAGAAGTCAAATAAACTATGAAGATATATCAATAAAGTCTCTACTGGACAACAAAAAATAACATGAATTTCAACGGTGATAAAATCCAGACACATTGATATGGATAAAATTAAATTAAATGAAATTTGGGCTTTTAATACTGTAGAAAGAAAAACATTTACCAAGTCTAGGTGAAATGATGTCAGGTGGCTTAATGTTTCGTGAGCATAATAAACCAAATCAGGAAAATAATGGGGTGGATCTGAGAGCCTTCAGATCCAAGAAATGTTACTACAGTTCTTCTTCTTTTCTATTTACTTATGCTAGGAAATTAATGAAACCAAAGATGTACGTGAGAACATACTGTACTGCGCGCGTCCACACACACACACGCACACGCACGCACACACGGTAAAGCACCTAAATTAAATGTATCAAAAATGGTGGTTTTTAAAATGATAGTTGGACGAGTTTCTGCAGAAAGTGTCAGACCAGCCACCCAGGTTGTAATGGATATGTAGGACTGCAGGCTGCTGCAAGCAACAGCCTTTCAGATAAAGTTCTCCCCAGGACAAGCCTTGCTTCAGACCGGGATTTGGAGTAGAACTCTCAAAACAAAGGACACGTAAACTTCAGGGATGGCATGATATTGTAAGATAGCCTTACCTTGAGCAATCATGACAAGGTATCTATAGTACACACAGACATCACAATAGCGTGATACATCAAATGAACAAATCCACAATGGCTGTGATGAGGGTTAGAACCTATGCCCGGGATGATCCCAGACGCTCCATAGTCAACTGTGCCACGACATGGTAAAAGAATTGCAACCTGGAATGCTACTGCCCTCATGAGAATCCCGCAGCTTCTCCGAAGCACAAACCGGGGTTTCGCACAATTCCCCCGTGCACCCGGGCTCTGTCAACCAGATGTTCTACCTCTTCACCCTCACGGCCCTTGTGGATTTGTTCAAAGCATCTATAGCTTTTGTTATATTGGCCTGGCAAGCTAAATACCGCTTCGTGCTATGTGGAGACAAGCATTTGTACACCTGTTGAAGTTCCTACGATTTTCTATATCCAATCTTAACAATCCAACTGGTTCACAAATAATTACGTCAAGTGATGGAAATACTTTCCTATCTTGCTTGATTTGTGATAACTTCATATCCTAGAATGTGTTGACTTTAATTCTGTTCATTCGTGCAATATGATTTTTTACCTTTGCTTACTGTGTAGTTAGTCCATGACCAAATTAATTGGCAATTAAAATCTGTACCTGATCTGTACATGACTGTCAATAACCGGATGGGTGAACTCGTGGATACAACCTTGCCCTCGGTTAGGGGAATGTCGACGAGCAAGGAGCTTCCTGTCCTTCAAAGGATATACTCTGCCCATTCATTTTCAGTGGGATAGTATCATACAATTTTGTTTAGATATATGAGGTTGAGAGCTTCAGTTTTCTATTGGCAAATGTAAGAAATGTTACTGGAACTGAAAAAGTCGTGCAGAAGGTGGCAGATCAAGCAAGACTGCAAGAGTAAGAGACTTTCTAAACTATTCACTTGTCTTTAGGGCCTTCTTATAGATTTCCACAGCTCAATGAGTGAGAGTGAAGTCTGTTTTCTTAATCTCTCTAAAAATTTCTTCCCTTAGGAATCTCTGTGATATGAAGCAGACTGGAAAGTTAACATCAGAGCAGTTTGCTTTGGCCATGTGGTTCATTCAACAGAAGCTGGCGGGCTCAGACCCCCCCGCAGCTCTTACTCCCGAGATGATACCCCCGACAATGAGACCTAAACCCTCGGCAGAGTCGAATGTAAGTTGCCTTCACCTTCTCTTCCTGTGGCCTGAAATTTCTAATGATATTTACATCATATTGATATTGGAAATTATTGTAAAAGGGTTAACAATTGGTCATTTATTATATATTACATCTATATTAGATATATTAGGTAGTACATATTAGATACAGTATTATCATCTTGGGACCTAACAGCCGAGTAGATAGCGCTCGGGATTCGTAGTCCTGAGGTTCCGGGTTCAATCCCCGGCAGAGGTGGAAACAAATGGGCAGAGTATCTTTCACCCTGATGCCCCCCTGTTTACCTAGCAGTAAATAGGTACCTGGGAGTTAGACAGCTGCTACTGGCTGCTTCCTGGTGGGGGGGGGATAACAAAAAGGAGACCTGGTCGAGGACCGGACCACAGGGACGCTAAGCCCCGAAATCATCTCAAGATAACCTCAAGATTGGGTTATTTCAGCACATTCTTCAATTTTTGAGTTTCCCAATTTGGTGTGATTTGTATTTTTTCATATTGTTGCATTACAAAGTTCAACATATGCTCTATCTGACAGAATGCTTTGACAATTTATAAGGAAATTCTGATATTTTTAGTTACTGGAAATACAGTAATATATTTACTCCACTGGGCAGGGGTAATTTAATCATGCGGTATATGATGGTAATTTAATGCACAGGTTGAGTGCTTATGTGTATAGAGAAATTAAACTTAAATTTGCCTTATTTGTCAAGGTTTGATTTACTTCACACAGCCATAGAGCTGTTATCATAAAAGATGTGGAGTGAAACCCCTAAAACTGCACTAGTTATATCATACAAAACTTCCGTTTTTTCTTATTTCTCCGTAGTACTGCATATCTACTGCAGTGTATTTTAATGAATATGTAGCTTTTTCTACATACTCATTTACCACTTAGCCAAGTGGTAAATGCTTAGCCAAGCAACAAGGAGCCACCAAAGGGCCCACCACAAAGAGGCTTTTCATTACAATTTGTTTTTGTTTACATTTGTTATTAAGGCTTGGTATATGCACCTTGGGTACATTACACTTTATCCGGCTCTTCTCAAACTCTAAAGTTAATGCTCCAGTACATTAAGGTTTGCATATTGCAATTGTTAAAACAACTAATCAGGCTTTGCCAACCCCCTTGGGTATCCTCGAGCGACATACTTACTGGGTAGCTTAAAAAATTCCGTGCCGTACTAAGCATTAATTACGCTTTCTAACTGTACCCGCTACATTCCCAAAGACACGGTAGGGATCTTAATTAAGGACGCAGCTGAATAATTTAATTCGGAAAGGAGCTTTTCATAACACCTTAAAGCCTTATTTTAAGGTTTTCAGGTATTTATTTTTATTTACATATATTTTATATATCAAATATAAATTAGATTAGGTTATACAGTATATATATATTATATATAATATAAATAAAATTATACACATAGATATATTCACACAGTACAGTATATATTATTTTTGTTACTTTGAAGACGACATAACATTCTAAACAGGAGAAAGTTAATGCTATAAATATTTTAATTGTTTTTCTCTCCCGTTGGGATCCACTACAGGTGGATCTATTAGGTGATCTAATGGCCCAAGTGGTTGAGGTATGCTATTGTTTTCAAACCTAGAGTATTGGCCCCCCCATAATGCTTTTTTGTAGAGGCCTAGAGGCAGCATAAGGTTGATGAAGCTAGCCGTAGGTGAGCTGCACCCAGTGATGAGTAGCTGCACCCGGTGATGAGTAGGTCGTCTCCTGGCACACAGTTAGATTGGAGAGATGATGCAGTTACAGCCTTTTTTCTTTTTTACAGTTGCTAACATGAGATACTTTTGTTCAGCGTCTTGGTTTGTTAATGTGTGTCAGTGTAGGAATGCATTATTTATTTGAAATAATATTTTTGCCTTAGTGTTAATTTTTGCTCTTAGCTATGATTTTTATATAGTATATATATGAAATATTGTGCAGTATATCCTAATTGGAATAATTGAAGTACTGTACATTAAATTTTATACAAGCCGACAATAGTTCTCTTTGGAAAGTATGCTAAATATTTGTGTGGATTAATTGAAAATTTGATTGACATGTGATGAAAGACTGTTAAAAGTTAATGTGGATGAAGGTAAAGTTGTAGTGGTGGCGAGCGGAAATTGTTCGTGAAATAAATGTGAAAGTTGGTGCTAGAATTTGTTGATTCGTTAAATACCTGGGACATTTGGTAAATAAGGAACTTATGCAAGCAAAGTGTAGGTAATTACCCGAGTATAGTTAGAGGATGAGCTGTGTTTGTGGTGTCCCGTCTTCCCAGCTTCCCAACGCTGTCATATAACACTCTTATAAAGTATAACTGATGGTCATACTTTATAAGTATACTACTTATAAAGTATAACCATATACTGATGGTTTTGGCCTTCACCACCACCTCACTCACTTTGTTCCAGCCGTCTACCACTCTGCGAAAGGGAATTTTCAAATATTTTTTTGGCAGCTATGTGTAGTCAAGTCTATGATCTCTTGTTCGTGAAGTTCTAGGTCTCGAGAATTCCTCTATAAATTGTCAGTTCCCATTACTATTTGTATATAGTGATCATATTGCTGCTTTTTCTTCAATATTCTAGCTTTGGTATATTTAATGGCTCTAACCTCTCCTTATTTATAGCTCTTGTCTTTCAGTTCTGGGAGCCATTTAGTTGCATGTCTTTGAACTTCATCCAGTTTGTTGATGTGCTGTTTTAGATATTTAATACAGCTGCTGCATATTCTGTCTTTGGTCTCACCAAAGTCTTTACCAATTTCTTTAGTATTTCACCATCCATGTATTTAAAAGCAATTCTGAAATTGGGAGGCATTGCATAGGCTCCTTGCACAATATTCTTTATGTGGGCTGCAGGTGATCGTTTTCTATTTAGAAGCAACCTAGTTCTATTTATCAAAATTCTTTAAAGCTTTTTCACATATTTTGTAGGTTATGTGTGGCCTATTTTCTTGGGGAAAGAAAGTTGCTAGATAGTTGTGTGGTGCGCAGATGAAAAACATGTTGACCAAACCACACACTAGAAAATGAATGGACGACGACGTTTCGGTCCATCGTGGACCATTCTCAAGTCGATCGACTTGAGAATGATCATCGACTTGAGAATGGTCCAGGATGGACTGAAACATCGTCGTCCCTTCACCTTCTAAGTGTGTGGTCTGGTCAACAAGTAGCCCTGTATACGTGATCTTGTGAAATGGTACGGTGCTACTGTGGATGACTGCTGGAGTATGGTGGTGCTTGTTTGTGATGCTATGTACCAGTAGTGTGAATTATTTAATGGACAAATGTATCTTTAAATTTGTTTACATATATCTTTCTTTTAGTATTCACTTTTTTGTCTAAGCTGATGCCTCCCTCACCTCGTGAAAGTGGGAAACGGGGTAATGGTGATGAAAAAATTAATTAAATATTAATAAATTGGAGTTTCTGAAAAGCATTTAGCACTAGAAATATATAATTATATACTCGGAACATTTTGCCTTATAAGTATTTAGTATGGCTGCTGTGAAGGCTATTTTTTTTTATTTAATTCATTGTTTGTCACCGAGCTTTCATTATTACACCATAACCTGAACTTTGAGTAGTTTCAATTATTAGAGTTCTTCCAGGCTCATACTTGAATATTAGTCAAGAATTAGATTTTTTTTATTTTTTTTTTACAGGTAGTGCCAGCTAAACCTCAGTACAATAATCCTGAACTGCAGCTTGTTGCTGATGAGATTGATGAGCTGAATGCCGACAAACTCAAATTAGAGTCGGAGATTCAGCTGAAGGAAGCGGGCATTAGAATTAAAAATAATGAGTTGAAAAATTTACAGGTGAGCTTTTTCTTCATTATTGTGTGTACAGCATTGAGATAAAAGATATGTACCAGTACAATACAATATAAGAATATTAAAGATATTAAAGTACTTTATGCACAATGCTCTCAAGAATGACTTGTTCATATTTTCCCCAAAATGTTAAATTCAAATGCTGAAATAATTTTTGTGTTTATTTTGGGCAATAATTTTTACACAGTTGCCGTAATTAAAATGTTAATGTTTGTGTAACCTCCAGACTGAACTAGATACTCTGACTTCAACGTTACGGCAATTAGAGCATCAAAAAGGCGCCGCCCAACAGAGGTTGGATGACCTTGGCAATCAGGTAAGGCCTAGCATGTGGCATCTTACTTGCTGCTCGAGGTGAGATGTGCTGAAGAATCAATCTTCTGTTTTCACTTGCTTTATATGAGCACTCCTTTTAAATTAATTTAGTTACAACGAATGCAATATATATAGGCAGTGAATGAACACTCGGCCCAAATTGCAGCACACATGTAGCAGTGGCCTTGCGCACTTTGCACTCACCCTTTGGTTTATTGTTTGAAGTTAAGCACATTCATAGGCTAGTCCTACGTAATGCATTTCTAGCTCCCTGGAAACCTTGTTCCTTTTTGTGTTCAAGAATATAATAGTTTATAAATAGGTCAAATTTTAAATAAGGAATTAGATTTGTGAAATTTGCACTTGATTATTTTTCGTAAGCATGCATTTAAAAGTTTTTCTGCTGCATTGGATATTCAATATTATTAGAGAAATAGAGTATTGAGCTCTGCCCATGTATAACTTATTGCCTTGTTCTGCATTCTAGATATTAAACAAATCCTCTTAACTCGTCCTTTTTTTCTGTTTTACATAGACTTGCGCAACATGGCTGATGTTTACTTCCTATTTATTATTGCATATATTTATCCAACAATTACATGAAACCAGCATTGTCTGGCAATTTTATTTTGAGAAACTTTCACGCAAGATTTTTAGAACGTTATGTATTTTTAGTTATATTTTATTATTTTTGCTGAAAAGGCTGAAGTTATGGATTATACATTCGTTTGATTATACATTTCACTGTATTGTATTTATTCGGCAATGACATTACAAAGAGAGATCTGAAGAGGTACACACATTTTTGTATAGTAACATTAACAGTTTCAAAACAAAGTAGAGATGTAAGAGCAGTCTGGGGGAAGTTAAGAATAGTTGTTGGGAGGTGTCTGTGTTGGTCATTATGTAATACACAAGTTACAAACAAAATGCTTTGTGCATATAACATGGGTAAACAAAAATAAACCATTATTTCAATGCTTTTAGTAGTTGTGAATTAAGAAACTTATTTTCTACTGGCATAATATGAGTAATCGAAACAAAAACATACTCGCTTTTTGATGACACAATATTAATCATCGGGTTGTAAATGTTCTTGTACACATTAGGCAATGATGTGGTAGAGGCAGACTCCATACACAGTTTCAAATGTAGATATGATAGAGCCTGATAGGCTCGGGAATCTGTACACCGTAGATCGACAGTTGAGAGGCGGAACCGAAGAGCCGAAGCTCAACCCCCGCAAGCACAACTTGGTGAGGACATGGATTTTGCATAACATTGTGTCGTGATGCACATGCTTTGAACAGCGAGTAGGTAGAGGTTGGCTGCTCGTGTGGTGGGTGGACCATGCTTATTATTACCTTGTTGTGCTTGTGGGGGTTGAGCTTTGGCTCTTTGGTCCCTCTCGACTGTCAATCAACTGGTGTACAGATTCCCGAACCTTCTGGGTTCTTATCATATCTACATTTGAATCTGTGTATGGAGTCAGCCTCCACCACATCACTGCCTAATGCATTTCCATCTGTTAACTACTCTGACACTGAAAAAGTTGTTTTTGTGTGTCACTGTCCTCACTGGCTCATTAGTTTTTGGTGATTTTGGTGGGACACTCGTGTTGCTGTACGCACATTAAGTTCTCTACAGTCAAAACTGTCTTATTATAATTTGCACGTACCTAAAGCACTAATAATTTGGTCGCTTTTTTCCATACAATTGAGCAGTCATTTCTTTGTTTACATGTAAACAGGAGTAATATATAATAATAAAAAGCTATCAGATGTGAAATTATTATAAACAAATGTGTGCTGTGGTAAGCCTGACCATTCTTACTCCAGAATGTGTGTTTAGTGCAAAAACTATGGGGCCTGACAGCTGAGTGGACAGCGCTTCGGATTCGTAGTCCTGAGGTTCTGGGTTCGATCCCCGGCGGAGGGGAAACAAATGGGCAGAGTTTCTTTCACCCTTATGCACCTGCTCACCTAGCAGTAAATAAGTACCTGGTAGTTAAACAGCTGCTACGGGCTGCTTCCTGGGGGTGTGTAACAAAAAAGGAGGCCTGGTCGAGGACTGGGCCGCCGGGACGCTACGCCCCGAAATCATCTCGAGAAGAAATGTCTTGGTGGCTCTTTCTCTTTTTTTATCCTGTTAAGTTTAGTTTAAAGGTTTCTTGTCAAGAACTATATATAAATACTGTACTGAGCACTAAACAAAAGTATAGTACAGTATATTAGTAAAGGTGATAAATTTATTTTATACTGCATTATATTCTTTTGTAGGGGGTTGAGGAAGGATATCTGGATGGGTATAAAGTCTATTGGAAACTTAATAAAAATACATTTTGTGGACTGAGAAAGATTTTTGAAAGGTACAGTATACTTTCTTTGACAGACTGAAGTTAATTTAAGGTGATGAGCTTAGAACAGAATTGATCATACTGTAAAACAAATATTTGTCCTACTGTTTCAAGGGAATGGCATTAGTTTGGTTATAGAAACTGTAGAGAAATGACAGTACACTGCCCTGGAAACAAACTGAAACTGTCTCTATTTTCCGCTTGTTACAACTTGTAATAAAGTTGTTACATCTTGGCTTAACGTGTTTGACATATTAGAACGTTGTTACAACTTGCTATATTGGTTGTTATAACTGGTTAGGAAGTTTTAAAACTTGTTCGAACGTTGTACCAATGTTGTAGTTTCGGTGTGTGTTTGGCAGGTGCATTAGGAAATGATCTATGGGAGAACTTGATTAGAGGTTGAAGATGAGCATGCTGCTGTTAAATGGTTTGGCCATTTACTTTTGGAAAGCCCCCACTGAACTCTGCACGCCAGTTTAATGCCATTAGCATGATTAAAAGCTATCAGTACTTACATTTTGCAGTACTTTTTCTTTGCAGAGGAATTCAATTCATAAAATTAATGGTAAACAAATTTTTCCAAAGGATAAATATTCTATGAAACTTTACATATCTTGTTTTGCTGTTAAATATCTAAAATAGACTAGGAATACTATACAGTACTCGGAAACAATATCAGAAATTTAATGTCTATTATTCTTGCATTATAATAAATTAGTAGTTATGAAAATACATTGGGATAGAGTAAAGTTTCCTCACTAAACTGGTTGGGAGTACACGAAACATGCTGGAAAACTCGGAAATTGATTCATGTTTTAGATTTGCTTGTCATCTAGAGACGCAACTCGTCACTTGACAAGATCTGGTGTGCATTGTTGCCTGTGAATTTTCCTTTTCATTATTCTGTGTACAAG
>WNGS01001312.1:35732005-35746197 GCA_020271785.1 Procambarus virginalis | reverse complement strand
TGCACCCATGCAGAGTATAATGTATCTTGTGCTCAGAGTTCGTTGCTGTATTTATATACTCTGCATATATTTCTGGTAGTTTTGTGTGAATTGTAGCCTGTGTACTTCAGGAATGTCATTCATTAGTTTAGCAATGTTTTCCCACACCTGTCTGTCACTTTCACAGATCCAGTAGGTACCTTCCCGGTTTGCATATTGTGTAGGTAATCCTGTACAACTCAGGTGAAATCTTATGTTACAAATATTACATACAATGCCTACAACAGTCTTCCGAAGTGCCTTATGGCAGCCTCCACACACCTCCATGTTGGGTTTGTGATGTTATAATATTATGAATATATTATAATATTATATACTATATATATAATATGTATACAGTTATTTATAATATTACATATGTTATTTGTTAAAGTTTATGTGGGGTACTTATCGCCTTGTGGAGAAAATATGGTCCTCTGGGGACCGTATAGTTGACCGTTGTTGTCCCAGGTCGGGGGCAGGATGTCACCGGTTGCCAGTTACTTGATTTATACACTGATTATTTGCCTGTATTCCTAAGGGAATTTCTGCTTTCTTCGGCTTACAATGTTATTAACTTACTCTATTACTAGTTCCTAAACTACTTGCCCGTATTACATATATATTGCTGTATATTATCACTGAGGGAGTTACTGTTACTGAGGGACGTCCCTTACACTGTGTAGGCCTCGTGGTTGTGGTGTAAACACAAGTGTGATGCCTCCTCCACAACTTTACAATTATATTTTTCTATGAACATTCTCTAACACTATCCACTAATTATATGTTATGTTACACGTTCCACTTCACTGTTCACCGTATCACTGCTCGCTTATTTGATATATATCGCTTTTGCCTGTACACATGAGCCTGGTGGCACTGGCTCACCACGTGGGGACCACGTTTATTCTGTATTTAACTCAAAGTTCCATTTTAATTTCTGTATTCAACTTCCTACGGGTCACTATGCACTGGGTGATCAATGTGGCCGTAATCATAGTTGTAATCCTAAAAAAATCCCGGTTTATTCCAGTGTTTCACGGAGCGCGACGACCGACACGTCGTCCCCAACCCGCCGAATAACGTCTCCAGATATTTGTTTTATGTGAGAATCAGTTATTTTTGGAGTTATTTTTCCTTTGAGCGCCCCACTGGTCAGCTCTGTCTTTGATAGTTTTTCTTACCTACAGAGAGCATACCTAGAGAGGGTTTTGGGCGTTCTTCTACTTTCCGAGCCCAGCCTGAGGGCCAAGTTTACCGTTTCATTTTGCCCAGAATGTGCACCAAGGGCTGGTCCAGAAATCTACCATTGAGTGTAATAAAACATCTCACTCTAGATGGCTTTAATAGTTCTCTATACCCACTTTTTCTTTGTTCTATGTGGTCTAATGAATACTTGAGATGGCAACCCTTGGATGACTTGAGCCAACACCTGGTGGTGGTCTGCGATACTAGCTTGGTTTGTTGACATTGGGCAAGCTTCTGGTTCCAGTGATTCCATTTTTTTTCATCAAGGCACATAATTTTTGCTTCACCTGTACTTACTGGGCAATTTTAATGGGTTATGAAGTTCATCTCTGATCCCCCCATGCTCCTCTTGCCTCTATGAGCATACCAGATTGTGGTGCTGGTGTTGGATAAGACAGCTCGCATCCAGAGGTAATTATCCAAGTGTGGTTACAGGATGAGAGCTACGCTCATGGTGTCCCATCTTCCCAGTTCTCTTTATCACATAACGCTTTGAAATTTCTGACGGTTTTAACCTCCACCACCTTCTCACTTAGCTGTGTGTGTGTGTGTAATTACCTAAGTGTAGATACAGGATGAGAGCTACACTCGTGGTGTCCCGTCTTCCCAGTACTGTCACATGGCGCTTTGTTACTACTGACAGTTTTGGCCTCCACCACCTTCTCACTTAGCTTGTTCCAACCGTCTACCACTCTGTTTGCCAAAGAAAACTCTAATACTTTTTCGGCACCTTTGTTTGGTGTGATGGGTTTGTGGCAGTCTGTGGTAATTTAGCCACTGCGCTGGGGACCTACTGAGGCCACCCAGAAAAGTGTTTCTGTACATTGAACACTTGATTATTTTTTCTATAAGCCTGTTACTTTTTCTAATTTTATTATGAAAGGAGATAGTTGCATAATGTCTTTTAAAGGTAAATTGAAGACAGCTGAAATATATTTTGAATTGATACAGTATCTCAGTATACAGCCCATCCTCCTGTTTTGGTAGTACTTATAGTAATGATGAGGACCATAGTATATACAGTTTACCGACATTCGACGCAATTAGAAAGTAGAAATCGGGGGCCAGATCCATGAAGCAGTTGCACAAGCACGTGCGAACCTGTACATCTTCTCAATTTTTGGCAGCTTTGTTTACAATTATTAAACAGTTAATGAGCTCCGAAGCACCAGGAGGTTGTTTATAACAACAACAGTTAATTGAGAAGTTTCATGCTTGTGAACTGTTCAATAAATGTAACCAAAGCTGTCAAAGATTGAGGAATGATGTACACGTTCGTAAGTACTTGCGTAACTCCTTCGTGAACCTAGCCCCTAGACTTGGACAAACTGGAAAATTATTTTTTACTTGTTGCATTGACAAACTAAACTATCCTAACCTACCTAGGCCTAATACACGATATCTGAGGCCTAATATAGTACATATGTGTGCTATGCTAAGGCTAGGATTATGTAAGTTTGTGTTTTAGCTTTATTCATTTTGAAAGAATTCCTTACTAGTCAGTATACTATTACGTACAAATTCGTGACTTGACAATCGTTACAATAGGTACTATCTAAACAGGAGGATGGGTTGCAATATAATCAGCTGTTAATATTAATTTTGAACTGCAAATATTTCAACATTTGTTAGTAAGTACATTGCTGTGTGCATTGAAATCAGTCGGTATCAAACAGTTTCTCTAACACTACACTTATGATGTAATTTAATTGATATGCTACTTCATATTCATAAATTTTTGCACTGTATAGCATCAGTCATGTTGAGTAAGTATATTATGAGACCTGTGACTAAGGTTTTCCTTTGTTTGAAAAGTTTTTATTTTTTAACCCTTTAATTTTGTTTACATTTCTTATATTATGTTACAAGTTATGGCAAATTTAAGTTGTCCCTGTGATGCCCTGACATGAGCACTTTGAAGCTTGCATATACACCTTACCATGTTGTGTTGACATCTGCAGAAAAAGATCCTAGAGGGAGAACGGAATGACCTCCAAGCCATGATTGAGGCCGAACAAGAAGAGGTAATGAGATCATTTTTGGATTGTTATATTACTGAGGTAAAGCAGGAAAGGCATTTCTTATTTATTGCACCATTTGTAAGATGTTCTTAATCTTTGGAAGATGCTCTGTTGTGCTCTTAACAAATACAAGCTGATTAGTTAAATTCCTTGGCTTTTTGAAGCTGTGTTAAATTGTTTCATTCACCTCGGCTTTTAATTAACTTTCCTGTTTTGCCAAAATTCTCACGAATTTCAATGTTTTAATCCATTTATTATCTTTTCACATTTATATGTAGTGCAAAAATACTGTACTGTACTGTGATATATCATACAAGGTATGTTTTAGGTTGTATCATTTGGAATGTTTTGGTATGACAACTATTTAATGTACAGTATTTCATTGACAAAAATATAAGTTGCTAAAATCTGCCAAACCAGAAAGTTTTTACTTTTCATGTAACATTTTGTTTACAAATCAGATGTTTTGGAAAATCATAAATGTTCTTTGTTTAGTGTGACACTTTTTTGCCGAGTATATAGCTCGTAGCACAGTGTGGTACAGCCAGTTCATAGCAGAATGATCTCGAGTTTGATTCCCAAGCGGAAAGAGATGTTTGGCCACACCTAATGACTGTTCACCTAGCAGTACTGTACCTGGCACTTAGGCAGCTGTTTTGGGTTATATCCTGGGCACGGCCAGTAATTGGCCTGGGGAACCTCGATAACTCAAACAAGTATTCTGTCTCCAAGAGTTGGGAATCACATGTTTAGAACAAGGGATAGGGTGGGGAGACATATTGGGATACATGGTGCTTTGTGACAGGATAGGGAGGCGTTAAAATATATTCTTGTGTGTAATTACTCAAGTGTAATTACCTAAGTGTAGTTACAGGGTGAGAGCTACGCTCGTGGTGTCCCATCTCCCCAGCACTCTGTCATATAATGCTTTGAAATTACTGACGGTCTTGGCCTCCACCACCTTCTCACTTAACTTGTTCCAACCGTCTACCACTATTTACAAAAATGAATTTTCGTATATTTCTCCGGCAGCTTTGTTTCGTTAGTTTAAATCTATGACCTCTTGTTCTTGAAGTTCCGGGTCTCAGGAATTCTTCCCTATCAATTTTATCGATTCCTGTTACTATTTTGAACGTAGTGATCATATCGCCTCTTTTTCTTCTATCTTCTAGTTTTTGCATATTTAATGCCTCTAACCTCTCCTCGTAGCTCTTGTCCTTCAGTTCTGGGAGCCACTTAGTGGCATGTTGTTGCACCTTTTCCAGTTTGTTGATGTGCTTCTTAAGATATGGGCACCATACAACCGCTGCATATTCCAGCTTTGGTCTAATAAAAGTCGTGAACAATTTCTTTAGTATTTCTCCATCCATGTATTTAAAAGCAGTTCTGAGGTTAGAAAGTGTAGCATAGGCTCCTCACACAATGTTCTTAATGTGGTCCTCAGTTGACAGTTTTCTATCTAGAACCACCCTTAGATCCTTTTCTTTGTCAGAATTCTTTAAAGATTTCTCATATAATTTATAGGTTGTGTGGGGTCTATGTTCTCCAGTTCCACATTCCATAACATGGCATTTATTCACATTAAATTCCATTTGCCAAGTGTTGCTCCATATACTTATTTTGTCCAGGTCTTCTTGAAGGGCATGACAATCATTTAGGTTTCTTATCTTCCCTATTATCTTGGCATCATCAGCAAACATGTGCATGTAATTCTGTATTCCCACTGGTAGATCGTTTATGTAGACAATGAACATTACCGGTGCAAGAACTGAACCCTGTGGTACTCCACTCGTAACATTCCTCCAATCCGATACCTTGCCTCTGATTATGGCCCTCATTTTTCTGTCGGTTAGGAAATTTTTCTTCCATGTTAGTAGCTTACCTGTCACTCCTCCAATATGTTCCAGTTTCCAGAACAACCTCTTATATGGAACTGTCGAAAGCCTTTTTTAGGTCCCGATTGATGCATTCAACCCAACCATCTCTTTCCTGTAAAATCTCTGTGGCTCGATCATAAAAACTGAGCAAGTTCATTACACAGGATCTTCCAGATCGAAAACCATACTGTCTGTCTGATATTATATTGTTTCCTCCAGGTGTTCTACCCATTTAGTTTTAATTATTTTTTCCAATATTTTGATTATTACACTTGTCAATGATACAGGTCTATAATTAAGGGGGTCTTCCCTGTTTCCACTTTTGTAGATTGGAACTATGTTCCAATATGTGTGTGTGTGTGTGTGTGTGTGTGTGTGGTTGATAGCTTAAAACAGCATTATGAAAACCTAAGTTTACGTAGCTAAATTATTTGATCCTTTGTTATATAGCAAATCTCAACTGTTTGAGCAGATGTACACCAGTTTTTCAAAGTTTGATCAGCTAAAAAATAAGTTTGATACATTTTCTGGGAGGGCCACCTTGGTAGCTCCTCTACACACCCATCTAGTAAGGTTCAAATCTGGATTACTACACCAGGCACTTAAGATTCACAAACACCTACTGAAAACCAGTACTAGACTCTGGACCCCTCAACAGAGGCAAGAGTGAGTCTGTTGGTACTAGACCACCACAGCTATTTGAAGGAAAACCCACCACAAAGTTAGGATACAACAATAAAAGCAACTGTGTAGACGACATTGACAACTCGTGATGTGAACACGCATATTCTTACACACACAAATCACTATAGCGTGATATATCAAATGAACAAATCCACAAGGCCCTGTTGAGGGTTCGAGCCTACGTTTGGGATGATCCCAGACATGCTTTAGTCGACTGCGCCACGACATGGTAAAAGAATTGCAACCTGGAGTGATCTTGCCCTCACGAGGATCCCGCAGCTTCTCTGTAGCACAAACGGGTTTCACACAATTCTTAGTTGATTTGTTCATGTATATTGTTGTTAACAGCAAGCAACTGCTAGTTGGCAGCACTTGCTTGCCATTTTGTCATTTTTTGCAGATGACACAAATCAGCATGAAAATTACATCTGTAAAAGACATTGAAAAATTACAAATTGATATAATAAAGTATTCGAATGGGCAGCATAAAATAACATGGTGGTTTAACAGTGATAAATTGCAGGTACTTCAGTATTGTAAAAATGAAGACCATAAACAAAATACAAGGTACAAAGCACAATAAAATCTGCCCATAGTAGGAAAGCAACATGTAAAGAATGTTGGGAATAATGATGTCTGACTACTTAACATTTAGAGAGCATAACCACGCAATATAACATCAGCCAGAAAAATGATAGGATGGATTACGAGAATCTTCAAATCCAGGGATTCCATTGCAATGCTCCTACTTTTCAAATCACTGGTGCTCTCTCGCCTTGAATATTGCTCGATACTCAATTCCTCCTTCTGAACAGGATAGTGCTGAAGTAGAGGGAATACAGTGAACACATGCGGCACACACAGACACTATGAAGCACCTAAATTATTAGGACCATCTCAAATCTCTCAAAATGTATTCTCTAGAAAGAAGATGAGATTTATCAAATAATATAAAGTGGAATCTCTAATAACGACTTTAATCCATTCCGGCGCCGTGGTCATCGTGTGAAACTGACGTCATTCAAAACGAAGTTCCCGATTGAAAAGAATGTAAATAGAAATAATCCGTTCTACCACCGAAAAACAGCAATATGATATTTGATGTTTTAAATAATGGAGCAGCCTACCTTACATACACTGAACAAACCTTTATGACATTTTTCTTTCTTCAAATTTGCTTAATTTTTTTTTTCATTTTTTGTATAGCAAAAGGTTCATTCAGTGTTTGTCAGGTAGGCTGCTCCATGTTACTTAAAAAAAAAGTTAAAAAATGAAGAATTTTGAAAAACAGAACACATGTCAAAAAGGTTTGTTCGGTGTTTGGCAGGTAAACTGCTCTGTTTCTTAAATAAAAAAATAAAAAATAAAAAAAAGTTGAAACAATTTGAAAAACGGACAAATGCCATAAAGGTTCGTTCAGTGTTTGTCGGGTAGGCTGCTCCGTTATTGAGAAATAAATGAAAAATACAAAACAAATGGAACACATTTGAAACACAAAGATTGTCATAATGCAGCAGCCTACCCGACAAACACTGAACGAACCTTTATGGCATTTGTCCATTTTTCAAATTGTTTCAACTGTTTTTTATTTTTTTTATTTAAGAAACATGGAGCAGCCTACCTACCGAACGAACCTTTTCGACATTTGTTCTTTGTTTAAAAAAATTCATTTTGTTTTTCTACGAAAAAAGTCAATGCTTTGCAACATCCCAGCATCAATAGCGTCTTTAAACAAATAAAAATAATTTATTTGCATCATCGGAGGTGTCCGAAAATATGCAAGAAGCAGCCTGCGATCCCACCATGTGGTGTTGACGTTATTCAAAAGAGCGGTCGCCTAACGAGATGAATTATCGGCAATCGGGGTGTTTATTACCACATTGGTTGTCATTTGAGGCGGTCGTCACTCGAGGTTCTACTGTATACATGGAAAGAACTGGAGGGCCAGGTCCCAAATTTTTACAGTAAAATACCAACACAGTATATTCGAGTGACCGACATGGAAGGAAATGCAGAGTAGAGGTGCCATAGGTGCAAACAAAGAATACTGTATGAATATCAGAGGTCCATGGTTGTTCAATATCCTCCCAGCCAGTATAAGAAATAATACCGGAACAAAAGTGGAAATTTTCAAGAAAGGACTAGACAGTTTTCAGCAAGAAATAAAGGACCAACTAGACTGTAGTGGATATGTGGATCTCTCCAAGCAACAGCCTATTGGACTAAGCTTTCACAAGTCGAGCCTGGCCCTGGACCGGGCTTGGGGGAATTGTTACTCCTCCCAGAACCTGATCTGGGTATAATCCAGGTAGGCACTTGTAACTCTTAAGAGCCTGCTGTGGTTACCTTAAGGCGTTTCAGGGGCTTAGCATTCCCATGGTCCGGTTGTCGACCAGGCCTCCTGGTTATCTAGGTTTGGAACTTATCAGGTGGGTAGCTGAGGGAGCCACCAAGGGAAGGAGGCATTTCATTACATTTGACACTGATTTTCGGTGAGGAGATCCCAAGTGACCGCTGGAGGCACCTTCTTTTAGTCGGGGTTATAATCATGGTTTGCTTCAGTACTGTAAGAACGTTGATGATATGCACAAGTGGTATTTGTTTTATTAATGCCTCAAACTCTTCCTCATGTCAATAAAAAGGAATTACAAATAAATTAGAAAATTGTTTGCAAGTTTTTGCTTTTTAAGGAATTATTGAACGTAATTAAACAGCATGCTTTGGGAGAGCTAAAAGGACATATTTCTTTAAAATAAACTCCAAGTTCAAGATTTAAATTGTCAAATTAGCTTACAGAATTACAGATAATTAATGTTACCTTTCAAGAAAGTAATTTTTGTTTTGTCAGAGTTAATTATAAATAATTCATTTTGTTGTGGCATTCATTAGTGGTTATTTTTTTTAATGTTTGCACAAGTTTTTTTTTATATAAATAAGATTTACAGAATGTTTGTTGCCTCGTTTTAGTATCCCACGCACCTTAGTACAAAATCTAAACTGCGTGGGAAATTCATGAGTCAGTGTATCTAAAAAATAAATACAGTAAGTAAGTTGGAAGTACAGTATATTACATAGTTTTTAAATTTCTTAATCCGTACCCTCCCAAATGGGCAGCGTTTATAGTTGTTTGAGAGGAGAATGCATTTTCTACTGGCCAGACGTGATGACCTATATATAAAATATGGAATTGTCATTATCTATGTTAGAAAGTGTAATATTAAGTATCGGTAGTAATTTCATGGTCAAGTGGAGCAAACTTTTTACTTCCATTTTGAATGGAAAATATTATACAAAGACTTTTTAAATCTTTATTGTATAATTTGATAGCAGTAGTGAGATGTTGTTTTATACTTCTGGCATTTAAAGGAAAATAATGCAACCAACATTCTGTGTTCTTTATTTTGCATTTATGTATTCTATGTAATATTCTGAGTTTGGTGTTACTGTATTCATGACTTGTACATTTTTCATTTGTCAAGTTTACAAGAGGCGTGATCAAAATGTTCCAAGACCACAGTTGTATAAACACTCGAGGTTTGAAAAGCAAAATGTATTATCTCGGTGTGTAATTACCCCAAGTGTAAAGACCTAAGTGTAGTTACAGGATGAAATCTGTGCTAGTGGCATCCTGTCTTCCCATTGCTGTCGTATGACTGAAACTACAACCGGTCTTCTCGCATAACTTGTCCCAAACGTCTACCTCTCTGTTTGCAAAAGAGAGCGTTCTAGTGTGCTTAGTTCTCACGACTCTTGTCTTTCAGAGGGTATTATATCATATTTTTCCAGGATAGTTGGCAGGAGAGTGCAGCCATTCCTGTGGTTCATAGCACATTTCATGATGGGCGTAGTGCACCCGGGGCCAGCTTCATGAAGCAGTTACGCAAGCACTTACGAACCTGTACATCTTTTCTCAATCTTTGGCAGCTTTGTTTACAATTATTAAACAGTTAATGAGCTCCGAAGCACCAGGAGGCTGTTCATAACAATAACAACAGTTGATTGGCAAGTTTTCATGTGTGTAAACTGGTTTAATAAATGTAACCAAAGCCGTCAAAGATTGAGGAAAGATGTACACGTTCGTAAGTGCGTGCGTAACTGCTTCGTGAATCTGACCCTAGGAATTCAGGTCATCAAAACAAACTTTAAATCTGGGTTTATCATTGCTTCAGTCATTGTAAATATGAACTGAAAGTATTTTTCAAGTGAATAGTGTACAAATGACTGGGCTGAAGGAAGAAGGGGGCAGAATAGCTTGTTCAGAGCTTCGAAAGTAAATATTACCAAATTATAATAACTTGTGTGAGGATTGATCTAGATACCTAATGTTGCCTCTAGAT
This sequence comes from Procambarus virginalis, assembly GCA_020271785.1. Taxonomy (NCBI): domain Eukaryota; kingdom Metazoa; phylum Arthropoda; class Malacostraca; order Decapoda; family Cambaridae; genus Procambarus; species Procambarus virginalis. The sequence goes on along the minus strand of WNGS01001312.1, from coordinate 35,736,012 downwards.
ACCCAAAGTTGACTCTAGATACCCAAGTTGTTAAGTGAAGAGGTTGACTCGAGAGAGAGAGATGTCATCCTATATCCTAGCATTACTAGGTAAGCACTCGGGTTGACTTGCCCTGTGGAATAGCTTTTTGTGATTAAAATGGCTCTGATGATACAGTACACTACACAGCACCCATCATTGGAAAGAAATGATGCAGCACTCCCTGAGAGTCCGAGACCCGAGATGTGGGACTGCATTCGGATAATGTATTTCACTTTTGGCAACTCCGTGTTTGTGCAATCAAATCATGATCAAACTTTTTGAGTGTTACGTCGTGCATTTTATTCTGAGCAGCTTGTGAAACCAGTGTGCCGTGTTTCATGTTACAGTACTGTACCTTAATGTTTCATTGTGAGACAGTTTGAAGCATAAAATATTGGTTACTCATTTTAACCCATGAATATCATTTTAGGTATCCATGCTACGAGCTCAAGTAGAGGAGCAGGAGACCAGTCTGAAGGCTCAAGAAGAAGAAGTTTTATCCAAGAGGCAAGAATTGACAGACCTCAAGAATCAGGAGAACCAATTGGAGGAGACTGTTGCTACTTTGAAAAAAAGGATAGACGAGCTCAGTAGTAAACAGCAAGATACACAGCTTCATATATCGCAGGTATAAAAGTTCATGATTTTAGCAGGACTAAGTGAGGTGAGATTTGCGAGTTCTCCTCTATCATTTGCCAGGAAATTCATCGTTGTTATTTCCAGTTATGCTTCAATTAGAACCAATTCTAATACTTTTAGCAGTGATAATTTCTTTGTTTCTTATTCAAACTTCGATTTTCCTTAGTTCAGAATGCAAAAAACCCAGCATTTGAATGTAATGAAATGCCATTTTCTGGGTGAGACCCAGAGGCTCCCCGGCAACTCCGGGGAGCCTCCGGGGCTCTACCCCCCAGAAAGCTACATAAACTAATTAAATTTAACCTCTCAATAGGCACTCATCACCACAATCACCTAAACTACTGCGGTTATCGTCGTTTGATTGTTGTTATTACTGTTTAGTTTGTAAACCAATGATGTAAGTATGGTTATAATAGGTCTATGTAGATATAATGATTCTAGATCTATTAAAAGTCTACAGTCGTGTTGTAGCTGCCTTCTGTGCAATAACATTATGTACTGGTCACCACATTAACCAAGAGAAATATAAATAGGGGTCATAGACATCCCAGATCCACATAGTGCCCCCCAAACACCCCCACTACCCCCACCCCTTCATGATGATGGTAAAATTAGGCCAATAATCAACTAGGAAAGGCATCCATATGACTGACATGGTATATATTACAACACAGTATAAATATTAAACAGAGTTCATGCCCCAAAATGCCATATTTCCACATTTAGTTTGGTAATACTGAATTTATGACGGTCGAGCCTGGCCCCCAGGCTGGGCTTGGGGAGAACTCCCGAAACCCTCTCCAGGTGTTGCATTATCATCATGTTCAAACCATTCTTGTGTTTCTGTCTTACTTGGCATGCTTTCATCACAGCAAGAAGCAATTCTCAGTTGCTTATATCATTACACCTAGCTTACTCTTAATGTAGCAAGAAATTTTTTTTAATCATCTCATCTCTACCACTTCTAACTTAGGGCCAGGAGTAAATTATATCTGGTAGTTTTCATTTTGCCTTTCAGGATCATGGGGTTACCACAAAGAGTCAGTCAAGATGGATTTTTTAAAATTTAAACTCAAATATTTTATTATAAAGATTACATAAATCTGTAAATAATTTCTTCCAAGAAACATTATATTCAGCCTCCTATTATGGTTCAAATTTAAACATGTGTACAATGTTTCTTTAATATTTTAGAATTAATATAAGTCGTAAGTTTGCTTGAACTTTCATAATTGAATTGATGCTCAAATTCAATCCATGCTCAAAGGCTTATGGCAAAAATCCAATATGATGCATTGCAGGCACGCATAAAGATAACGGAACTGCAAGAACAGGAGCGACTCATGTCTGAAGTGTTGACATCTTATGATTCTGCCATTTCCTCTGGTGATGCATCATCCCTGTCAGAGTCCTCCATTAGAGACATTACTCCTACTTTCTCGGATCCCAGCTACCTCCAAATAGGTCCATCTCCAACAATCTGCTCTAAGGTAAGCTGTCTAATGGTGTGGCTATTATGACAACTCGTATCATATTCGAGGATTTTAAGAGGATTTCTAGTCAAATTTGTAGTCGGTGATAAAACTAGTAACACATTACTGGTATTAACTCATAAACTGCACAGTTGGGGTGTACTGTCATTCTGAGTATGCTGCACTAATGAGCTATGATGCGTTGAACACACTAGCATTACTATAAGGATGGACACTGGCCATAGATAATCATGGCCTCTCCTATATAGTACATAAATCTGTATGTCAAACTGTATCTGTATCGTCATCATATCCACCTAGCCGAGATGTACCATTCGGCTGAGGGAACCACACATGGAATAGAAAGAAGCTATGAGAGTGAATAAAATTTATTTTGTATTTATTAACAAAATAAGATAGTTAATTCTAACAATCCCTTATATAAATACACACCACAAAAACCAACCAGGGTTCCTCGGTTCTGTTGGTCACTCCATACCTAAGTGGTAACCCCAAAACAGTGCTGCAATAGCCATATTGGTTAGCCTCCCCAAACCATGTGCTAGATACTCCCACTTGCTTTTCAAGAGTCCTTTTAGACATTGATGAGTATGGATGTAAGGCACCATATACACTATGACTGGAGGCCAACTGCCACCCACTTGATCTGCGGAGAGAGAAGGGTGCCATATATCTGCTGGTCTGAAGCTTGATTTGACATTTCCTTGCCTCAAGCTTCCCTGCCTGACCAGTAGTACCTCTAGTAGGTTTCTCTAACTTCTTGTTACAAATGATTGTGGTCTACAACCTTGGACAGCTACCCTCTCCTCGCTGGTTCTACCCAACCAGCCTTTATCCTTGACTGCTTTCTCAGATACGAGAAAATATCTGTCTTGCCTTCTCAAGTCCCACTTAACATTTAATCCATATTTCTACATGTAGGTTGCCATCAACTTTGACCTCACATTTCTCTGCTTCTTGTGTGAGCAGTTGCAGTGCTTCCTTTTACAGTTCTCATTGAATTTACATACTGTTTTGAAGCGTCATTCATCAAGATGTTGCATTAATAATTCTTTCTAGCTAACTCAAAAGGCCTAATTTGTGGGTCACCACAGTATGGCTTAACCCCATATATTTAACAAAAAATATCTGAAAAGGTAGATTTTGATGTGAATGTATCAGAAAAATCACCAAATGTCTTTATCCTGGTTGTAGTGAAGTCAAAGCTGTGAAGGTGGGGATGGGAATTCATTTCCACCCAAACCATACCATGATTTTTCGATGTTGCTTGTTTCCTAGTCGGTTAAATTATATATATTTGGCATTTGAACATGGTGATAAAAATATCTATCAGAATTACTGCATAATTTATGGGTGTCATTAGGAGAAAGTGTCACCGTGGCTTTTTCAAGGTGAGCAACGTCATTCATCTATACGCTTTAGGGGTTTGCGATGGGCGGGGTGTGGCATGGGACACTGGGGTACAACATGTTGTTTCCAAGGATGGCAGACTGTTGCCCGACACGCACATTGACCTTGGAAGTGAAGAGATCTCGGCTGATAGTTATAACTAACTTGGTTGGGAAACAAACATGTTGTGAAGAGCAGTTTAAAGGTTGAGATGCTAATTACAGCTTTAACTTGGTAATAGAATATTAACTTAATCATAGCCTATTCCAGTTATTACTTTGAGGTAGAGCAGGTACACCAATCACTTGTTATACAGTATAGAAAAAACATGACAAATAAGTGAAAGCAGCATTCTCTCATAAATAGTAAAATTCCTTCTTGATCTCAATTAATATAGAATAGTATATTTATGTGCAATGTATTTGTGTGTGACTGCTTGCCGATCAATGTTTATCTGTTCTCTCC
>WNGS01001312.1:35677362-35693609 GCA_020271785.1 Procambarus virginalis | reverse complement strand
TATATATATATATATACATGTATATATTATATATATATATACATGTATATATATATATATATTATATAATATAATATATTATATATATATTATATATATATATATATTATATATATATATATATTATACATTGAAATTCTATGTGTAGTTGCTGCAACCCATCCTCGACTCACAACTGATGACGTCCGAACACTTCCGGACAAGTGCTTCGCTCACGTCCTCTGTTCGAACCACACCTCCGTTCCGAACCACTCTGAACCTTGTCCCAAGTGGTTTTCTTCCATTCAACCAAAACTCTGGCAAATTTCGAGAGCCATACAGAGACCATTTGGGGTTATTTGTTTTCTTTAACTCCTAAAAATAAGAAAAAGTATATATAATGTATATATATATATATATATATATATATATATATATATTATATATATATATATATATTATATATAATGAGAATATATATATATAATGAGAACAAATCAATGTTAATACACAGTATGTTAAAACTGATGAATGCGTCTGAGGAGGAAGGCCAGCCTAGTGTGAGAACGAGTTCACCGGGAATGCACCATCGTTTGGAGTGTGGGGAATGTCACTATATGTGGGAGTGTATGGTGAATGCATACCGTCTGTTGTAGTGTAGGGAGTGTGTCATTCGTCAAGAGACAGTGTACCGTCCGTGGGACCCTCAAGAGACAATGTACAGTCTGTGAGACCGTCAAGAGACAGAATGTTTATCGTAAACGTTTTCAACGTTTGATTAAAGCACTTCCAAAACTATTGCAGAAATAAACAATCGGGTCACAGGGCAAGAATGAGGAGGGGTCAGGGCACTCCACTCAACGTAACTAGCGCCTTCCTCTTGACCAATCGCCGTAGAGGAACTCGGATAACCCGAGATGCGATTGGCTCGTCCAGTTGTCAAGGTAAGTTGATCGTAAAACGTTTCGCTGTTGTTTCACGCCTCCGTGATTTAAGTCAAGTATATTGTTCTTTTCTTTATGTGTTAGCTTCGCTCTCTCTCCTCTCACTTTCTCTTCTTTCTTTCTCTGCGTTTTTTCTCTTTCTTTGCGTGGGCTCATGTGTGTATCTCTCTGTTTCAATGTGCTGCGTTCTTAATATTCATCTGCCTTGTTTTTGTATATTTGTTCTGTTCATTAGGCTTCCACGGCACAGCTTCAATCCTGAGTGGAAGCCTAATATTCATCCTGCGTCTGTGGCCTTTGTTTACATGGTAAATATATTAACTATTTTGACCATGTCGTAGCTCAGTCGATTAAGGCAGCGTCTGGGATGCTCTCGGACGCAGGTTCGAATCCTCGTCACGGCCCTTGTGGATTTGTTTATGTATTAACGGGCCTTGAAGTTTACCTGATGTGATCAACGCTGTTATTGACACTGGAATTCAATAAGAGGTTTCGTACATTACATGTCGTGTTAACACATAATATTTGTTTCAACCCAACGGTTTATTTCAAGCCAAGATTCCTCGTTACTCCAAGAAATCTATTTTGGTTTTCTTTACTCATAGGAGTAAACGGCTTGTGACTCCTGTTAGCAGGGTGAAAGCTTTTTACCTTCCTATGTCTCATGGTACGCCTCACTACTTTCCTCTGGAGCACGACCCGTCAATCGCTTAACAACCAGATACCCAATTACTGCTGAGTGAACAGTGGCTAACAGTTTAGTATTGGCACCCAGTCAATCCTCATTAGCCATTAATCGAACCCGGACCAAATAGCTGGCAAGGCGTGTTACCAATACCCCACCAGGTACCGCCCTATCTGGAGAATTACTTAGTTGAAGGGTCATACTGGCATTATAAACATTACCTTTAATCACGGTTATGTTGAGGGAGATGGTAATGCTTTTCATGGTGTATCGAGGCACTCAAAATCTTAACAGTTAAGGGATAGTTAGTAAGGCCAAATGGCAAACCATTTGCAGACGAGGAGTCACAATAACGTGGCTGAAATAAGTTGACCAAACCATACACTAGAAAATGAAGGGACGACGACGTTTCGGTCCGTCCTGGACCATTCTCAAAGCGCAACTTAAGAATGGTCCAGGACGGACCCAAACATCGTCGTCCCCTTACTTTCTAGTGTGTGGTTTGGTCGACAAACCATATCCCACGACACAAACCACGTGTTCATTGATTGGTTTGGTCACATTATTTGTGTTAGATCTGATCCCGTCACTGCTTTAATTAAACTTTCTATATTGCGCTGTAGAATATCCTGAAGTTTATAAGTTTTTCTACGTAAGTCACTGAAAATTTCCTCCATGAAAGAACTTTTCCAATCAGAATATATGACACCATTGAAGGTCCTCTTTTTGCTGTATCTGAATATTTAAAGGAAAGGGAGGGAGTTATCAGGGAAAGCGCCAAGCCATTACGACTATATAGCACTGGGAAGGGGTCAGGATAAGGATTTGGGATGGGACGAGGAAAAGGAATGGTAGCCCAACCACTTGTGGACGGTCGGGGGATTTAACGCCGACCTGCATGAAGCTCTACCGTCCAGCCCAAGTGACTGGGTTAAATATTTAAAGGAAAAACGCTCCCTTTATTTAATAACTTCACCATATATCTTCACAATAGGAGCACAACAATCACCGAGCGGTTGGTCACGTGACCTTCCGGGACGGACATAGCAGTAGGGACTTGGGTAGAACTTGTTATAGAACGGGCTCACCATAGCCCGTGCTACATGGACATTTCGTTCTGAGTAGCTAAATCTAAAGCAATAATATAGAACTTGCTCACTAAAGTATTGTTTCAGAAGCACAAGACGAGTCTTCAGAACTCTTTCACTAGTAAAGCTATAAAGATGATTCAATTTCAAGTACGTTTATTGAGACAATAAAATACATTTCAAAATATAGAGTAGCTTAGGCTATTGCTACCCTTCCTCTACTTCAAGTTCCTCAAGAGGCGCACAAATCCAGTGAGTACAAATCCACAAATCACAAAAGATGGTCACGAAGGAAGCAGAATGAGGAAACAACAGAGCACAAGATCGCGTAGTTCTTATGTGTGTAAATCTCGAAGAAATTAACACGTGACGAATAGTGTAAAAATGTATGGCCACGAAGGGAGATTGAACATGAGATGAGCGCAATTATTCGCACACCCTCCGTCACTATGTGATGGAGTGCGAAAAGATACGTGAATTTAGAGACAATTCTATAACCAATGTTCCAGCGATGTGTAAATATTTCATTCAAAATGATCTGCTACCAGAAATTCTAGCCAAATATCCCCAGTTTGCTAACTGTAGGTAGTAACTGAGTGATTGTAACCTATCCACCGCTGCCCACTGGATGGGAGGCGGTGTGCAGGACAAACATATAAATTGTGACACTAGCTCTCCACATATGTCAGTTGCTTAATTTAGAACCTGTACTTGAGGTCGATCTCGAACCCATTGTTGATGTGACGACTTATATTGAATTTTGTAACTAGCTCATCAAGATTGTAACTTGCTTAGCTAAATGAATTGTGGGGTTCAGTCCCTGAGCCCATTATGTGCCTCTGTAACCCTTTCCACTACCGCCCACAGGATGGGTATGGGGTGCATAATAAATGAACTAAAACTAACTAAAACTAAAGATGAGCGCTTTCGAATCCACGTTTTATTTATTTTTTTCGTATTTATAACACATTTATTCGTATTTATAAGGAATATTTATTTTTTATATATATTTTTCGTATTTATAACATTTATTTATTTATTTATATTTTTATTTATACAAGAGTTGTTACATTCTTGTACAGCCACTAGTACGCGGAGCGTTTCGGGCAAGTCCTTATTTATTTATTTATTTATTTTATTTATTTATATACAAGAAGGTACATTGGGTTTGTGAGAATACATAGCATAGTATTTACAATCTTGTAAAGCCACTAGTACGCGCAGCGTTTCGGGCAGGTCCTTAATCTAACAGATAATTTTAAGTAGGTAAATTCTAGCAGAATTAATAAAATGATAACAGATATCTAAATATTGGAGAGTTGAATATTTTAACAATCCACACTATTAAGCCTAATATCCTGTATCCTTAATATTCTTAATCCTATGTTCCCTGGAATACGACCCCCGCGAAGAATAGTTTTTACCACCAGGTACCCATTTTACTGTTGAGTAAACAGAGGCTACAGTTAAGGATTTGCGCCCAGTAAATCCTCCCCGGCCAGGATACGAACCCAGGACAAAGGGTCTGAGGAACACCAGGTCTTACCACTGCGCCACGGAGACCGAGACAATCTCCGTTCAAGTTCAAGTTCAAGTATGTTTATTGAGATAAGCAAGAAATACATCTCAAAGGGATAGAGTAGCTTAGGCTATTCTACCCCCCTCTACTTCAAGTCCCTCAAGGGGCGCACAAATTCAGTGAGTCAAATACACAAATAACATTACAAGAATCCCATTTAACATTGCAGGTTAATATAGTAAGTACAGCATATTACAAGAATCCCATTTAACATTGCAGGTTAATATAGCAAGTACAGTATATAATTGTCACACTCTTGGGCAAACAATCTCCGGAAGTACTGACACAGTTCACAGTAGCAGCATGTAAACTCAGGAACAGGACAGTGTCTGAATCTGTATAGCCCGGGGATTACTAGATATTAACATAGGTAAAACCAAACCTTAATTACCATTTCCTGTAGTCAGTATAATACAGTTATTTAGAGCGACGTAACTTCGAAAGAAATATTAGAAAAAGATACATAATCGTTCAGGATATTAGGCTTAATAGTGTGGATTGTTAAAATATTGCCTCAACTCCCCCAATATTTAGATTAGATTTTTTATTCAGGTAAAGGTGCATATATTGACGATGAGTTATAAACATAATGTTAGATTTAAAGATAGAGGTAGTACATACAATACCTAAAGCCACTAGTACTCACAACGTTTCGGGCAAATATTGTCTACTGCAGTAGACAAAGGCCGTTTAGAAGACTTAACACGACTAACAGATGCTACTGACAAACAGTAAAAGTTAAGTGGATCATCAAGGGAGGTTAAGAAGGTGGAGGCTATTAGTAAAATTAGATTTTATATTAAATATAGCGTTGGAGAAAGAGGAGCAAGAAAGTGGGAGTGTTCCATTACGAGTATTAGCTGAGAGCGTCTTCAGAGAGGCGCATCGTTTGTCCACTGTCACATCGGATCCGATCCCATGTCGGCAAGATCAGCGCTCATTCACAAATTATCTAATCCAATTACGACACCGTTCCTTGTTTTTCTATACCAAAGAAAATGGACAACGTCGCCAGGCGTTAATATCGTCATTATAACGCAGCCTGCGTCCATTAGACTGATTTGCTTTCATTTTCTAATTGACCTCTTGTCTTCCAGAGAGTATGGCGGCGGCGGCTGGGAGGGGTCACTATCTTAAGTTCATGTAGCGGTTGCGCGTTTGCTCCTTGCGATAAGGTGGCTGTGGTCTTAGGTCATGGCTTCCTTCACTCGTAACTAGAGATATAACGATGTGTAGCTGCTAAGATGGTGTGCTAGTTGGCAGGTCATCCGGTTAAGGGACGGGAGGGGGGGGGGGGGCAGGGCGGCTATGCGGGTGACTGATGGCGCTGTCCACACACGCTCCCTGTCTTTTCTGCCGCCCCGCCGTCCGGTCGTATTCTCAACACGAATTCTGCGTCTACTCACTCACTCACTCACTCACTCACTCACTCACGTTGTGACTCCATATATAAACACACACGCAATTTGCGACGAGACTAGCTATAGCCTCGGAGTTGCAAAGGGATGGGATATGAAGAGCGACTTTAGGAACTGACCCTGACGACGTAAGAAAAGAGGAAGGAGCGGGGAGATATGATAGCAGCATACAAAATACTTAGTGGGATTCACAGAGTGGAAATAGACGAATGTTCACACGGAATACCAACAGAATAAGGGAACATGGGTGAAAGCTGGAAACTCAGATGAGTCATATATGCATAGAGGTGTTAGAAAGTTTTCTTTCAGCATGAGAGTAGTGGGGAAGTGGAGTGAACTTAAGGAGCACATTGTGGCAACAAACACTATTCATAGCTTTAAAACTTGGTATGATACAGAAGGACAGGAGTCATTGCTCTAAACCGAAGGCTAGAAAGGCGAGACCCAAGAGCCAAAGCTCGATTCTATAGGCACAAATAGGCAAGTACAAATAGGCGAGTACACATACACACAGGGGGGGGGGTCCTTGCGGCTGAGTGGACAGCGCTCGGGGGTCGTAGTCCTAAGGGGTCCGGGTTCGATTCCTAGCCGAGGCAGAAACAAATAGACAGAGTTTCTTTCACCCTGATGTACCTGTTCAACTAGCAGTAAATAGCTACCTGGGAGTTAGAGAGCCGCTACGGGTGGCTTCCTTGGAATGTGTGTGCGTGCGCGCGTGTGTTAGAGACGAATATATGTAGTAGATATAATAGAGGAAAAATAGATTGGTTAGAAAGGCGGGGTCCAAGAGCTAATAGCTCGATTCTGCAAACACAAAGGCATAGAGACGTTAGAAAGATTTTTTTCACTGTCAGAGTAGTAGACAAATGGAATGCACTAGGCAGTGATGTGGTGGAGGCTGACTCCATACACAGTTTCAAGTGTAGATATGATAGAGCCCAGTAGGCTCAGGAACCTGTACACCAGTTGATTGACGGTTGAGAGGCGGGACCAAAGAGCCAGAGCTCAACCCCCGAAAGCTCAACTAGGTGAATACAAATAGTAAATACACACAGTGTTACAGCCCTGAGGTGTAATCACAGAAAGAACACACTTGTCTCTCAAGGATTGTAATGAAGTGTTCTTACACACCTCACCGGCACACGACACCTAAGGACGTAATATACCAAGTGAATGAGTAAATTTACCCATCCTCCCTTGGGCTATTGGGGATTGAACACCGGCCCTGCGATAAGCGACTCTATCCCTCTACCAACCAAGCCATGTGATCAGACCAAGTAAATGAATTACGCCCAAAACTAACGTCCCAAAAAAGAAATAACAATGAGAGTAAAAAACCTGATCGGATATAAAAAATGTCTATATATTAACCGAATTACGAACGGGACTGAGGGGAACCAGGGATATATGGGGACCTGAGGGGAACCAGGGATATATGGGTACCTGAGGGGAACCAGGGATATATGGGGACCTGGGGGGGGTCCAGGCGATATATGGGGACCTGGGGGGAACCAGGGGATATATGGGACCTGGGGGGGGTCCAGGCGATATATGGGACCTGGGGGGGGGGGGTCCAGGCGATATATGGGGACCTGGGGGGGGTCCAGGCGATATATGGGGACCTGGGGGGGGTCCAGGCGATATATGGGGACCTTGGGGGGGGGTCCAGGCGATATATGGGGACCTGGGGGGGGGGGGTCCAGGCGATATATGGGGACCTGGGGGGGGGGGGTCCAGGCGATATATGGGGACCTGGGGGGGGTCCAGGCGACATATGGGGACCTGGGGGGGGGGTCCAGGCGATATATGGGGACCTGGGGGGGGTCCAGGCGATATATGGGGACCTGGGGGGGGTCCAGGCGATATATGGGGACCTGGGGGGGGGGGGTCCAGGCGATATATGGGGACCTGGGGGGGGGTCCAGGCGATATATGGGGACCTGGGGGGGGGGTCCAGGCGATATATGGGGCCTGGGGGGGGTCCAGGCGATATATGGGAACCTGGGTGGGGGGGTCCAGGCGATATATGGGGACCTGGGGGGGGGGTCCAGGCGATATATGGGGACCTGGGGGGGGGGGTCCAGCGATATATGGGTACCTGGGGGGGGGTCCAGGCGATATATGGGGACCTGGGGGGGGGGGTCCAGCGATATATGGGGACCTGGGGGGGGGTCCAAGCGATATATGGGTACCTGGGGGGGGTCCAGGCGATATATGGGGACCTGATGGGAACCAGGCGATATATGGGGACCTGGGGGGGGGTCCAGGCGATATATGGGGACCTGATGGGAACCAGGCGATATATGGTACCTGGGGGGGGGTCCAGGCGATATATGGGACCTGAGGGGAACCAGGCGATATATGGGGACCTGGGGGGGGGTCCAGGCGATATATGGGGACCTGGGGGGGGGGCCAGGCGATATATGGGGACCTGGTGGGGGTCCAGGCGATATATGGGACCTGATGGGGGGTCCAGGCGATATATGGGGACCTGGGGGGGGGTCCAGGCGATATATGGGGACCTGGGGGGGGTCCAGGCGATATATGGGGACCTGGGGGGGTCCAGGCGATATATTGGGACCTGGGGGGGGTCCAGGCGATATATGGGGACCTGAGGGGAACCAGGCGATATATGGGGACCTGGGGGGGGTCCAGGCGATATATGGGACCTGATGGGGGTCCAGGCGATATATGGGGACCTGGGGGGGTCCAGGCGATATATGGGGACCTGGGGGGGGGGGTCCAGCGATATATGGGGACCTGGGGGGGTCCAGGCGATATATGGGGACCTGAGTGGGGGGTCCAGGCGATATATGGGGACCTGGGGGGGGGNGGGTGGGTGGGGGGGGGATGGTTGGCTGGCCAGTATCCTTCAGTTTTCTTAACTGCCAAATCTCGCTGTTGGTGGTTGCTCTGTTCATTTCCTTTACGGATTCATATTTTGAGATTTCTAAAAAGGATAACATAAAGTCTGGAAAATCAAACATCGTGAAGCTAACTAAATGAAGGCATGAATTTTGTTTTGATGTAAATTGCAGTCATGGCAGAATTAAGTTCATTGTATGGTACTTGGGGGGGGCTTTCCATGGTCTTCCACAAACCCGTGTTGGAAGTGGGTACTTGTATGCTTGCAAGTTTCGTGCCAGTGCGCCAAACTTTACTGAATTTCAACATAATACTTGTGTGTGTTAGTTATTTTGCAGTCAGTAATACGCTCATGAATTCAGTTTTTTTTTTTTATTACTTCAACAAAACTGACAGGAATATCTAATGCAATTGATTCATGTCCTCGTGCCCAGCAGTCAAGTGCTTAGTGAAAGTATCGCCCGTCCTAGTCGTTTCATTACGAGAATGCTACATTACTGTCCATGAATGCGTTTTGTCGAAAGCATTAGGCACTGTTTGACAGGCAATATTATATTGCTGTGAGATGGAGACAGAGAGGATATAGTGAGCACTGTGGGATTTACTTTGTATTGTGGCATATATGAAACTATGGGGTAATTTTTTCACTACACAAATGGCCATTTTAGTGGTGGTGGTTTGATGATTATTAGTAAACTGCTGACAACCAAGAGACTTGCTAATTCATAAACACTGGGCAGTTAGTAGATTAACATTTTTAACACATGCCTTTGTTAAGTAAAAATTAGTTTGATACAAATTCTGCATGTTAGTCAATAATTGGTAATATGTAGTGACACAATAAAAGTTCTGTTAAAAGCTGATTGCATTGATGAACAATGTTGTACGTATGATGTAAAATGCCTTACTGGTTCCAGGAAGAAGTTGTGTTGTAGATGAATATTGTGGTGTATAAAGAGGTGTCCAGGTGTAACTGGAATCTTTCTCCTGTTTCTTTGTAAATGTATCTGTGACATACTCGTGTACCGAGGTAGTGTACCATTAAGCTAGTGTAAAAAGGCATAGTGATATATATTAGTGGATATCCTAGTTCTCCTTGTCACCTATTTTCCCCTTCCTGTCTACCCAACAAGTTGTTATTTAAAGTGCATTTTGATGAATATAGAGAAATCAGTTGTTAGGCCAAAGGCAGTACTGTATTGTATTGTATTAGGAGGCACATAGATTAGCAGCAAGTGGTCTGTGGTGGAGAGTGCTCAGGTTGTGGTCTGACTTATTTCCTAGGCATTTGTGTTGAGTAAAATGATCTTATTTTGATTGGCTGTGGACAAAACACTGTACTGTAGCCTACTCTTCCAGCTTTAAAATTATCATTGCTACCTCCAAATTAGTATAATAAGTTTTAAAGAGTTGAGAATATATATAATTTACACAGAAGTGTTTAAATTAAATAGAAAGAAAAATAAGATGCCTATTGAAATCATGCAATAATGTATGTAAAAAATAAAGAATGTATAGGATCAGTTTTTGCTATTCTAAATTTTCATTTTTTATGTTCATTCTTAGGCAGGTAATTTTGTTAGTTTAAAAAAAAATAGAAGCACCAAGTTATTGAATGTGTGTGTGTGTGTGTGTGTTAGGAGGTCATGTGTGCTTCCCACCTCTTATGGCTACCTTGTAGTTGTAAGGGGGGTGAGTTCACGCTCAGACCTCCTGGCTGAGGGTCTGAGCAGTCAAAATACTGGCGCTTGCAATTTGACAGACACCAGAGCCCAGTTGATTGGGGGTACCCTTGGGTGTTATCACATTCTCCCTCTTGGACACAATTAGGGGACCTGGATCCTGATTCATATAGCAGTTACGCAAGCACTTTCGAACCTGTACATCTTTTCCCAATCTTTGGCAGCTTTGTTTACAATTATTGAACAGTTAATGAGCTTCGAAGCACCAGGAGGCTGTTTATAACAATAACAACAGTTGATTGGGAAGTTTTCATGCTTGCAAACTTTAATAAATGTCACCAATGCCGTCAAAGATTGAGGAAAGATGTACACATTCGTAAGTACTTGCATAACGGCTTCATGAATCCGGGTCCTGGTAATTTCCTTTGTATTTAGAGGGAGGGTGTTAAGTATGCAATAAAATGGTTGTGCAAAAGGTACTCGTGCACAACCATTTTGTTATTGGAGAGGCTGCCTGGACAGCAAAATAACTGTTATTATGTTCTATTAATATGTTATCTTTACTTTCCTATCCATTAAGTTGTAATACTGTTATGAAATTGCCCATCAAGTAAATGTAAGATAATGTATTCCTTCTTTTCAATGGTTGATGAGAGGCTGAGGTTAGAAGCATTAGGATGGTTTGACAAGGCATTGTAATTTAGTTCAGACTGTTGTCAAGAAGTTTTGCAGCCCAAACAACTTTCATGTACCCTACCTGTGGCACTCACTTTTTACTGAATGTGTATATGTCTTTGATACATCTATACTTGTTGTATTTTGCTTTTGTCCCCCATTTTCTATTTTGTGAGAGAGAACTGCATGGTGAATGCCTGCCTGGCTGTTGTTGCCTTACATGTACTTGTACATGTCAGTATTACATCATCAGTATCAAGGGAAGCTGGTGGTGGTAGGTAGATGACATGACACTCTACATACAGAGAATATTTTGTAGTTAATTTTCTTGCATAGTTTTAAATGATATTATCACTAGAATTTATGTTTTGATTACATGTTTCAGTCGATAAGTTTTTTTTTTTCTTTTTTAGAATGGTATACACTTGGGGTTTTATATTGAAGTAAGAGGAAAACATATTGAAACTTATACATTATTATGTACACCAACGTATCGATAACATTGCTTACATGCATGTGCCCTTTTATGAAGGAAACTAGCCAGATAATCCAACCAATGTGTTGTGTATTTTGAGTGCTGTAGATTCATAAACGCCCAGGACAATACCACATTACATAACGGCTGTAGTTTATACTGTATTAGGTTAGAACACAATTGTTAAATATCTGGTTAATAAAGATTCGTGTCATTGAAACACAGGAGATAACCTCACAGACGTGGACAATGTGGTATGGTTTTGCGAGTTGTGGGTGATGACAACGATTGGTACTGGTTGGTTCTGTGATTGGTACTGGTGAGTGATTGCATCTGCTCAAAATTTCATAGGGTACATTATTGAACACATGTAAATAGCATTCTGTACTCCAAACTGTTCAAATTGAATCTCAGTTATTGATATATCCGAGTATTTATGTTCATGTACCATAATATAACCGTGAATGTGTGTGTGTGCGCATATTTAATATTTTTAATGATGAGTAATTCAAGTTTTCAAACATTTTTTGGAAGAAAATTGAAACAACTATATGATCTGGTCTTGGTGTAAAGGATGCAATGTGTCATTAGTTTGAGGAAATTTTGTATAATTGATAGATAAATACTATGACAAACGGCTTTTCTTTGCATCCATAATAATAATAATTCATGCATGTAAGTGTGTGTGTTTCCATGTGGTCCCCCATGCAGTTGCTAGCCAAATCCAGCGGTGCTTAACGTGACAGTATATTGTGCACATAATTTTTGTGTATGCACCAATTTGTTTCTTGTCACACAGATTCATATTTCATACATAATTCCACTGCAGCATCCATCAAAGTTTCTGTGTAAAAACCAAACATTATTTAGTGTACTCGTGTTTATGTTCCAATGGGTGAAGAGTATGTATGTCTTGTGTAACCTGTGTGCTGTTAACTTTAATTTATTAATGTGTGACTGCATACTTTTTGATGTGCAGTTTAGCAGAATTTTGAAATATTGATAATTTGTGGCATTGTGTTGATATGGCTGGTAAACCTCCCATGTGACTTGGTCCAGTACGAGAGTTGTGTGAGGAGTATAGTAGCTCTCATTCTGCCGTGCCAGTTCGGTGCCACCACCACCACCACCACCCTTCAGGTTAACTCCTTCAGGTTACCTCCAGGTAATCTTTCTCCCTACTCCTAAGCCTGGCCTTCTCTTGCCACTGGAGGGCTTGTTGCGCTTTGACCACAGCTTTATATTTGATTCCACTGTAAGTTGGTTGTAAATTGTCTGTGTGAATTGTAGCAAGAAATATTGACATGGCTCAGCGATTTGAGAGATGTACTCTTGTTTACTCTTAAGCTCCAGTGGTGACGACAAGAATTGGTGCCTGAGTCCATTGCCTTTTTCTCAGACTCGATGTTTTTAATCATATTTGAACCTGCATGGAAAATGTTTTGTGTTCTCATCATGCTTCTTTATTATGGATGGTTATCATGAAATTACAAATAATTGGTAGATACAGTACTGTCAGTGTTACTTATTTGAAATACCGGCATAGTTGTTTATTTTCACAGAAGTCAGATTTAAAGGGGGGAGGTATTTTTTTCTTGCAAAATAATTTGGCAGTTTATTTGATGTTAAAAGTTGGTGTTACTTTTTCCACCAACTAGGGCATATTCCCCCATTTACTACCACAATGAGGGAACCCTTGGATGCTCCCATCTATCAGTCGTGTTGTTCAGTGTCACCGTCATGTTATCTCAATGTAAATAATGCTTAATAAACAAACACGTTCACCAAAGACTTAAATGTTATTTACCTTTTATTTAGGCATTGTCTCACAAGTGTGATTCATTTATTATGTACCCCATACCTATTCTGTGGGCAGTGGTGGAAAGGGTCACGGGTACATATGGGCTCGGAAACAACCACATAAAATGAACATATCCACAAGGGCCTGGATGAGGTTCGAACCTACGCACGGATGTTCCCAGATGCGCTTTGGTCTACATTTTTAGTCTTTGTTGTTTTTTTTTTTTTTATATTTCACGCTATTGTGATTTCTGTGTGTATTGAAACCCATAGTTTAGCCAAGCAAGTGACAATCTTGTGAAGCAAGTTACACAATTGTTAACATTACATACACATGCATACGTATGAATATATATAATCTTTACATCAAGGGATTCAAAAGGCCCACAACTGTTTTATACAAGGTTCTTTACATCTATGGTGAAAGTTATTATTCCTGCTCCCCACAAACCCAACTGGGTGGCAACTTTACAGTCATGTGCATGCATCACTTACAGTAAGCAAATTTTGGATACTTTGCTAAAATTCCTGGCAGTACGTTATGAATGAAGTACTTGTACATTTCTTTGACACTATTAAGGGGGTGTTATCTCTGAATTCTGCGATTTTTTCACATTCCGTTATATAATGACTCAAAGTATGTGAATAGTTCTGCTGACAGTTTACATTTGGTCAAATAGGTATTTGCAGATGTTGCAACTGCCAGAGGTACTTGTAGCCGAACCTCTAAGCCTAGCAGTGGTAACATCTAGAAGTCTGTTGACCTTATTGGATGACCCATAGACGTGCGGTTCGCGGTTCTTCCTGCATAATGTAATGATAGATGGAGGAATTGGTGTGAATTTCATTTTGCTTCAAGTCTATTAGCTTTGTTGCTCTTCCTGGAATATTACTGCCCTCAGGCTGCTCAAAGCCAATCCAAGATGGCAATCAATTCCCTCTTGTGAGATTATTTTGGCTAACTCGTCAATTCTATCATGCATTCGGAGACCAATATGGGAAGGCATCCATAGGAGAAAAACTCTTGACTCCATCATTGACTATTTCATTACTGTATGTCTGTGTCTAGCTTCAGACACAGCACGTAACAGCTATGCCTTGGGGAGCTGAGTGCAGTCATGGGTGACAAGGAGTCACAAACAATTCACGTCTATTTTGTATTCATATACTCGTTCGAGCGCCTTATGCGCTTTTGTTCTCGTATTGGCATCTTTAGTGATATTTAGCTCAATTTGAATATCCCGCGCATTTGATGGTGCTACATTGCCTTCCCGGCTTGGTGCCTTTTGATTGATTTATTTTTTTCTTCAGGAAAATTCCTGCGCGGGCCCTAAGCCTCTGGCTGGCCCACTAAGTGTTGCTTGTTTCTGTTTTACTTAAACGGTGTATGAGTATTTATGACTGGTATGGTCGCTTCAGTAAGATTTTGTCCCATGGGTTTAACAACTATTTCTGCTCTGTTAATTCTAAGTTGAAATCTTAATGAGTTTGTAACTGTGCACTGTGTTAGATAATGTTCCAGTGGTCTGTCGGGCATTTCTCGACAATGCTGACATTTCCTCTCATCTTCCGGAACCTGTAAGCCTATTTCCCATGCACATGGATATCCAAGCCTGATGCGATGTAAGTGTACTTCTGTTGTTCTACTGCTCCCTTTCATCAAACATATACAGAATTCTTAGGAAATCAGAAACCTTTGACGTCGCTCTCGCATTGGCATTCCAAGTAATATCTATGGCCCTTTGCTATCCTGCTTTGGTGCCTTCTTTTGATAACTACTTACTTTGCTCTCCTGCAAGTTACTGTGCTAAATAGATTTTGCAGCTTGGTGCTGCCTTTGGATAATTACTTACTTTCAGAATGATTGTAAATCTTGCTTTTCTAATGTCCCTTAGAGTTGCTTGACCCTCAATAACATCCGGAATTGCGAGTCTAATGTCTTTGATGTTGTATGACATGTGCTCTTTGTTCTCTTGTACTGGCGTCCTGAGGGATGTTGACCAGACCACACTAGAAGGTGAAGGGACGACGACGTTTCGGTCCGTCCTGAACCATTCTCAAGTCGACTGTGAGAATGGTCTCAAGTCTCAATCGACTTGAGAATGGTCCAGGACAGACCGAAACGTTGTCGTCCCTTCACCTTCTAGTGTTTGGTCTGGTCAACATTCTTCAGCCACGTTATTGTGACTCATCGCCTGGATCCTGAGGGATTTAGGACTTTTCACCTGTTCTGCAATACTACCACCTTTCTTAAACTGCGCACTGAACAATCATATACCACCTTCCTAGATCTCGAGTCTGCCTTTGATATTGGAAACCAACGTGTCATTTTCAGTGAGCGTGCGAGAATGAATATGGGTGGTCGGCTTCTTTTTGGATCAGAGGTTACTTGACCAACAAGAAGTGATCTATATTATTCCAGGGGCATATAGAAGAGTAACAAGAGACTTTGATCTGGGCACCCCACAGGGAGGTGCCCAACCTTATTTAATATTTTAGTGAATACGCTGTTACACTCTGTGCCTGGGAAACGCACCGTGCACATCGTTAGCAACGCTGATGATTATAATGATACCACTAGGAACATTTCTTAAATAAAAGGGATCAAATTAAAATCAATGTTTGAAAAGAGGAATATTTATAACTTTTATGCTCATATCAAGAGATTATTATTATTATTATTATTATTATTATTATTATTATTATTATAGTAATAATTTCTGCTATATTTTTCTTAAAATAATGAAATGATAATAGAAGGAAATATTGAATCACAGTACAAGACATTAGAAATGAATATGTGAAAGCAAGAGGAAGATAAGAATTTGACAAAATATTGGAACGGGAGGCGGGAAACAAAATATTGGAACGGGAGGCGGGAAATGAGCCGCTAACACAACACAGCCGGAGAGAGATGGACAACTTGTTCGCCTTCTCGGACGTGTACAGACCAACACTCAACGTTACGGACTGCCGGCCCAGGTCCCTTGTAACCCTAAGTATTCTGGGTACTGTTTTCTGTAGTGTAATAGATAAAGAGTTAAGAGAGGAGATTGAA
>WNGS01001312.1:35598980-35624123 GCA_020271785.1 Procambarus virginalis | reverse complement strand
CACTACACAGCATCGACTAAGGCGCTTCTGGGATTATCCCGTGCCGTAGGTTCGAATCCTCATCACGGCCCTTGTGGATTTGTTCATGATTATTCTATTTTTATTACGAACGACCGTTTGAAGAATATACCGGCCCGTCGGCCACATGTGCAACATAATGTCAGTGTGTCAGAGAAACAGCAGAGTGCAAAAAGATTGCAACAGAGTACCGTAGGGGGCAACAGAGTACCGTAGGGGGGGCAACAGAGTACCATAGAGTGCGTACTTAATTATCCTTCAAGTGCAGCATAAAACACCAGCCTCTCACCGCAAGTTTGAAGGGCTTGGTAAAGCCGATGAGATCGGGAGACAGGAGTGGACGACGGTACAGGACAGCATGGTCGGTGGACAGGATAGGTACGCTGAAATCTGCTACCGTCGACCTGGACAGCGTCACGCCGAAGGGTCCTACAGCCATGTCCACCTCCTGTGGTCACGGGGTGAGACAGGAGCCAGATTCACGAAGCAGTTACGCAATCACTTAAGAACCTGGGGCCAGATTCACGAAGCAGTTACGCTAGCACTTGCGAACCTGTCCATCTTTTCTCAATCTTTGGCGGCTTTGTTTACAATTATTAAACAGTTAATGAGCTCCGAAGCACCAGGAGGCTGTTTATAACAATAACAACAGTTGATTGGCAAGTTTTCATGCTTGTAAACTGTTTAATAAATGTAACCAAAGCCGTCAAAGATTGAGGAAAGATGTACAGGTTCGTAAGTACTTGCGTAACAGCTTCATGAATCTGGCCCCAGGTCAATGGCTAAATGGGGGGGCTATCCCCCGTTATTTATAAATAGCGGTAGCAGTACCGGTAAACGAGCAGGTGTGGATAAGAGAGTTGAAGGTAAGCCAGCAGATGTATGCGTGATTTAAGATACAAGTTGGATAGCTTGGGTCGTTCATCATATAAAAATGTATTTCGTTGTTATACGATAACGGTGGAAATTATTTAATTAAGGTTCTGGTTAAGATAACAGCTGTGAACATTCATGACTCGATGATATTCATGTGTAGTTTCTGATTTTGAATTTAACGACTATAATTTTAAAATCAATTTATTTACGTGTTATGACTTTCGGATAAATATTTACCGTAAATATGTGTAAAAATATGAACGTACAAAAAGATTTACGAATAATTTCAATGTGTGCCCCTGTGTATATTCATCGCATATATTGAAAATTTCCATTATGGGAACTCATAATAATTAACAGAAACAAAAAACAAGTTGCGGGGCAGGTCAGTCGAAACTAACCTTCCTCTCCAGCTGCCCCATCATGCCGAACCACGACCCGTTGGGGAGCGGCGCCCCCCACAAGCCGTCAGGAGGCTGGACGAACTGGTAGCTACAAGGAGAGACGGTAGAGTTCCATTATTATCGTCGCTTTGATACGCAATTGCTTTGATACGTCGCAACCAGAGGCTCTTGTCCACTAAACCGATGATATCTGTTCTGTTGATATCTGAGTACAGCTGCAAGCTCTATTCTCTTGATGTTAACAGTTTTTAAAGATTAATTTATTAACGTAATGGTAAAATATAGGTTAGGCTATCTCCACACGGAAAAATAATTACACTAATTTTCCAAGTCAGTAATCAAGACGGTGAAACCTGAGGGCAGTGAATACCTCAAGATATCACAAGTAACCTTACCTCAAGATATCACAAGTAACCTTATTAACTACTTACATGTTATCATAAACTTCAAACCCTGAACGAAACCACTGAAGGAATGTTATCAGTGATAGTTATCATTATGTAGTTATTATAAGTGTTATATAGATTAACAATTTAATGATAAATTATTATAAGTATAGACTTCGGTTAAGCCTAACATGCACTGTATATATAGCCTGGCTTCCTGCCCCTCGACACAATGAATTCAATTCTCTTGAGAGCGACGGTCTCGCTTCATGCAGATCGGCGTTCAATCCCCGACTGTCCAAGTGGTTGGGCTATACAAATACAAATATTTATTCACTCTATTCCTTTCCCCCGTCCCATCCCAAATCCCTATCCTGATCCCCTCCAAGTTCTACATAGCCGTATTGGCTTGGCGCTTTCCCCTCATAGAGCTTAACTGAAGTTCACTGCTAGGTGAACAGATGCATCGGCTGAAAGGAAACGTGCCTATTGGCCACTCTCCTACCGCGTGTATCAACTCCGGGATCCTGGGTTGGGAGCCGGCTTCTTACCTCCATCGAGGTCATTAGAGATGATAGCCCTCAGGAAAATTCATGTAAACATTGACCTGAACATGTGTTAAAAAGATTGCAACTAGGAATATAAGAGAATCCCCTTAAGCCGTAAAGTATACAGGCTTTCTAAATGCCGGACTGACTCAAAGAAAACGAGTTAAACTAAAGGGCAGTCATTTACATTATATCAACCGGATATTACCAGAGCCGCTAACACACTATAGTGGCCTCGATGAAGACAGGAAGCCGACGGCTTGTCAAAGGTCCCCCACCCCCATTTGTCTTTGACTTTTTCAAGCTGGATTTTAAAGTTCAGTAGAGTTTTGGCATCAGCGGGTAGGCAGTTCCATGGGTTTATTACCCTGTGGGTGAAATAGCATCTCTTGTTTTCAGTCCTACATTGTGGCTTGTTGAACTTGAAACAGTTAATCCTTGTCTGCGTTACGTCTGACCTTTTAAAGAATGGTCTTCAATTTTGAGGATCAACATCCTCCAAAATTGTTCAGTATTTTGAACGTTTCGATGAGCTCAGCCCTATCATGTCTGGTTTGCAGTGTTGGTAGTCCTGTGGCCCTCAACCTGTCCTGGTATGAGAGGTGAATTTGTTCTGGAGTTATTTTTGTTGCCCGTTGTTGAGCTTTCTCACATGCATCTATATCTTTCTGAAGAAGAGGTCTCCATGCCTAGATGCAATAATCCAGGTGGGGACGCACCAGAGATTTATACAATTGAATGACTAACTTCTTTTCCTTAAAGTCAAATTCACGCTTGATTATTTATTTCAAGGGTTTGGTTAGCTTTTAGTTTTTAATGGCGCTCCAACTTGTGAATCCATCAATGAATGATGTACTAAGGTACATCTAAGGTACTTTTCTTCGTAGTCTTCAAACCCATGTTCGTTGATTTTTCAAAATTGTTCTCTGAGATGTTGGTTGATTCCCTCCCATTGGATTCTCTCTGAGCTTGTAGATTTGTGAAATCAAGCTGACATCAGCTTGATGTCAATCAGCTTGAAGTCAGAACAATAATAGTCAGAAATTTGTACTATTTAGTTGCCTATTCAAGTTCCAACCATCTATACACTGTTTAGCTTTAATTGATTTGTTTCTAGAATTTTGCTGATAAAGAAGTTAATGTTTTTTTTCTATATAAAAAATGTAAAGCGCGAGATTAGGCGAATCTTGGATCACAAACAGAAGGAGGAGAAATTTCCTGATAAAGAGCTCACTCTATCGTGTGATCACGATATTTTAAGATGGATTACAGATATAGAAATCCGCGTAAAGGTCCAGCATGATGACATACATCAGTGTTTTTTCGAATTTATTTATTTTTTCTTGCGACCCTCAACAAGAATTATATATTGTAATGCGTGCCAGTAGTCCTACATGTAATACTTCAGATGCAAACTGTGAATTATGTTCCTTTATTTACTATTGAGACAAGATAAATGCATATATGTGGATAAAACTTACTCAATTAAATTACATATTTAAATTTTCATTAATATGAAAATATGAAAATAAACCTTTTACACGAAATTCTAGCAAAAAAAAATGGTAAACAATACTTAAACAAAAATTTAATTTAATGAGAATGACTTGCTTGTTTGTTTGTAATTAGCTGATTCCAATTTGCAACACAAGTTTCATGCATATCTGGTGCAGTGTTGAGCTGCTTTCTATCATTAGTTTTTAATGAAATTAATGTGGAAAATCCTAATTCACATGAATTAGTAAAAGGTAATCGTATCAAGATATTCCTTTTACTTCAAAGTTGAAATTCTCCTTTTAACCTTAATCGAAAATGATGACAAAGTTGAATTGCTCAAAATGGTTCTTCAGTGTAAATAAACTACTAAGATGCAGCAATTAATCATCAATCGCCTGGCAACAAGCGTACCATCACTCTCATCAATTGCAATGATGAGTAATGAGTGCGAATGAGATAGTCACTCTTACTTGCTTATTGTGGATTTTTCTTGTTACTACACGATTTATTTATTTTGCCCCCCACGAATGGGCCGGGCCCCGCAATTTTAAAAACTAGACTACCCTTGAATGAGGCTATCGATGAATGAGAGAAGAATTGCAAAACCCCACCTGGAGGGAGATAATAAGAGTTAAAGGCAAAGAAGCATGATGAGAAAATGTAAAAAAAGTCATCAATGAATTTGTTGAAATGTGTGCTAAGGAGGAGAGTTTTTTGTTGTTAAAGATACGCTACCTGAAACAAAATGCTCCAGGTAACACGGGCTATAGTGAGCCCGTAGTGCCTTAGTGCCTTAAAAGGAGGAGAGAGAGAGGGAACGAGAACTAGAACTAGGTGGATGATGCAAGGAGTAAAAGGAACTCATTAATATCTAAGTACAAGCTCTGGAGAATGTATTAATACACAAACAACAACAACATAGATTATGAGACATATAGAACTGCTATAAATTCCGCGCCCGGGGGAGAGGGGGGGGGAATCGGATAATTCAATTTTTTACGCACCAGAATCCTAGTTTCTTCTGGATGATCTTGAAGATTTCCACACAGGAGCCTGTGTAGTCCGGATACAGCCCTGTCACATAGGGTGGCCACTGTGGGGGTAGTAAAAGTTACTCTCTCATCACTCTAATGTTCAATAGTTCATTGTGTATTGTAGCAACTTTAACCCTGCTTATGTAGTACAGACGAGAATATATATCTGCTGGTTATCTTGTAAAGACACAACAATAACTTATGGTTTCAGGCGATAAGTCACAATAACGTGGCTAAAGTATGTTGACTTGACCACACACTAGAAGGTGAAGGGACGACGACGTTTCTGTCCGTCCTGGACCATTCTCAAGTCGATTGTCGATTGTGTATTCACAATCGACTTGAGAATGGTCCAGGACGGACCGAAACGTCGTCGTCCCTTCACCTTCTAGTGTGTGGTCTGGTCATCAATAACGTATGGTTGAATGATCAGTAGCTGCCCTAAAAAGTAAACTAAAAATATGACAAATCTCTAGGGTGCGCTGTTTCCGATCTGAGTAGACCTACACTACAATTTGCGGGGGGGGGGGGGCAGGTCACTAGCTAACAAAGGTGTTGCGTGACACTAAGGACGTAGATTCAGGGAATGAGTACGGGTGATTTGGGAGTAATTAATGACTGTTGGAGCACCAGAGGTCACCGTCCTCTACATCACAGTTACATGATCACCTCTGCAATGGCCACCAAGAGGCAGCGGTCAGTAGGCGCCCTTGGAGCGAGTCTGGAGCCGTTCATTCCGCCTCTGGCATTCACCTCAGACTTTCGACAAGGGCGGCGTCAAGCCTGGTCCCAGGAGAAAAGTTAAGCCACAGGAGGGTGGAAATAGCCTAAGCTACTCTGTAAGCCAGTCAGGCGAGCTTGACGGATAGAGAAGAATGGCTGGCTGCAAATGGAGCACCCGGAGTTCCAGGACACACACACACATATATATATATACCTGTCGCCTGGCTCCAAACTTTCACCAGAAAATATTTTCTACAGAAAAATATCACGCCTTTTTCTCGTTATTTGATATCAGAGTTAACCTATAAACTCTATCCTCCGCTGAGTTTCAGTTGGCAATATTTTGACATTAATTAACTTGTGAATTTTAGAAGCGTGAAAAACTAACTAGAAAATATATGATTATTTTCCGGTGATGTTCCATTGGTTTATTCGAACCTTAATCTATTGAGACAGTTTTTTTTTTTTGGTGCTCCGGTGTTCAGCCCGTCCTCCTAAGGTCCCCCAACGTCAAGAAACTGTCGTACTAAAGCGCCCTTATCCTAATCCACCAGAGGACCCAAAACCGAAAATGGGACAGTATGACAATTTCGCGAGCAGCTTCAGTTTGGGCTAAATGAATTGTGGGGTTCAGTCCCTGAGCCCATTATGTGCCTCTATAACCCTTTCCACTACCGCCCACAAGATGGGTATGGGGTGCATAGTAGTAGGCATCCTTCAGTCTCGGGAGACTATGGAGTTGCGCCTTGGTTGTCAATCCTGGTGCAGCGTCTGGTGTGACTGATGAGGCCAATCCGAGAGTGGCAGTCCATCCCACACCGAGCACAACGAAGTCCGATTCTGGCTGTCTTCCTGGCTATTGGCTTTCCTTCTCTGTCTCTTTGCCTCCGATTCCTTGGCAAGTGACTCCTCGAAACTTGGAGAAGAGACCTCTTTGAACAGACTGCCCTCCAGGCTGAACGGTCTGCAGCCAGTGTCTCCCATATAGCAAGATCGACGTCCATGGCTTTCAGGTCCCTCTTACATACGTCTTTTACCGTAGCTGGGGCTTGCCTGTTGGACGCTTTCCCTGCATCAACTCTCCATACAGGAGATCCTTGGGGATCCTGCCGTTGCCCATTCGCACACCACGTGCCCGAGCCAGCCATTCGTCTCTGTTTCAGCATTGTGTACATGCTGGTGATTCTTGCTCTCCCAAGAAGTTGTTGTTTGTCACCTTGTCCTGCCAGGTGATGTCCAANACACATTATGTATAAATTAGCTAATAATCAAACGCGAAGCTGGTGTAGTGATCACTATCAGCGATCATCACTATCCGCCGCTCAGTTTCACCATCAGCACCAATCAGACGGCCCTGAGCACTCTAGAGGCGGTAGGCCTTCCCTTATAGCTCAAATTCAAATTCAAAATTCAAAATTCGAATTCAAAAGCTGACTTGTAACGTGTTCTACAGGAGACTCTCGCTCTGGAAGGCAGCGCCAAGTTCAAGCTGAACAAACTGGACTCACTGGACTCTGGGGTCTGTGCGGGACCATAAGAATAAGCTGCAGGATAACGACTCTGGTCACGTGATGGACTACATCGCTCCAGTCACCCCGGCGTCACCCCTGTCGACTGTCAGCAGATCATCGCCAGTCTCATGGACTTTAAGGTAAGGTATGGCAGGACCAGCCTCGTGGGCGTCTAAGTAAGGGAGGACCAGCCTCGTTGCGTCTAAGTAAGGGAGGACCAGCCTCGTGGGCGTCTAAGTAAGGGAGGACCAGCCTCGTTGGCGTCTAAGTAAGGGAGGACCAGCCTCGTGGGCGTCTAAGTAAGGGAGGACCAGCCTCGTTGGCGTCTAAGTAAGGGAGACCAGCCTCGTGGGCGTCTAAGTAAGGGAGACCAGCCTCGTTTCGTCTAAGTAAGGGAGGACCAGCCTCGTGGGCGTCTAAGTAAGGGAGGACCAGCCCTCGTTGGCGTCTAAGTAAGGAGGACCAGCCTCGTGGGCGTCTAAGTAAGGGAGGACCAGCCTCGTGGGCGTCTAGGTAAGGCAGGGCCAGCTCGTGGGCTTCAAGGTAAGACAGGGCCTTCACATCCAAGGTAAGCCAGTTAAATGGAACAATACAATCATCAACCTATTCGCAGTTTTGGTCTAACAATGTGCCCGTGACCTTAGCGGCTCTTAACACAGTGAGAGAAAGTTACATTAAGTTCACCACGAAGATCACTCCCATCACGTGGGTGAGTGGCAGGAAGATTGGAGGTAAAATAAACTACTTGTTTGTCTTTCTACATTAAGTGAACACAGATAACTTTATTCAAGATAAGTGATATCTTTTGATTACTTTATACTCTCAAGATTAACCTCCCTATTTCCCCCCCCCCTCCCCGGTACTCTTTACATCACACTTTTCGTGTTCCAAAATGGGACGGTCTATGGAGGCACCGCTCTCGATCGCCAACGATCAAATTTTGTAATTATGTCAATAGTGGTGACGGATGTAGTGGACATTCACTAGAACCCCTTTATACCCTTAACTTTGGAGTTCACAGCACAGCAACGACAGGTAGGAGGCTCTAAATGAGGTTTCCTTCTCTTACGCAGGTCGACCTCAAACTTGAGATCCAGAGGATGAACCAGAAGCTGACGAAACTTGAAGACAACATGAATGACGTGATGACGAGGATAAACTACGTGCAGCGGTCATCGTCGCAGCCAGTGAGCGTGCGGCCCACCTGCGACGACCCTCTCACACGACCACCCCTCAGGCGGGAGAAGGAGCGAACCACGACGACTGCCGGCGACGCCGTGGGTGACAGTGACGAAACTAAACATACTATGCCAAAAGTGACAGCTAGTGAGGAACCCAGAAAACCTAAGAGGAGAGACAAAAGTCGTGTTAAGAGCGCATCAACGCCGCGCACCTCCCCCACAGACTCGACCTCCCCGACGGACTCTATGGTGCGGGGCATGTTGGAGGACGAGATCTTGGAGCAGGCCGCCTCCCCGCGCGCCGAAGCCCCTCCTCTACCCAAAGCTCGCTCCAGGAATACCTCTGAGACGCTAGTACAACCCTAATTGGCCGGGGCTTTCCCAGGAGGTTCTGTCGACTCCCTGAGCACGGTAGCACAAGTGTACATGATGTCAAAGTTTATTAGAAGCGTTCTTGAGACTGGAAATGGGCGGGATTATTCCTTAAGGGGGGACTGTCATTATGGTTGATGCTGACACGACGCGGCCTTGCTGTGCTCGCTATTTATATTTTAAATGATAACTGAATGAACTATTGTTATGGCAGCGTGGCAAGTGCTGACCAAGGGTGCAGTAACTAAGATACTTTACATTTAAAGTATTCCTATTAATTAGGCAAACATTACAAAAAACCCTGTTTACCATAAACATTGCAAGCCTCCTGGAATAGCACTCTCCATTCTGCTGGTTGTAAAAAAAGATAAACAAAAAATAATAATAATAATGCTAAAGGTCCTACGTTGAAGGAATTTATTTTTTTACAAATTTGATTATCTTTAGAGTTCTTTGTTAAGTTTTCTGAACATATCAGTTGTGGTGCCAGTGTTCCAGCATCCAAAACCTGCTGTAGATCTTCTTACCTGCGCCCGTGTACTCTGCTGCTGGAGACACCCACGCAGCCTCGGTGTTCTGCTGGCTCCAGAGACGAGGACCTTGAGCTCTGCTGACCACGAAGAGGACTTTCTTTGATGGCCTTCAAGAGGAGTATTTTGTTTGCCAAGAAGTCCCTGTTCTATGCAGGCTATGAAGAGAAGTTACTCATTGTACTCTCCTGGCCATGAAGACGAGGCTCCTATGATCTGCTGGCCATGTAAATATGACCACCAGTGTGTTTGTCAAGAATGGCAGCTCCCTGTGCTGTGCAGGATGTGAAGAGGACGTACCAGTGTTGTGTTGGATAAGGAGTTGTGTTGGATAAACACGATAAGATGTTTTCTGTTGGGCCTTGCTTCCGATGGATCATCCCTGCAAGGAACGGAAAGAGAAACGTGCTCGCTGGGTAGCAGACCCCGCTGGCATAGTCTGTGACCCCTGGTGGTGTCACACGCGCTTACTCTATCATAAGGTCACCCCGAGCTCAGGCGCACGGAGCAGAGCGAACACTGGGCAATACTCAGCCGCCCTTCGCCAGGGTCGCGCACGGCGGGTGTGGAGACAGTCTCAGCATTTACACATAAGTACCGTCCCGTTTGTTTTGTACATAACAAAACAGTGTTTTAAAGTTGAATGCAAGAGTGATGTATTTCAGGTGTTTCGTCAAATATGTATTGAGTTTCGTCGCAAACTTAAAGAGGATATAATTTGACATTGTTTATGCTAAGGTCGAGTTTTGAATATTTATATTTCTTGTGCTAATTGTTACTGTTTCAACTGATCTGTGATAATATATTTGTTTAGGTCTATGAGCGCCATGCAACAGTGTGGAGGGTGGGTAGTCTACCCCCCCTCCACCCTCACCCCCCCCCCCACTCCGACCCAGCCTACCCCCCTATATAGTTCTCCTCTACCAGTTTCAACCCCTACTCATTCCTCCTCCAAGGAACTGAGCCTCTGATTCCTAGATATTCCTCGGTCATGACCCTTGACCTTTCCTCTGTACGCAAAGGTCAGACTCGTTTTATACCATATGCAACGTTCCTGCATCTGGAAAGAGTCACACACACACACACACACACACACACACACACACACACACACACACACACACACACACACACACACACACACACACGCACACGCACACAGAGCGGGGTCCAAGAGCTTGAGCTCGATCCTGCATGCACAATAGGTGAATACACACTGTGTTTATAAGGATGAGGTAGATATACCTTTATGGTCACCTCCCCTACCATACCCCACTACCCTTCCCCCCCACCATTACTCCTCCACCACTATTTCCTCTCCCTCCCTCCACCACTGGGGGTAACCACTACCACCATCTGGAGAAAACCTGTCAATTGCCTCTGAGGATACTTTCCACCACCCATGGGTATGGGGTGCATAATAAAAAAGAAATTGAATTGTATGCCATAAGTGTCCCCTCGTGTCCTTGGTCTCTCCAGTGTAGTATGATCCAG
This sequence comes from Procambarus virginalis, assembly GCA_020271785.1. Taxonomy (NCBI): domain Eukaryota; kingdom Metazoa; phylum Arthropoda; class Malacostraca; order Decapoda; family Cambaridae; genus Procambarus; species Procambarus virginalis. Next base: position 35,613,549 of record WNGS01001312.1, on the reverse strand, counting down.
CGAACGAGCGCTTCATATTTCGCCGTAAGTTCTCTCTCACTGTGGAAAAAGCGTTTGTAGTCCGCTGATAACGTGTAACAATCCCCTGCAGGGGTCGAGGCTACCCCCAACAACCACACGACCTAACCACCGCGTTGTTAACGGCGTAATAGCGTTGTTTCCAGTGTAATAGTGTTGTCTACGATGTAGATAAGCTGTGCCCAGCAGACACCCACTAAGGTGTCGTCTGCACCACGCGTGGTTCTTGCGTCAGGGGTCGTCGATGACGAAATTATTGTTGTCGTGTTGTTTTTATTCTAGTGGGGGGGGGCCTGACAGCTGAGTGGACGACGCACGGGATTCGTAGTCTTGAGGTTCCGGGTTCGATCCCCGGTGGAGGTGGAAACAAATGGACAGAGTTTGTTTCACCCTGATTCAGTAAATAGGTACCTGGGGGTTAGACAGCTGCTACGGGCAGCTTCCTGGGGGATGTGTAACAAAAAGGAGGCCTGGTCGAGGACCGGGCCGCGGGGACGCTAAGCCCTGACATCATCTTAGGATGACCTCAAGAAGATCCTCTACCAAGTGTTCAGTTGGGTACTTTTTGCTTGTTAGCCGTAGAGGCTACTGGTGGTGGTGACGCACTATAGAGATTACTTACTGTTGATGAGTCTTGTCTTCTGGATATGTTGAGACTTCGGAGGCTTGTCTCACCATTAGATTTATGTCTTGAAGGCTTTTGTTGCTTTTCTTTTGTTTTTCTATTTTTGGTCTTGTGTAAACTTTTTTTTTCTCTCGAAGGCTATTTTCTGTTATAACTACTACTACCAGTTTTATCTTTTACTAACTATCTACCACACATACCACCTTAATCATCTGCCATATCTACCACCAGCATCATCTACCACACCACCGACCTTCCACCACAAACACCTACCATCACTGTTGCCACACCACCATCTTGAAGGCCACAAGATATTTCTCGTCCCACACTGGAATACTCTGCGCTTCATCTTCCAACTCTGATCGTTCTCAGTATCAGACAACATCTGGTCTTTGCCTGGTTCCGAGTCAGCCAATACAACACCTGTCCTTGTCAACGTCAAGACAACACCTGTCACTAGCTTCCACTAAGACAAAATCTGTTCCTAGCTCCCACCAAGACAAATTTTATCTTTCCTTAGTCTCTGGACAAAATTCTCATCTACTTAAGATTCATCGTCGGCAGGAACGTGGCAAAGACACGTACAGGCCCACTCCTATGAGTTGTGATGACGAGGTGTTGGTCTCAATACAACCAACGACAGTCTTATTGTTTGGATAGTGAATCATGTCTCTCGTACATCGTATAGTATTTGGTGAAGGCTGCATCGTACGTGTCCGTGTTGTTGGTGTACCCGTTGCTCCCTTGTCTCATATACCTGCCATGCACCCGCGACTTCAAACTTCGTTTCATACTCTCAGCATGACGCTCTGAAGACTTCGACTGCTGTTTTGTATTCTGAATGTACGCTAGAGGGGGATATACTCTGGCAGCCGAGGCTGTGGGCGCAGGACGCCATAGTTCCTATGTATTACCGTTGGTGTTTCCCGGCAGTCTCTCTCTCTCTCCTCTCAGGTCCCACCAGCTTGTTCGCTCAAATAACCTTCTCCTGTATAATGTGATTGTGGGCTTCAGGAATTGATCACCTTTGGAGTTGTGCTGACGAGAACACCATTGGCGCCCATGTCTAAAGATAATTCCAAACTTGCTAAACTCCCTAAACTTCCACTGGCAGTTCAGGTGATTCATTGTGTAATGTCCTATTGCTTCTAGTCATTACATTCTGTAACTTTAATCATTGTGTATCTTACGATGGCTGAGCCGGGTGTAGCAAGGTATGCCTTGAGATGGTGTATTGATTCAGGCTCATCCTGATGCTCATTGTTGATGCTATTTGACGTTGGCAGCAGTTCATTATCTCTGTAGTGGGCTTTGTCCTCTCTCCGTGGTCCCAGCTGGTAACGTCACAGTTCAACTTGTCCTCTTACAAAGAACGTCGCTTTTCGATCGTATGCGTTACTAAGGCCAAAAAATCGTCGTACTAGAAAATGAAAGCGGCTGGCGAAAGTGACATAATGTCCCGTTTTCTGTTTTGAGTCCTCTGGTAGGTTAGGATAAGGTCACTTTAAGGGGGCGTTACTTCCAAATTTGCCCAAAATATGCAATAAATGAAAACTCGTTCGATTTCAATCAAACTTTTTTGACAAGTTGTATATGAAAAGTGTTTCATCTGGTCCAAGTCTCAGCATCGTAGCATAAATAGGAAGGGAGAAAAAAAAATATTGAATTGTGTCAAAAATTTTCCAAAATGGTCAAAAACGATTATCAAACAAAAATGTCAACTGAAATCATGTCTATGACTCTCAGCTATCACAATAGTATATATTAAAAACAAATTATAATTAGTTTTATTAAAAAAAATTAGTTAAAAAAAGACTATTTTTTTTAATTTTATCACTCTCTCTTTTGTTTATAAGGCGATTTGTATGAAACTTATACACCTGACTGCACGTATGACTATCTGTAAGGTGCCAATTTTGGAGGAAATTGGTTTATGTCAACCTCAGTCACAGATGGCAGCACTTTAGACTTTATTTTTTACTTACTTGAACATATATATCTCTTTCATTTTTTATTCAATTTACATGAAACTTACACATTATATGTAAAGTTTATGTCTCTAAAATCGAAGGGAAGCGTTTTTTCCTGAGTTCATTTATTGATTTTATAATAGCAATAAACATGATATATTTGCATAATTTGGGGGGGGGGAACTTAGACTATTTGTATTAGGAAAACTAAAGACGTTTTGGAAAATCCCCTTCTATTGATCCTTTATTATATGCTAATGTGTCAGAAAAGTGTCATAGAATGATTATATCTGAAAGGTGTGGTTGTAAATACACACTTGAAAATGTGTAAAATTCGTTGAAAAAAATAAAAAAAATAAAAATCTCCCTTACTATTTAAGCTACAGTACTGAAACTTAGAACAATTGCAGCCTTTTTCATATACAACTAAGAAAAAAATAATGGTTGACATTGAACAACAACTTTAGTTTTCCACAGTAACGGCAAAATTAAATTAACCGTTTTCTTGACATTTTCAAACCTTAGGAAGACGGGTTGCACAATTAATGGTGAACCCAGCTGGTGCCTAATCCTGCCCTCAATCGCTTCGGCTGGTAACTTATCCTGTTCTATCCCTAGTTGTCCCACTTCGCTTGTAATCCCACCTTTTCTAGCCAACCCTAATGACTCTAAATAGTGACCGATCCTACCCGCACTATCCTAGGTACTCCCAGCTGGGGGACTTATCCTCCCCCCCCACTCCCCCCACCACCCACCCCATGGTAGTCACATTCTGGTGATTACTTATTTTACCCACCCTCAATAAACTTAGGTGGTGACCAAATCCACAAGGGCCGTGATGAAGGTTCGAACCTACGGCACGGGATGTTCCCAGCTGCGCCTTAGTCAACTGTGCCACGGCATGGTCAAAAGAATTGCAACCTTGAGTGCTACTGACCTCACTAGGTTGAAAACTAGAAAACCCGATTGGGCTTCGGAGAAGCTACGGGATCCTAGTGAGGGGGCAGTAGCACTCCAAATTGCAATTCTTTTGACCATGTCGTGCCGCAGTTGACTAAGGCACAGGTGGGAATATCCCGTGCGTCGGTTCGAACCCTCATCACGGGCCCTGTGGATTTGTTCCTCTGATATATCACGTTATTGGGATTTCTGTGTGTGTTAGGTGGTGACCAGTGTTGCTACCTATGACCCCATTCTGACAGATCTGTGTGACCCCATTGGGACCATCTGTAGAGACCCCTGACACTCCCCTCCCCCCTACTCCTTCCCAAGAGACCACCTGTCATCCTATAAAGCACTTCTTGAGGGTCTAATGTTATACGATAAAGGACTTCATTCTTTTCTTCCTATTTTTGTTTTGTTTTAAATAGACGATCAAAATCTCTGGCCAACACTTGATAGTTACCAGTACTCCTGGCCGTGTAGTGCGTCCCCCAGTACTCTCGCTCTGTGTTCAGGTAGGCTTTAACAACTAGAGTAACCTTAAGTAGAAAATAATTTTTTGGGGGTCTAGAAAGAAAACATTAATTCTCCAGTCGACTCCAGACTCAGTGGAGGACGACAAGGTGGCGTTTGACGAACTGGCGACTGGTTGTTCATTGATCTTGTTATACCCTGACCGGGGACCCGTTGAGGCCAAGACCTCATTCTCCAGTGAGGCCAGGACCTCACCCTCCAGTGAGGCCAGGACCTCACCCTCCAGTGAGGGCAGGACCTCACCCTCCAGTGAGGGCAGGACCTCACCCTCCAGTGAGGGCAGGACCTCACCCTCCAGTGAGGCCAGGACCTCACCCTCCAGTGAGGCCAGGACCTCACCCTCCAGTGAGGCCAGGACCTCACCCTCCAGTGAGGGCAGAACCTCACCCTCCAGTGAGGCCAGGACCTCACCCTCCAGTGAGGCCAGGACCTCACCCTCCAGTGAGGCCAGGACCTCACCCTCCAGTGAGGCCCACAACTTTCCCAGAGCGACTCCTTATTTTTTCAGAAGCTAATCTATAAACTTGATCCCATTGCCCTTCTTCCCCGCTCTCTCGTGAGCTCCGTGTATTTTTATATAAGTATTAACTTTTTTGCCAAGCCGCATGAATATTTCGTAATGTTAGAGTGAGTAGGTGAAGCAGTTTTACCTCAGAGAAAGATAAGAGAGGAGACTATGTAGCCTGTGAACCCACATCACCTGGCAGGTTGACCCTTGCAAACATCTGGGGTTGAGAGATAGAGCCTGGCTTCAGTGTCCTGGATGGGCTCCTCCTGAGAAGGGGCCAATGGCCAGTGTGACGCTACAGCTCCTGGTGCACCTGTCCACCTCCCTGCCTCGAGTCACGAAGGTGGTCCACCTCCGCTCTCCTCCCGTGGTTCCTCCAGTCTCCGAGGTCGACTTGGTCAAACTCTGTCATTAACACAAAAAATGAATCAAACATTTTTAATACATGAACATCGGCTAGAAATTAAAGAAATTGCTTTGGCGATTTTCTTGTCGTGTTTTAATGTAAGGAAGAATGTGAACCGCGGTGGTGTGAAGGAGTTGGTGGCTTCTCGAGGTTTACTGGACTGTGGTCCCTGTGTGGATGGCTGGCTTTGGAATATACGAGCACATACACATTGTATGCAGACAAGTGCAGTACGAAAACCCTCGTACCCCAAAAAATCAGAAATGGAAATCAATCCTTGACTGTGGATAGACCAACTTAGTCACTCTTCCCTCGAGCTAAATCCATTCCAGGAAGCAGACGCCCTCAAAGCTGCATTTCTTATATTTAACATGTGTAATAAAAACCGGTATTAAGTAAAATACAAATTATTATACTGTGTGATCTCTAATGTTGCTCTAGGTTAGGTTAAGTGTTTTGATTCCATTGGCAATGACTTTTATTTTAAATCACGTGGTTGAAGCATTTTGAGGAATGCGCTTGGAACAAATCACTCGAGAAAAGCACTTTGAGCAAAGGGTTGTATATAGACAAATGAGCTGCATTCCGGATCTCGAGTATATACAACGAGTTTATTTTAGTTCTGGACTGTTATGGTCTAAAATGTACTTACTGGTTGGTCAGAAAGCTATTATGGTGGCTTTAATAACCCTCTTGTGGTGGATGGGCCTGAAACCCAGCACCAAACCTACTTTCTTAAGAAAAGTTCCGATAGTCAAGAGTGACTTGTGCGTATAATACATTTGACATAATGAGGGAAGGAGAAAACTGTAACATGGAATGCCTCCTCTGGCCACTTTGTTTTGAAGACGTGATGTACTTGTTACAAATTTATTCCACACTACTCTTACGAAGCCTATCTCACACTCTTCTTCAACTTGCCTGCCACTCCTCTCCAACTTATCCCATACTTTCTACCGCCTTAGCCTGATTGAAACTTGTCCTAGAAACTTTGTATTCACTTGCCTTTGCACCGTCTCGCGTGTACCACACATTTCAATCACTATCTTTATTCGGCACATCCAGTCTTTTCTAGTTTGAAGTGAGTCACTCATCTCGAAATAGATAAATCCGTATTACTGAACACATTACATACCACAGATTATGTGGCTAACTGCACGCACTTGTAATCAGTGTGGAAAATGTACGTGTAGAACAGGGCTCGAATTGGATAATAATTAATAACAAAAGACTAAACCCCATCTCTCAATTAGGAACATTTGTAAACTACAAAAATGGCCGTAAAATGATTGCATTAATGTCTTTAAAGACTGGAGCATCAAAGAGCCTGCGAGAGTACAGAACCCCTTGGAGGCTCTGCGAAGTCCAAGAACACTCTTACCATCTTAAGGTCGCGAACCAGAGACATTCACCCTCTCCAACTTCGTGACACCCGGAATAGTTTGCGTCCCCTTCGAGTCACATTTTGACATTTGTTTGGTATCTAAGGCTTAGGTATTTAAGAATACCGGGTGCGCCTATGCGAGGGAAGAGATCGCACTGTTCTGCAATAGGTCCTGCGACAGCCTAACACAGAACGAGGCTCTTCGGACGAGAGGACAGACACACACACAAGGCTTCACTGTGGAAGGCGACGTTCAGGAGCCACGATCCTGGCACAATACTCACATGCGACGCGATCCTTCCACGCTACCATGGACCAAGGCGACATTTCGCACCCACTAAACCACGCCTCTTCGGTCACAAGCATTGTATCATAACGTGGCATCATTTCAAAATATCTCATTAATCATATAATAATGCAATAACATACGAATCTGATAACATAAATGCTTTAAATTTTTGTTTTTGTGAGATTGTGGTGGTGTTGAAGTGATGATGTACGCGATAGAGGGGGATAGAAATAGCCTAAGCTACTCTATCCCTTTGAGAAGCATTTTTTTTCCTTGTATCAATAAACATACTTGTACGCGATGGTGTGCTGGCCACAAGGAAAGCAGGGAGGTGGTTCACTTGCGGGTTACGCCCGTCTCCCACCACACTCATCCCCCCCTCCTCTATATTTCCTTCATCATATAACTTGTATATATATATAGCACTGTACAAATATTAAAAATCATCTTTCGGGTAATAAATTTTAATTTTATTCGTAAGATGGACGGCTTTCAATTATCCCCATTGGTGCGTCGATGGCTTCTTGAAGGAGCCAGTGGAGGACACTAGAGAATGGAGTGATTAATGCAGCGTCTGAAATGCTCTCGGACGCAGGTTCGAATCCTCGTCACGGCCCTTGTGCATTTGTTCGTTTAACACACTTAGAAACATCTGGTGAACACCTTGAATGAACACAGTGTACAAAGTAGTGAACACCCTAGTAAATACCCCGGTGAACACTAGTGAATACCCTAGAGAACACCTAACACCTGGTGAACACCCTAGGGAACATCCTAGTGAGTACCTCTGTGATCACCATAGTGAAACCCCTGATGAACACCCTCATGAACACTCTTTAATACTAGTTAACACCATAGTGAGCATCCTGAACATCCACACGAACACCCTAGTGAACACAGGTGAACATCCTAGTAAATACATGTGAACACCCTAGTGAATGCCTTAGTAAACCCATGTTGAACACTCCTATAAGGACTTAAGTGAACAATGATGAGCAACACAGCCACCTAGTGAACACTGGGGTGTATATACCCAAGTGAACACCAGGATGAACACCGAAGTGGATGGGGAAAAGTATGTACGTAGATAACTAGTGTTGTTATCCCCGGCTAATGACCTAACTACTCTCCTACAGGTGAATGGTGTACAACAAACTACCATCTACATAATTAGCTAATACAGCAGTGTATAACTGGTGTTATACACTGTATAAATCAACCACTTACGGGCTATTCGTTCCCGTGCCACCTCTTGGGGTGGCTTAATCTTCATCAGTGTATAACCGCAATCTCTGATTCGTTAGCGTACGATAATGTTAACGGCAATGTTTTATTAACGAGTTGTTGGTTTCCTTATTCCTAACGTGAGGCTGACACCTTCATCTGTTTTTTGTTTACCTTTTGATTTATGTATTTGTCATAATTGTAAATGGTAATTCAATGTATATTAGTTGAGCTGTTGATTGTGTGATTCCCGACGGCTGTACATCACAGTCAGGTGTATCAGGTGATGTGGTTGGCATCTACCTAGATGGGGATGATCTGGCTCCTACGAAGACCCAGTGTGGCTCCAGCCAGACACAGTGTGGCTCCAGCCAGACACAGTGTGGCTCCAGTGTGGCTCCAGCCTGACCCAGTGTGGCTCCAGCCAGACCCGGTGTGGCGCCAAGGTAGGTTAACCCATTCGTAATTAATTGATTGATTTTAATAACTCGATGACCAGACCACACACTAGAAAGTGAAGGGACGACGACGTTTCGGTCCGTCCTGGACCATTATCAAGTCGACTGTGGTCCAGGACGGACCGAAACGTCGTCGTCCCTTCACCTTCTAGTGTGTGGTCTGGTCAACATACTTCAGCCACGTTATTGTGACTCGTCGATTTAATACTCCCTTTGTGGAGCAAGTTTAGTTCTTGTATTCAGATCATTAGGCACAGAAAGTGGAACCTCTTTGGTGGTAAATAGGAGGGAGTTATCAAGGGAAAGCGCCAAGCCATTACGACTATATAGCACTGGGAAGGGGTCAGGATAAGGACTTGGGATGGGACGGGGGAAAGAAATGGTGCCCAGCCACTTGTGGACGGTCGGGGGATTGAACGCCGACCTGCATGAAGCGAGACCGTCGCTCTACCGTCCAGCCCCAAGTGGTTGGCCATCCTGGTGAATATCCAAAAGTCTGATCATAACAGGCCAAATTGCGTTAACGGGCCAACCAGTCGGCGGCCTATAGGACCCGCCAAGTAATATCTCTAGATAAAAAAAAAACTTCATGAAATCATAAACATAAATGCTAATCAGTTTAATTAAAAATTATGTTTTAGGCATAAAATGAGGAACATTTAGCCATTATACTGCAGTTGTATTCAAGAAAACGTTTCCCTTATCAAGTTCTTTTTCATCATTTTCTGTACACAGTTTTCCAAGATTTTTACGCCATTGTTGGTTAAGATAATTATGTTCTTAAAGTTAGCCGTTGATAGGCAGGTTAGGTGAGGGTTCACTTGGTTATATTAGGCTAGTTGAGGGTTACTTTAGTTAGGTGAGGTTATGTTAGAAGTTAGGCAAAGGTTTATTTAGTTACGTTAGGCTACGATAAATTAAGTAAAGGGTTATTTATTTAGGTTAGGTTATTATAAGTTGTTGTGTTTTATTTAAGTTAGGATAAGTTAAGTGAGGGGTTTCGTTAGGTTAGGATACGTTGGGGTTTATTTAGTTAGGTTAGGATAAGTTAAGTAAGATTTATTAAATTAGGTTAGTATAACTTAGGTTAGGGTTTATTTAGTTATGTTAGGATAAGTTAATTGAGGGTTTAGTTAGGCTAGAATACGTTACGGTTTATTTAGTTAAATTTGCAACCCCTACGGGCTCACCATAGCCCGTGCTGTTTGGAACTTTGTTCCAGATAGCGAATCTTTAACAACAACAACAACAGTTAAATTTGGATAAGTTAAGTGAGATTTATTTAGTTAGGTTAATATAATTTAGGTTAGGATTTATTTAATAATGTTAGGATAAGTTAAGTGAGGGTATATTTAAGCTACGGTTTATTGGGATTAAACTTCTTGAGTTCGACGTAACTCGTCCTGTGAGACAGAGAGTTATTACGAAAATTCAGAATCTGCATTATTTACACCAAATGCGAACCAGAATGTTTTTTAACTTGTTATTTATTCATTAATTGTTTATATTCAGAAAAAAACAAGTTTCCGGTTATATCGCTGAACTCTTTGTTCGGCGAACAAAGCGAACTGAACTCATTCTTCTCATGCCTGAAAATTAGTTTAAATAAATTAAAATAGACAAACCTGGCTACCTTCTGCTGTTTCTAAATTGGATTCTGAAAAATGTCGAAGCCTCGTGGACGCCTAATGTAGTCAATATTTTACTTGATTATTACCTTCTAAGGAAAAAAAACTTTAGCCAATATTCTTTGATATGATTAAAAATAAAAATTTATGTTATTTGTAATGCCTCGTTTTTCAAGTAACATCTGGGGCAGAATAAGCAACTATGGTGGCCTTAATAGCCCCCCTTTCCTCGGGGTTGATTGAAGTGAATCAGCAACACCAAACAAGGCTTACGGGCTATTCATGCCCGTGCCACCTCTTGGGTGGCTTAATCTTTATCAATTAATTAATCAAACAAGCAAAAGTCACGACCTCTCCGCAGGGTGCAGTCGCACCTCCACAAATCTCCAGTATCAGCTAATGATATTAGTAATGGCTCCAAAGGGCCACCACTTACGGGCTATTCATGCCCGTGCCACCTTTTGGGTGTCTTAATCAATCAATCAAACAAGGGTTCAGCAGTATTCGCCAAGTGGTTGGTGGGTGATGTCACTACTAGGGAGGCCCCGAGGGGGGCGGCGGCCCCACACCACCTCCAGCAGGAAGGCCACCACACACGCCACCATACCTGTAGTGAAGGAATACACAGGTGGGGTAAGTTAGTACCTGCGATGACTAATAAACTCGTATGATTTGTTTATCATTTGAGTCGAGGTATGAGATTAGCATCAGCCTAGTGGTGTAATATCTGGCTGGTTGTATGGTCAAGATAACATAAGAATAGTGGAAACATATCCACCTACGCCTACTCTTGTATATGTCCACCCTACCCTTGAAACAACGGAGTGGCCCCACATCTACAAACTTAAGGGCTAAGGGGAGTTGTTACTCGGATTAACATGACTTTTAATACTAATTCACTTGGTTATTATTTAATAAATACGGTTGTGTATGTGTATTGTTGTGTGTGGCAGTTGTCAAGAGTTTCTCACATAAGGCAGCCCGTTCTCATCAACACAGGCCAAATGGTTGTTAATCCACCCACTGAACCCTCCCCCCCCCCTGTTTATGCAACTCGTTCTCCTAATAGGACGTCGCATTTTGATGTATACTCTACCTAAGGCTAAAAACTGTCGTACTATAAAATGGAAGCGGCTGGCGAAAGTGACATACTGTCCCGTTTTCTGTTTTGGGTCCTCTGGTAGGTTAGGATAAGGGCGCTTTAGTACAACAGTTTCTTGACGTTGGGGCCGCTGGCGGGAACGGGCTGCCCAGTCACCTGAAGTTTATAATGTTACAGGTGGTGTACTTGCTCATCAGTACTTACATATCGGTGTCTATGTGGAAGTGAGGTGAAGCTCTCTATGCCCCGTCTACTGGCACTATGCCTCTTGCGTTTGAACTTAACTACTCGGTCATACACATTCTCTGTCGATTCTGGCTTTAAAGTTGTGATAGAGGTGGCTTCCACAACTTCCTCTTCTAGATCATTTCACTTGTTAACTACCCTACAGGGTACGAGAACATTTTTAAATATTCACCTAGTTGTGCTTGCGGGGGTTGAGCTCTGGCTCTTTCGGCCCGCCTCTCAACTGTCAGTCAACTTTATTTTTCTCACACACACCACACCCCAGGAAGCAGCCCGTATCAGCTGTCTAACTCCCAGGTACCTATTTACTGCTAGGTGAATAGGTGCATCAGCGTGAAAGAAACTGCCCATTTAGTGTTACCATCAGCATTCAGTATTACCGGCGGCATAAAGGGTGAAGACGCCCAGGAAGTCGCCAACGGCCAGAGTGCGCAGGTCTGAAAGGTTCTCACGGCCCGGGGGCTGGAGGCAGTAGGAGGTGTTCCCCGTCCCGGACTGTAGCAGCTTCTCCAGCAGGCCAAGTTCCTTCAGACGGTAGATGCTGGAAGAAGATAAAATCAAGTCCACTTCGGGCTCACCATAGCCCGTGCTACTTGCCCCGCTCCTGCGCCAGGTAAGTCCACTTCGGGCTCACCATAGCCTATGCTACTTGCCCCGCTCCTGTGCAGGTAAGTCCACTACGGGCTCACCATAGCCCGTGCTACTTGGAACTTTTTGTTCCAGGTAGCGAATCTTAAGCAACAACAGCTGAAAGGAGATATTCCTATCCAAAGAAAATCTTAAAGAGCTGACGGCATTAATAATAAAGAATAATAATAATTAAAATTAGGATCGGCTGACAAATAATTTAATTTGTTAGATAAATTTTTCATAGATAAAATGTTAATATAAGTTACTAGAGGTAACATTACACACAGAAATCAAAGTTGCGTGATGCATCAAGTGAACAAATCCACAAGGGTCGAGGCCAACGGTTTGTGCCTCGGAGAGGCTGCAGGATCCAGTAAGTTCAATAGAACTTCTGTTTCAATTCCTTTTACCATGTCGTAGCTCAGTCGATTAAGGCAGCGTCTGGGATGCTCTCGGACGCAGGTTCGAATCCTCGTCACGGCCCTTGTGGATCTGTTCATTAGAGGTAGCATTATTGTAAACATCTTCGCTACACACAACCTTCAAATGAAACACCAACACATTTACTGAATTTATCTCTAAATGTCTTACTCACATGAGGTCGACGGCGGGCCTGAGCGAGGAGTCAAGCGGGAACCCGAAGCTGTACTGAACAAACATGAAGCCGCCCCTGGTGATGGACATCCGGCACGACCCGTGCTGCCGGATGTAATGACTTACAGCTTTCTCCTCACGTATTAACATAATTAGTACACTAATTTGTATACAACAAATATTTGCAAAATATTCACATTCTGTGTTGTAACTTATGTGTTTATATTTACTCATTTAACTGTTCTGCCTCACTTCTCGCTAATTCATGGATTATGGGGTAACCCACGATAGACAGTTACAGCCCCGCTCCTGTGCCAGGTAAGTCCACTACGGGCTCACCATAGCCCGTGCTACTTGCCCCGCTCCTGTGCCAGGTAAGTCCACTACGGGCTCACCATAGCCCGTGCTACTTGCAACTTTGTGTTCCCAGTAGCTGAATCTAAAACAACAACGGTAAACCACACAATGCCTCTCACCTTGGAGAAGTCAGTTTCCATCAAGAACAGCGAGGAGTGGCGGGTGTAGAGGCCTGGAGATGGGGGAGACGTGGGTGAGAAGATACAGGGAGGAAACGAATGCAAACTGGAAAGCTGTGTGGCTCTTTGTAATCTAATAATGGAAGAACGTCATTAATGGTTGGCCGAAACGCTATGCGTATTAGTGGCTTCAGGTATTGTATGTAGTAGCTCTATCTATAAATCCAACATTATTTTTGTAACTCTTCATCTATGCATGTACTCTTACCGAATAAAAATTTAAATTTTGAATTTGAACGTAAACTGTAGAGATGCGAAGCGGCTTCACTAGGCTTTGTGGGATGTCTGCAAAAAATAATGATTTTTCCTTGTGAAGTCTTACATGAAAGACTAGAGGCTCTCCAAGGGTCGTTCTTGTGGGTACTCAGAGCTCCTTAGGGACCGTCTACTTTGGAGGGCTGGTCAATCAGTCGCCGCTGTTCGTTGCTTATCAAAAGTTCTCTTTTTGAACACCGTGAGAGACTGGCTAGTTATGCCCCTTATGTAATATGCATAGACGGTGTGTTGAAAAGCCTTGGGTTTTACCGTTGATACAATTGTTGAGTGTATTTTGTGTGTTAAATTGTTCAACTAAGATAACAGCTGTCACACATAATAATAATAATATATATATTTATTTTGGAAAAAGTACATATACAAAATGCGATACAAGCATAATGTGGTAAAAACAAACTAAAAAACTAAGACTTAAGTTTATTTTTACCACACTTGGGTTAAGACTTGAACCTCTTTTGCCCCATGCTTGCTGCTTTGGGTCTTGTGGATGTCACACTTGAGTCACAGGAAGCTGTTCCTTCAGTGGCAAGGTTCTCATATAACGTATAAACGGCAGTTAAAGACTATGGATTAAATCATTCAGAGAGACAGACCCTGACCCCTCACAGAGGAGCAGGGAGCCTGGGATAACTGGCCGCCCCACCAGGAAACTGTCCAGAAAGTCATGAAGCTTTACACAGCAGTCCGTCCTCCTAAGGTTCCCCAACGTCAAGAAACTGTCGTACTAAAGTGCCCTTATCCTAACCTACCAGAGGACCCAAAACAGAAAACGGGAGAGTATATCAGTTTTGCAAGTCCCTACCATTTTCTAGTACGACAGTTTTTGGTCTTAGGTAGAGTATACGACAAAATGCGACGTTTTATTAGGATGACGGGTTGTATACAGACATCTGGAGGATTCACAAAAACCGGAACCTCGATAACCTTCGAACAGTTCTGCAAACGATTCACGCCAAACAAGGCATTCACACAACTCAAATTATTAACTCAAAACTCGTTAGATAGTACCGATCGCCACCACCAGGCCCCGGCGCCTGCCCTCAGACCGGCACACCTGGTGACCTGGTCAGTTGTGTTTCCTATATCATAGTGGGCTGTTATACCAGTATTTCTCCGCTCCACCAGTCGTGGGCAACCCGGCGCCTTCAAGCTAAGTGCCGGTAGTTCTATATTTATCCTGTAAGGAGAGTTTTAGGTCA
>WNGS01001312.1:35577791-35590022 GCA_020271785.1 Procambarus virginalis | reverse complement strand
ACTATAAAATAATTAGGCGTTAATATTATTACGCGTATCGGGTCTAATATATGTGGTTAAATTTGAGATATACATAACAAGGAGTAACTACCGGATTTGTGGGAGTGTTTCAGCGTCAGCGTTGTATAGTACCATATAAGTAGTGAAATGGTGTTTTTTGGATGGATTTTATAACTAGGCATCTCCTAATTTCATATCCACCCAAATGATTCGTGTGTCAATGGGTAATTTGCTTCTTTATTTTATAAATTCAACAACCAGCATTTACAAACAGTTATTTACCCAGGAGTTTTTCCTCAGCCCTTAATCTCTCCTATTTAAACACTATTTATTGTTTCAACTTCTGTGTTGTGTAATATATATTATACTCTGAGTTTCACCGTCCCCCCCCCCCTCCTCCTCAAGGTACCCGGTTCTATTTCTTAAATAATGCTTAAATGATAAACAAAAGCAGCTGACTTGTTTTTTTATGCTTTGTTTAGAAAAATAATGTGAAATCAGGCCTATGGCGTCTGCAGTTTCCTGATATACTTTATTTTTTTACGCGTTAGAAAGTTTTAAAGTCACACTACCTCCTCCCCAGTCGCCCGCCCCTCTACCCCCAACTTCCTTTTCCTTGACATACCCCTCTCCAACTAGCCACCCACCCCAACTTTCACCAGTCCCAATATTCCCCCAGACCCCCCAACTCGCAGACCCTCCCACCATGTTACCCGGCCACAAGGGCGCCGTTACTTTGTATTGTCCTTTTCTACCCCTACTTGTGGCAAACTGGGCTGCTACTGCTACTCTAACCCCTTTTAATATTTCTCTGATGAACTTTAAACCTCCCTACTTTACACTACCTCCCCCTCATTCCATACACCCCTTTCGTCCTCACTCCCTACATCCCAAACCCGCTTCTTTCTTCCCTCTATTCTATCCTCACTTATCTCTCTATCTTGTATCTTTGCTCAATAGTCGTTGGAACTGAAAGTGTCTGGTAAATCCGGCCCCAAGATAGTCTGCTCCTCTCACCACCCTCCAGTCTAGTGGATTTCATAGGAGTGAGCGCAGGTACTGCAGTTAAAAATCTGGATCAGGTGCATTGAATACGTACACTCATTAATTATCAATATATCACAATAATTCTATACTTTCCATCACCCTCATATATAATCCCTAACGGATTCACTAGCGTCACGGTAGTACTACCCATATTAATATGGTATCACAGTGTGATCTATATCATAGGAACATCATCCTAAGTGCTTCCCCCTAGATGTATGTAAGTCTGTGTCAGTCTTGTCAGTACAGTTGTTCTATAATCAACATCCCTACCCGTTACTCAAACCAGTACGTTGACACACAACGCAGTTTCCTCACCCTGAGGCTCTCCTTTAAATATTCCAAGTGTTCAATAAGTGCTGTGTTCTGCAAGCTCACTATCATATTATTCCAGCTGAGTGATGGCATCTGGACCCGAACCGGGGTCAGCCCTCCGCCCCGCCCCTGCAGGGACCATCTAGTATTTCGTTATACACCTGAGAAAAGGGATATAGACAGAACCCCTTTTTAGGCTGTAACCGAGAGGATCTTAGTCCAAACTAGGCCTGTAGTTTCACTATACCTGCATTGTCTGCAACTGTTTACTTAGTTCATGATCGTTCTCTCAGATTAGTCCGCCTATGCTCCCGGGGTACGCACCGCTCGAATCTGGTCACATCTGCCCCACTTGTACCTAGCCCCGCAGCCACAGCCTACTAGCCACCACTATTACCCCCGTCCGTTCTCCCCTCTCCCCCAGGCCTGGCAGGCCTCCACGCGCCCCTCCCATGGTTTTACGGCCAGCAATGGGTAGCAGAGCCTATGCGGCTTTGCCCTGAGGTGGATACTATAGTTAACTGGGTCATGCCACAGGCCCCAAAGTTATAGTCCGACAATGTGAATCCAGGACTCTCGTATCATCGTTACACTGACGTCAGTACAGGACACTCTGGAGGATACATTCACTAGTACGCTGGACACTAGTCATTAAATCTCATATAAATTCACGATAGAGATGCACTTTCTCCGGCAGACCACCGTCATACTACGAGGTCCGGACACCAGCTATTACTATCGACGTACATTCTGTTACTAGGACAGTGAATCTAGGCCTTTGCTGGCTGGTAGAAATCACTGAATGCCACTCACATTGCTGCAGATCGTCCAGGTCCCTGTGATCGGGTCGGGAAGCGGAATCAACAGAGGCATTTGACGTCGCTCTACACATGTCCGAGCACGATGGAATCGGCCGTCCGTAAAAACCAGTATCACCACTGTAGCACTAACCTCTTATCCCCCGACACTACCCTACCCACTACTCCCCCTCCCCCACTCCTCGCCCCTCCCCCCCTCCCTACTCTCCCCCTACCCCCCCGCTCTCCCACCTTCCCCCCCCACTTTTTCTCTCTCTTTTCCCTGTCTTCTCTCTCCTTCACTCCTTTCCTCCCCCTCTCCACCGCCCTCTTCACTCCCCCACCGCCCCCCTACCACAACTAGCCTTCCCCTCCCCCCTTCCCCTCCCCACCCCACAATCTCGCCACACTCCACCACTCAGCCCCCCTTCTCCCACTCTCCCCCTTTCCCCCCACTCGCCCCTTCCTCCCCCCCACTCGCCCCTTTCCTCGTCCCCTCCCACACTCGCCCACCCTCCTCGCCGCAGCTAGCGTCACAGCGGTGCCTCGGCCCCCCTTACACTCCTGCGCTAACTGACGCGCCCTCTGTCCTCGCCCCATGTCATCTCCGGAAAGGTAACGCGACCGTCCGGCGGGAGAAGGAGCTGGCCGAGAGGCGCAAGCACGAGCCCCAGCAGGAGCTGAGCCATGACCAAATCGTCAGGAATATTCTTATCCAGGTAGGCTACAACACCCACTCTTCATGTGGACCTTTTACCCTAAGCGGAACCTTTGGGTCATCTTTAATGAACTGGGGCGATTGGTACTACTTATGTCTTTCTAAGAGAAGAGTTGGTGGCTTTTACGGTGCTTTACTATTGCCCTTGGAAGTGTTCCTTGGGAATTATTTCACTTGGGGAAGTGTTCCTTGGGAATTATTTCACTTGGGGAAGTGTTCCTTGGGAATTATTCCGCTTGGGGAAGTGTTCCTTGGGAATTATTCCACTTGGGGAAGTGTTCCTTGGGAATTATTCCACTTGGGGAAGTGTTCCTTGGGAATTATTCCACTTGGGGAAGTGTTCCTTGGGAATTATTCCACTTGGGGAAGTGTTCCTTGGGAATTATTCCACTTGGGGAAGTGTTCCTTGGGAATTATTCCACTTGGGGAAGTGTTCCTTGGGAAGAAACTTGCTAATTGTTTATAATTCACTTCTCCAGTTAATAACACATAATTGTGGCTAATCCATGGTTTGTTTGTCTGTGCTTAAAGTGTGAGTTTTTGACTACTAAATCGATCAAGAAAAGACTACTGTAATGTCAAGGCCCTTGTGCAGACCAGGGGGAAGGTGTGTGTTTGCTTTTTTGTTTGTTGGCGTCATGGTGTAGCTCGTATGTTGACCTGTGGTTCTTTTCCTTGATTCGTCCTTGACTCCCGCCAACCACGTGTCGGCGAGCAAAGCTAGGAGGTAGAGTTGAGGTCGTCGGCTCGTCAATCTGGACAACCGCACGGCCCCTATCTCTAGATTCACCTTCCTGAGGATTCAGTGGCTTTACCGGGGGTAGCTTCAGGCGCTACGTTCGCCAGGGTCACAGGCGGCACTTAAATTCCTGTTTTTCGGTTTTGTTTCTTCTTAGCTGCTTTTAGTCACCATGACTATCTGCCTTTCTTCTTGGGATCGTTTTTGTCTTCTTTTTGTATGTCTACTTGACAGTCTAGTTAATACAGCTCATGATTCACTGAAGCAACTGGACAAGTGAAAGAGAGGCCGTAGCCAAGGGGCGGCCGTCGGTGTCTGGAGGGTTGGGTGTCGTGACTTTCACTCTCGCTCCCACTACAGACACTCCTCCCTATACCCCACCCGCTGCTTACCTTAAGAAATGTGTATTAAGGGTAAAGGTATTAAGAGGAAGTAACATAATGTGTAATGTTACGTGGTGTGGTGTGCGTGGCGCGTGTGTGTGGGGCGACGGACAGCCCGGCCTTCCTTCCTTCACCTCCATTCTTCATAGAGCTATAGATGAGTGAGCTATGGTATATTCCTCCGCTACCCTCTCACTGGCTACCCACTCGGAGCACAGTGGTCTCGTGCACCATCAACCCACAATGTAGTGATCTCCCTTCCACTGGTAGCTATAGTTTCCCTGCTCCATACCAGACCTTGCCTTTACCCCCGCCCCCCCGCACTAATGATCAATAACTAGCGAGTTCCACAGCACTCGGAACACGTGAAAGGTGCCGTTCTAGCTGTCAGCTTCTACAACCATCCACTTGTAAGAGATCAGATCCCTATCGTAGCCTCAGTCTCCATCTCCCATACCTGGAGACAGTCGCTGGTATAGCAGTCAGTATCGAGGGTTAATCCTTAGTACAGGCAGGAGTGTAGGAACCCATATCTCAAACTCCTCATCTCCCCTGCTTGTTCTCCTCTTTTACCACATATTATTATTCAAGGTAGACTGTAAACCCAGCCGTAGCTTAGTTAATATTTATTTCATTCGCTTTGCATCCGTAACTTACCGAGTGATTGGGTGGGTGGGGTGGTGAGCCTGTGTGGAATCTAGCTAACTGGCACTGCTTTTAATGCTTACAAATGTAACCTCTGCCACTCTTACACACACACACGCCTCAAACACAACCTCTAGAGATTCAGGAGCAACCGCTTCCGAGTATGAGAATCAAACAGAAATATCAAGCAATACGAAGAGTAAATATCAGTGGTGCTGGTGGAGCCTAGATGCACCTCCTAAGCCTCAACCATCCTCCCACCTCACCACCCAACCTCCACTCCAACCACTCCCTCCTCCCAACTCCCCCTCAACCCTCCATCCGCCTCAACCATCCTCCAACCACTCCCTCAACCACCACACCCTACTCTTCCGTCTTGTCAATAATCTGCCTAACGTTTTTGTTAAGCACTCGATTACTCAAGAAGGCGTGCAGCGACCCGCATCACTTGTTTACAATAATAACATTTAGATAAACTTGCTATTTTTCTACAATTATATATTTTATTTTTTATTTTAAGCGTGAGACCTTTCAAAGGGTTCATGTGTCATCTTTTTGAACTTCTTATGATGACCTCTGTTTTTTTAGTATGTTTGAAGTTAAAGTAGTTGTCTAACTTTTTGGTGTGTTTCTTATTTTAGAATCAGCTTTGTGTGTGTGTGTGTGTATGTGTGTGTACTCACCTAGTGAGTATGTGAGTACACTCACACACAATGTGTTGTGTGTGTGTAGATGTATAATTTATTCAGAAGCTTGCCTAAATGTATCTCTATGTACATTTCTATTAAAAATACCATTCTCCTAATAAAACATAATGATGAGCATGTGAAGAAGCAGGCGGTGGTGGGTATAACCCCAGGTGTAGCCGTACCCTGGCGGCCGTAACCAGTTGCCTCTCCTCTGGAGTACGGGAAATAACACCTCAGGTATTATAGGTTCGGAGAGACAAGGCTGGTGGCGGCTCGGGACGCCCAACAGCGCTCCTTGACTTGGTGGGCGTGAGTGGCGTGATGTGGAGCGGGGTCTGGGAACGCTCCGATTTGAGCTGGTGGGCACACTGATGCCCTCAAGGTACATGTATAAGCTGTATATTTGTGTTTCGGTGTATTTTCTTCCACACAGTGGTCATTCATTTAGAATGCTAACTAGCATATATGTTGAGTCTTCTGTATTAGTATATCTGTACACGTGAAGATTCTTCTTGATGTACAGTGTATTATTGCAAGTGGACGGAGCTGTGGTGAGGGTTACCCAGTACAGGTAGTAACGGACCTCTAAAACCAGCCGTCAGTGGAAGTCGCACGATACTATAAACTCACCAGAGGTGGGCAGCAGTAGGGTAAAGTAAGCCGAAGCAGGCCATTTTGGTTGTGGCGATGGCCAGTCCCGGGGGTTCCTGCTCGGGGACTCGCTGCCCTAGGGACAGCACGCTGCCGTCTTCGGGTTCTACACAATGTGTTTACCCATCCTTCGACAGCTGGTATCAGTCCTAGGATTTTTACATGATTAGTTTACCGTCACTCAAGGAGCATCCTGCAAGGAAACTATTCCAACCTAACTTATCTAACCTATTAGTTTTAGCCTAGTGGGTCCTCATTGGATGGACAAAGCATTGGATTTAAGCGAATGTCCATCACAGTCAACACTATGCGGTCTACACTCTCCTAACGTGCAAGTCACTGCCACTCCCCAATAAAGAATCACTGCTCATTGCAGGGGGACAACTTCTCCATCAAAACAGCTTTTATCCAGTCCCCCACACCCTTAGCCAGCTCACCAGTGTTTTAAAACATCTACAGTTGTTACACTAATCGCCAACAGTCAGCACAGGCCGCAACCCACACTGAATACACATCATCCGGCATGGAATCTGCATCTTGTGCAGGTTCAACCTAGAATCCTAAGACCTGACACTCCAGTTGCCCATGGCCTCTCAGGAGTCCTGAGACACTGAGCTGCGGGGACGTTGATTTTCGAAATCAACGCAAGGTAGCCGAAAGATCGCAACAGGAGGCCGAGAGGAAAAAAGCCTTATTATGAATGGCCATAAGCGCCAGACAAGGCGGTGCCATCTGGTGAACTTTTGGGCTATTCTTTCCAGCCTTTCTTTGTTCCCCCTCAGTCATCTCTCTCTCTCTCTCTCTCTCTCTCTCTCTCTCTCTCTCTCTCTCTCTCTCTCTCTCTCTGTTTCTCTCTCTCTTTCTCTATCTCTCTCTCTGATCTTTCATCTCTCATATCTAGTTTTGAATATATTTAGTGACCTATGTTGTTAGGGATGAGAAGCTGTTTAGTTCCTACTCTCAGTTGTCATATTTGAACACATTTTAAATTGCGTCCCATAACATATCTTTAGAAATATTTCCCCATATTTTGTCGAGCCCGTCGACCTCTTTCCCTTCAAGAAAGCAGTCAATACGCTCACTAACTCTCCAGTGCCCTCCAAGGCCTGACTTATGTTCCGTATAAGAAAACATACGACTCAACCTCTCACGCCCCTTACATTTCACGTAAAGTGACTCTTGTCATACTCTATATTTACAACTCCGCTTCATACTTACATACTCCTCCGCTCCATACTTACAACACTTAAGTGTCGTAAGTATTGAGCGGAGCGTGTTTGGTGACCGATGCGTGCCCTTGTGTGTCTGCAGGTGGTGAAGATGCCGCCCGCCAGAATGAACAACGTCTGCGAGACCAACGGCCCACGCAAGTGGAAGAACATCTTCGGCAGGAACGAAGGTACGTTCATGGTTCGAGTCTTTTCTTTTCAGGGAAACAAAGATTTGCGTCGCACTTGCTGGCGCACTACCATTATAATATATGTAAATACGTTTTGCTTTTTTTATTTTTGTCCATGCGAGTAACCGTGTTTATTTTTGTGACCGGTGTGTTTGTGGGGATCAGGCGGCGGTGAGGACGACGGCTCCACGACGGACGAGTGCAACAAGAAGAACCTAATGCAGGATGGTGTGTTGCGCAGTCTCTCCAAGCACAACACTAATCTCTCCAAGGTAGTGCTCTCTCCTCTCACTCCTCATCTGCCTCTCTCTCTCCCCCTCACCTGCTTTCCTCCCCTCTCACGGTCACTCTCTGACAATCTTCTTTCACAATGCATTCAAATTCTTGCAGAACAAGTTCACCATATCTCTTATAATTCTTAAGGGAGAATTTTATCTTATTTTAGAAGGCAATTACTGTCTGTTGACTTGTTCACTTGCTTCACAACAGACTTGTGATCAAATGTTAAAGACCTGTTTTGTAAGACCACCACACCCGACCTGTTTTGTAAGACCACCACTACCCGTCCTGGTTATTAAGACCACCTTGTGGCTACCTTGTGTAGCTTCTGGGGATCAATGGCCCCACGACCCGGTCTCCGACCAGGCCTCCCAGTTGGTCCTTTGGTCAACCAGGCTGTTGGACGCGGCTGCTCACAGCCTAACGTATGAGTCACAGCCTGGTTGATCAGGTATTCCTTAGAGGTGTTTGTCAAGTTCTCTCTTAAACACTGTGAGATCAAGTTATGCTCATGTTAGTAGTTATGCCCGAGTTACGGAGCCAGTTATGCTCTTTACGTGTAGTGGAAGCGTGTTGAACAGTCTCGGGCCTCTGACGTTGATAGAGTTCTCTCTCAGAGTACCTGTTGCACCTCTTCTGTTCAAAGGGGGTATTCTGCACATCCTGCCATGCCTTCCGGTCTCCTGTGATGTTATTTCTATGTGCAGGTTTGGAACCAGTCCCTCAAATATCTTCCACGTGTAGATTATTATGTATCTATCTCGCCTGTACTCTAGAGAATACAGATTTAGAACTTTTAATCGGTCCCTATAATTAAGATGATTCATAGAGTAGATTCTAGCGGTAAAGGATCTTTGCACGCTCTCCAGGTCAACAATTTCGCTGGCTCTGAATAGGGCTGTTAGAGAGCAACAATATTCCACACTAGAGAGCGCTATAGTCTTGAAAAGTATCATCATTGGTATGACATCCCTTGTTTGGAAGGTCCTTGTTATCCACCCCAACATAGAATTACACCAACAAAAAATTCCAAATTTGCCAACAAAAAAAATCCAAATTTGAAAAAAAAATCAAAATCCGCCAGTAAAATAATCCAAATCCACTAACAAAAAATCAAAATCCAACAACAACAAAAATCAAAATCCGTCTACATAAAAAAAATCAAGTCCGCTAAACAAAAAAAAATAGAATTCTGTCTATAATCAAATTCCAATTTTGTCAAAAAAAAATTCGACCAAGAAAAAAAATCCAAATCCACCAACATAAAAATTCTAAATCCGCCAACAAAACTTCAAATCTTTTTGAAGTCAAGATTCGCTAACAGTGAATCCGGAAGCGTCGGTTGCCATAGTTCACTCGAATTGTATTTTATTTAGAGTTAATTTAATAAAAGTGTAATTCAACTAACACTTGTAATAGTTTAGGAAGAGCTTTGAGGAGGAATTCGCTGTATGTATTTCCAGAGTCCACCCTTAAAATATGTTGTTGACGTTTGCTAAGAGTAGACATTATCGTACATCTATTTTGAGTAAAGTAAGGTCTGCAGTCCGTCTGACGTAATGGTAAGACACTCGCCTGGCGTTTCGCGAGCGCTTTGTCCTGGGTTCGTATCCTAGCCAGGGAGGACTGACTGGGCGCCAATCCTTAACTGTAGCCTCTGTTTAACCCAACAGTAAAATTGGTACCTGGCTGTTAAACGATTTGGCGGGTTGTATTCCGGGGAATATTAGGATTAAGGACCTGCCCGAACGCTACGCGTGCTAGTGGCTGTACAAGAATGTAACAACTCTTGTATATATAAATAAATAAATAAAATAAAAAAACAGTTGGAAGAGACAAGAACCCAAATATCCTCAAATGATTAGACTCGCTGTCGCTGAGTTGAGCCTCCCAATGTTTGTAAACAATGGCGCACGTGTTGTCTGGGGCATCACTGGGTAGCAATACTCTATCTTCTGGGGCCAGATTCACGAAGCAGTTACGCAAGCACTTACGAACGTGTACACCTTTCCTCAATCTTTGACGGCTTTGGTTACACTTATTAAACAGTTTACAAGCATGAAAACTTGCCAATCAACTGTTGTTATTGTTATAAACAGCCTCCTGGTGCTTCGGAGCTCATTAACTTAGCTGCTTCGTAACTGCGTAACTGCTTCGTGAATCTGGCCCCTGGTTAGGTGGGGCTCTGGGGCTCGCCTCCCAGGAGCTCCCAAGACATGTGCCTAACGTGCGCTGATCTGGCGCAACCATGAGTGTACCATTCAGCCTGGGCACTAGGAGACTCGAACCGTGAACCCCACCAAAGTTCTATCGACCGAGCTATTCAGTTTTTTAACCCAGAGTAGTTTCCTGCCCCCAGGTGACGCTAGGGGCCTGACGGCTGAGTGAACAGCGCTCGGGATTCGAAGTCCTAAGGCTCCGGGTTCGATCCCCGGCGGAGGCGGACACAAATGGGCAGAGTTTCTTCCGTCCTGATGCGCCTGTTCACCTAGCAGTAAATAGGTACCTGGGTGTTAGATAGCTGGTACGGGCTTCTTCCTGGGGGTGTATAACAAAAGGAGGCCTGGTCGAGGACAGGGCCGCGGGGACGCTAATCCCCGAAATCATCTCAAGCTAACCTCAAGAATAACTGTGCATAGCCTCTAAGCTTCGCGGTTTACCCAAGACGGAAGCGCTTAGGCTGTCCTGGCATCGTGCTCCTAAGATCAAGAGGAAAAGGCCAGGGAGACGGAACAAGAGTTTTGGGAATATCTACCCTAACATAATATACTTAAGAGACGTTTCATATAAAACAAATGTTCCTTAATTAACCCCCCCCCCCCCTGGGCGTACCCATATTAACTTAGACTTCAGTTGTGCTTCAGGGGGTGGAGGTGGTGTTGTTGGCTCTCTTGGGTGTCACCCCCAGGGCCTGTTAGGGTCAACCACAACCACCCTGTTAGCCTGATGACGTTACACACACTCACTCACACACCATTGATTGACAGTTTGAGAAGCGGGACCAAAGAGCCAAGCTCAACTCCCGCAGACAATAGGTGAGTACAAATAGATAAGTACCCACCCACACACATACACTTATACATGAAGTTACAATAAGTGAAGGGCACTTAACCTCACAAGCCTCGAGGAGAGAGGACAAGAGGGGATAAATGATCCCTACATACAAGATACTGAGGGGGAGGAATAGTTAAGGTGGACCAGGACACCGTTTTTAAAGTTAGAGACAATACTACAAGGGAGCATCAGTGGAAGCTGGAAATACAATGACAACGAAGAACTCTCATGGAAATACTAGTAGTCTAAGTCACGAATTCACTGAAAGAGGAAGTCTTGGAAGCCACCTCCCCATCCCACGACCTCTAGAACAGAGACGACACAGAACTCAAATGATGAACGCCGTTACAAAAACACGACTCTGGACACGACAAGGAAAGAAGCAGTCGGAGGGGCGGGCGAGGGCGGTTGCCTCTAGACCATCAGAGCGGTTGTGTGACAGTTGGGCTGTAATTCCCTTCCTGAAATAACAAGCAGCGAGTGATATCATCATTTCTTGTCCTGAATTCCCTCAGGTGCGTCACCCTTGTACTTCCCAACAATCCTGGTTTAACTACAGAGCCTGGTTAATCCTGGTTAATCCTGGTTAATCCTTGTTTATGATGGTTAATCCTGTAATGTTTAACTACAGAGCCTGGTTAATCCTGGTTATCCTGTAACTACAGCCTGGTTAATCCTGTTCACAGTCCTTTAATCTGGAATCTGTAATGAGCCTGGTTAATCCTGTTATACGTCTAATCCTTAACGGCCTGTTAATCCTGTATCCTGACGTTATAAGAGCCTGGTTAATCCTGGTTAATCCTGGTTTAACTACAGAGCCTGGTTAATCCTGGTTAATCCTTGTTAACTACAGAGCCTGGTTAATCCTGGTTAATCCTTGTTTAACTACAGACTGAACCTGGTTAATCCTTGTTAACTACAGAGCCTGGTTAATCCTGGTTATCCTTGTTAACTACAGAGCCTGGTTAATCCTTAACCTGTTTAACTACAGAGCCTGGTTAATCCTGTGTTAACTACAGAGCCTGGTTAATCCTGTATCTGTTTAACTACAGAGCCTGGTTAATCCTGTAATTGTTTAACTACAGAGCCTGGTTAATCCTGGTTACTGTTTAACTACAGATCCTGGTTAATCCTGGTTTAACTACAGACCTGGTTAATCCTGGTTAATCCTGGTTTAACTACAGAGCCTGGTTAATCCTGGTTTCGTTAACTACAGATGTGCTTACTGCTTCTCTTTGTAATATGTTCCACACTTCAAGGAATTAGTGTCGGTTGTAAGCGAACTACATTTGTTGTTTGTTGTGGTATGGAATAATATATCAACGTAATATTTCATTATATATACCACATTCTTCTGGTACATAAATTAATCTTTATTACTGATTGTTACTTATTTTTCCAGTTTTTCTGAATTGTAAACATAACTGATTTACCCTATCCACCCCCCCCCCTAAAAAAAAAATTACATTTACAAGCGAGATTTAATTCTTTGAAGTTACAGGTAAAAAATAAACC
>WNGS01001312.1:35560691-35576690 GCA_020271785.1 Procambarus virginalis | reverse complement strand
GTTGGTGTGATGTTTGTTGGTGTGATGTTGGTCGGTGTGATGTTTGTTGGTGTGATGTTTGTTGGTGTGATGTTTGTTGGTGTGATGTTGGTCGGTGTGATGTTGTTGGTGTGATGTTGGTCGGGTGATGTTTGGTGGTGTGATGTTTGTGGTGTGATGTTTGTGGTGTGATGTTGTTGGTGTGATGTTGGTCGGTGTGATGTTTGTTGGTGTGATGTTTGTTTGGTGTGATGTTGGTCGGTGTGATGTTTGTTGATGTGATGTTGGTCGGTGTGATGTTGGTGTGATGTTTGTTGGTGTGATGTTGGTGTGATGTTTGTTGGTGTGATGTTGGTGTGATGTTTGTTGGTGTGATTTTTGTGGTGTGAAGTTGTTGGTGTGATGTTTGTGGTGTGAGTTTGTTGGTGTGATGTTGGTCGGTGTGATTTTGGTCGGTGTGATGTTGGTCGGTGTGATGTTTGTGGTGTGATGTTTGTTGGTGTGATGTTGGCGGTGTGATGTTGGTCGGGGTGATGTGGTCGGTGTGATGTTGGTCGGTGTGATGTTTGTTGGTGTGATGTTTGTGGTGTGATGTTTGTGGTGTGATGTTTGTTGGTGTGATGTTTGTGGTGTGATGTTTGTTGGTGTGATGTTTGGTCGGTGTGATGTTGGTGTGATGTTTGTGGTGTGATGTTGGTCGGTGTGATGTCGGTGTGATGTTAGCTGTTGCATGTGCACGCGTAATGTGTAGTGGAACACATTAACTATCGCATTCTCTAACTTATGAAAAAATTTGCGTAATTCGCGTATTGATGCTAAACATTATAGATAAAAGTTGGCGTATTTGATGACGGATGTCGCCATTTGATGTCCTGTCAATGTGACAGTGACAAGACAGGTGGGTGTTAATAGGTTGGTAACGACGGGCCTGTACGCATCTTCGATAGATTCGTTATCTTGATCTATCGCCGAGATAACGCGTGATGACGTCTGTTCATGTTGAACCCGTCCTCTCCTCCCCCCTCCTCCCTCTCCACAGCTGGGGTCAGCTTTCCTTTCTACTGTTGCTACATGAAAGCAGTTTTTGTCATGCTTGCACTTGCAGGGTGGTGCAACATATCTTACCAGGCTACTTGACACTAATTGCAACATAGCTTTATCCTATATATAGCACTTTTTAAGGAAATTCAGCAGTTTTTTTTCATTTACAAAACTTCTTTCTTTTCCTTCTATAATATCATTGCATTCGTCTTGAAGAGCACTTGAAACCCTGCATTGTGACTGTTGCAGGTCTTATACTTTATTCCATTAATATAATTTTTTATAGTTTTCTTTCGTCATAGTATTGAATTGAAAAGCATAATTCTGAGATTGCAGCATGGCCGAGTGGTATGAGACGAAGGGAGTTGCCTCGACCCCTTGTGAGTGGACCTGGAGGTGTGTGTGTGTGTGGTGGGGGGCAGGGCGGCCCTTACTAACCCTGGCTCGTCTATAGGTCCTCAACTACTGCCCCAAGGACATGAAGGCCGACATCTGCGTCCACTTAAACCGCAAGGTCTTCAACGAGCACCCAGCCTTCCGGTTGGCCTCCGACGGCTGCCTTAGAGCCCTGGCGATGCACTTCACAATGAGTCACTCCGCTCCAGGTGAGTGTGTGTGTGTGTGTGTGTGTGTGTGTGTGTGTGTGTGTGTGTGTGTGTGTGTGTGTGTGTGTGTGTGTGTGTGTGTGTGTGTGAGCGTGAGGTAAAAGTAATGACATTGTAGCGTAATGGCGGACTTACTCGATCTCCACAATTCACAGGGAAGGGCGGATCTCTCGTAATTGCGTGTTATTCGGGTTGTTAGCCCCCTTAGGCCACAGAGGCCGTACGAATGCAACACGGTAGATGGCCAGATGAATTGAAGTACTCATTTTATTATAGATTAAATACATCTAAGTAGTGAGAATAAATCGGTTGAAATAAGAGAGAAATCGGCGCCTTGCAGGGGACCTGCTGTTTCACACGGGGGAGTCGCTGGACACGCTGTGTTTCATAGTGACGGGGTCGTTGGAGGTCATCCAGGACGACGAGGTGGTGGCCATCCTGGGCAAGTGTGACGTCTTCGGCGACACATTCTGGAAGGATCCCACCGTCGGCCAGAGCGCCGCCAACGTGCGCGCCCTCACCTACTGCGACCTGCACGCCATCAAGCGGGAAAAGCTGCTGGAAGTCCTCGACTTCTACCACGCCTTCGCCAACTCCTTCGCCAGGAACCTCGTCCTCACCTACAACCTCAGACACAGAGTGAGTAGCGTGTCCGTGCAAGAGCTGCAAGGTGCACTTGAGAGTAACTTTGTTGTTGTTGTTGTGTAAATAGATACAATTTAATGGTGTGATGTTTAATGATTGGTTCCTGCGACGGCGCTGGAACCAATCGTATTGGCCTTTGCCTTTCCATTGGAGACTTTTGGCGCCGTGGACCTGCTGCATGGGTAACAGCTTCTTCTCCCTTATCAACCTACCCAGGCTTTGCGCCCTGGAGAGGCCACTCCAGACCGACAACCAGAGCACAACTCCATAGTCTCCTGAGACTGATGGTTGCCTACTAATAACAACATTTTGAACCCTGACCAATCAGTACACTTATAGAAATGTTTTAGTTTTGTGTGGGAAATGATTGTATAATTTATAGTATATTAAAAAAAATAGTTGTATGAGAGGCACAGCGCAAATGTAGTTCATAGCTGTAATGATCGACATAGTTACAGTTTAGTGTTGATAATAAGGTTAAAAATAATGAATACACAATGTATTTCGTACTATAAATTAGGTTCATATTACACACTTGTAAGGGCAAGCATACGGGTTAATTATCATTTTGGTTAAATTTTAGATATACATAAAGTATACGTTTGTGTGATTGTTTCAAGCGTAGGTTAGACATATATATATATATATATATATATATGAATGAGTTTGGATGGATATAAATAGGCTCTCCTAATTTATATCCACCCAAATGATTCGTGTCACTGGGTAATTTGTTCTATAAATCAACAACCCTATTTCCAAACCAGTATTTACCCAGGACTTTCCTCAGCCTTAATCTCTCCTATTTAATATTTATTGTTCAATGTTCTGTGTTTGTGTTAATATGTATTATATCTGAGTCACCGTCCTTCCCTCAGGTACCACGGTATTTCTTTAAATAATGATAAATGATAAAAAAAGCAGAAGATTGTTTTTTTAGGCTGTAAGAACTTAATCAATAGGCCTATAGGCCTTCTGCAGTTTCCTGAACTATTTTCTTGTGATTTTCTCAAGTTAAAGTCGCCCTCCTCCCGTCGCCCCGCCCCCCTCTCCCCCACTTGACCTACCCCTCTCCAACAGCCCCCCCCCCCACTCTCCCAGCCCCCCACTCGCCCCCTCCCCCATGTTACGGCCACAATGGGTCGCAACCGGGCTCTTTGCTGGTGGAACTAAAGTTCTGGTATCCGGCCCCAAGTTAGTAGTGGCTTTCAAGGAGTGAGCTCGGTAATGCAAGTAAAACACAATCTGGGAGGTTCATTAAATACGACACTTCATCAATTATCAATATATTCATATATAATCGCTTTCCCATCACCTTATATATAATCCTAAAGGAAGTATTACTACACTTAACATGTACACAAGTGTCTCTCTCATAGAACACTAAACGCTCCTCGATGCTCAGTCGTTGCAGTCTTGTCAGCTACCGTGTTTCCTCAACACAGTACCGTCCTCAGTCAGTACAGGGAAACACCAACGAGTCCACCCTGGCCACGGGCCAGCCTATACACTGTCTCACTAGGTGCTCTTCGTGCACGCCCACATCACTCTCCAGCCTGGTGCTGGCAGAGAACATCAGCCTCGCGCTGCTGGGCCTCTTCACGAACAAATACAAGGGTAGCGAACCCCTGGCAGGAGCTTCTTGCAACTCGCTAGCTACACTCCTCCGTAGCACCTTACTGTCAGTCGTCTCTTCCGCTAGCCAGTCCCGGGTACGCCGAATTCTGTCACTGCCACGTCACATGCAGACAGTAGAACACTACACAGTTCTTCTCCGGCGGCGGCTCACTGCTTCCATAAAGCAGAATGGAGTAGAGAGATATTGGCTGCCCTGGGTAGACTGTCCTCGTGCCACAGCAGCCCTACGTCGACACTGTGGATACAGACACGTCATCAGTACACTGGTCAGTACGTGGGACACTAGGAAACATCACTTACGTACGCTGACATAGACATACAACTCCTATAATAGATAGCGCTGAATTTCTAGGCGCCACCTCACCAGAGGTCAGCACCAGCTACCTCTCGAGCTGACTAGGACAGGAATCTAGCGCCTCTTGCTGGTATAATCCTGCCACCACTAGATGGCGTCGTCCATGTTGTGGGGGTTTCGGGAGCGGACTCACAGATGGCATTGACGTCGCTGCTGTGGTAAAAACTCCAGGCAGTATATCTTCTTTTAATTGACTTCAATAAATTAAAGTTTATCTTATTTTTTCTTAGTAGGTAAGAAATTGAGTGGACTGTATGTACTTGTTAAAACTGCCTGAAATTAATCTCACACAAATTGGGGGGGACAATTTGTAGCTTAAACCACTTTGTAATGGCTCCTTCTTAAACTACAAATTGTTTACCTAAGTTTAATTATATTATTTTATCATACCACATATGGTGGTCTAATCTACTATTATTTCAACAATTATTACTAGTTATGAATACTACTACTACAATAACTAGAATGGCCTTATCTGAGCCTGTAGTAAGGGCCCACTAAGGCTGTGTCATGGTAGCATCTATGTGGGTGTGGCCCTGTGCCTCATGGTGCCAATGGCGGCTGTGGAGGCCTTCAAGGCTGGCAACAGCTAGGTACATGTGTAGTTCTACTGCTCAGCTACTGCTCAGCTACTTGCTGTTCCAAGTCACAATTTACCTGTTTGGGATGCAAGGAGTTAGTACATTTCCCTAAACATATCAATACAGGTATAACATGGTATGTGAGGGCTGTAAAAATGGGGTACACGTACATGGTGTTGGTGTTGTTCATATTTGTAACCGTCTTAAATTTGATATTAAAAAGTGCACTAGAATAATAAACAAATACTTGGTAAGACGGATACTGGAGTGCTCTCATTTGTAGTAGTGATGTTGCTGTGGCAGTTTCTTAAGGCAGAGTAGGTCTATCCTGTGGCCATTATCACAACACACACGCGAGCTCCATTGTTATTGTTTTCGAGTGAACGTGGCGTCTGTAAGAGACGCTCAGCCTCCCTTGTTCCAATATTGTGTTCTACTTCTAAGTTAAATTTACGTTAACAAGGGAATCAAGCTATATTTTGGTGTTAATAATTATATTCAGTCTTATTGAACACTTTTTTATTCAATTTAGACATTAAACTGTTGTATGAACAGTGGTTTAATAATGTAAATACTGCGGCGACGTCGATGACGTCACGGAGTCTCCCATTCTCTAATTTTAAGAGGATACTGTTAAGGGAAGACTATACTATTTGTGTGTCGGTTTCCCGACATAATTCCGGGGGGGAAGAACACGGGTCGAAGTCCCGGTAAGGACTGCGATCACTTTATTCTTCTCCTACAGAATTATAATGCTGCTTTAATTTGAGTTTACATTGTTGAGCTGCAGTCCTTTGGGGACGTATGTCCCGTACTGGCGTATCGGGTGCTGGAAGTCGCTGTACGTCTTCGTTCCTGGCCAGTTCTAAAGGAACTAATTTCTCTAAAGTTTTGAGAGTAGTGTTGCCTCGGCATTTTACTTTCACTATTCTCAAGATGCCCTGGCTGTCTGGATGAACAGAGACTATTTGACCTATAGGCCACTCTGAGCGTGGTCCATCACTATCCACCAGAACTATGTCACCAGGGTTCAAGTTAATTCTGTTGTAGGGGTTGTTTGCCCCGTAATGATACTCTCTCAGAGCTGTAAGGTATTCTCGAGTCCATACGTCATTCCACCGACTTATCACCCTTGATAGATGTTTGAAACGTTGAACCAAATCACTCTCTTTGACATATGAAGGATCCTCTGGTTCCTCGTCCGTAAGGGACACAAGTGGTTTGAGAGGTCTACCATACATCAAATGAGCTGGACTTAATGGTTCACGCTGCAAAACATCATCAGAGAGGTAGGTAAGTGGTCGGTTATTGACTCGTGCTTCTATCTCTATGACTACTGTTTGAAGCTCCTGCAGGTCAATCTTTTGTCGGTGTAGGGTTTTCCGTAGAGAACGTTTTACCGTACCAACCATGCGTTCATAGAAGCCTCCGTGCCATGGTGCTCTGGGAGGTATGAATTTCCAATGGCACTGCCGTTGATTTAGGGCTGTGCGTACCTTTGGATGTGTCCAGATTTTCCTCAGACATGCTTCTCCTGCCACTAAGTTGGACCCATTGTCTGAGATCATTAACTTAGGACAGGATCTACGTGAAGCAAACCTGCGGAAAGCCTGTAAGAATGCTTCGGCACTCATATCGGGAGTCACTTCTAGATGGACTGCCCTTGTTGTGGCACAAGTAAAAAGACAAATGTAAGCTTTTACTGGTTTCTTGTCTTTAGTGCCTGTAAGTGTTAGTGCTCCTGTGAAATCTACTCCTGTAGTCTCAAAGGGACGAATATGTACGACTCGCTCCTTCGGAAGTGGAGGTGGGCCAGGATATGGACACACTCTGGCATCGTATCTCCGGCAAACAACACAGGATTTGATTATTGATTTTACTGTCTGTCTACCTTGGGTAGCCAGTACTGTTGTCTTAAGTCTGTGAGAGTCTAATACCCCACCATGCAGAGTGCAGTTNCATGGTTCCCTACACACATGGTTCCCTACACACATGGTTCCCTACACACCTGGTTCCCTACACACATGGTTCCCTACACACATGGTTCCCTACACACATGGTTCCCTACACACATGGTTCCTACACACATGGTTCCCTACACACCTGGTCCCTACACACATGGTTCCCTACACACTGGTTCCCTACACACATGGTTCCCTACACACGGGTTCCCTACACACATGGTTCCCTACACATGTTTCCCTACACACATGGTTCCCCTGCACAGCTCCTGGCACAAGTACCATGAACAACAGAGGTAAGTTAGCCAGCATGGAAGTAGTTTCTCTCTATGGTAGATAGATCTAATCCACTCACAATCTAAATCCCATCTTTCAATTGTATTAAAAATATAAGACAGCCATAATTAATGAAGACAATGAATGCCTTTTTGTAGTTTATTAGACGTTGGAATTGGTTAATTTATGATTGTTGAAAAACTGGAGACGCGGCCAAACAGCACCCAAAAAAATATATTGCAATAGAATGACTTAAGCTGCAACCGATATATAAATCATTTTTCATTACTCCTGTGACTTGTGATCCTGTCTCAGCGACCTGTCTCAGCGACCTGTCTCAGCGACCTCCGACTTGTTACACGACCTGTGTCTTGTGGGATGGATCTTGTGTTTGGTCCAAACTACCTGTGACTTGTTGCAACGAATCCTGACTTGTTGCATCGACCTCTTGACTTCTTGCAATGACCTGTGGCTTCTGTCAACGATATTTGACTTTGTACTCACCTGTGTGTCGTGGCACTCACCTGTCTGGTCGTGGCACTCATCTGTGTGTCGTGGCACTCATCTGTGTGTGTCGTGGCACTCATCTGTGTGTGTCGTGGCACTCATCTGTGTGTGTCGTGGCACTCATCTGTGTGTGTCGTGGCACTCACCTGTGTGTCGTGGCACTCATCTGTGTGTCGCGGCACTCACCTGTGTGTCGTGGCACTCATCTGTGTGTGTCGTGACACTCATCTGTGTGTCGTGGCACTCATCTGTGTGTGTCGTGGCACTAATCTGTGTCGTGGCACTCACCTGTGTGTGTCGTGGCACTCATCTGTGTGTGTCGTGGCACTCATCTGTGTGTGTCGTGACACTCACCTGTGTGTTGTGACACTCACCTGTGTGTTGTGACACTCACCTGTGTGTTGTGACACTCACCTGTGTGTTGTGACACTCACCTGTGTGTTGTGACACTCACCTGTGTGTTGTGACACTCACCTGTGTGTTGTGACACCTGTGTGTTGTGACACTCACCTGTGTGTTGTGGCACTCATCTGTGTGTGTCGTGGCACTCATCTGTGTGTGTCGTGGCACTCATCTGTGTGTGTCGTGACACTCACCTGTGTGTTGTGGCACTCACCTGTGTGTTGTGACACTCATCTGTGTGTTGTGACACTCACCTGTGTGTTGTGACACTCACCTGTGTGTCGTGGCACTCATCTGTGTGTCGTGGCACTCATCTGTGTGTCGTGGCACTCATCTGTGTGTGTCGTGGCACTCATCTGTGTGTCGTGGCACTCATCTGTGTGTGTCGTGGCACTGACCTGTGTGTGTCGTGGCACTGACCTGTGTGTCGTGGCACTGACCTGTGTGTGTCGTGGCACTGACCTGTGTGTCGTGGCACTCACCTGTGTGTGTCGTGGCACTCACCTGTGTGTGTCGTGGCACTCACCTGTGTGTGTGTCGTGGCACTCACCTGTGTGTGTCGTGGCACTCACCTGTGTGTGTCGTGGCACTCATCTGTGTGTGTGTCGTGGCACTCACCTGTGTGTCGTGGCACTCATCTGTGTGTGTCGTGGCACTCATCTGTGTGTCGTGGCACTCATCTGTGTGTCGTGGCACTCATCTGTGTGTCGTGGCACTCATCTGTGTGTCGTGGCACTCATCTGTGTGTCGTGGCACTCATCTGTGTGTCGTGGCACTCATCTGTGTGTGTCGTGGCACTCATCTGTGTGTCGTGGCACTCATCTGTGTGTCGTAGCACTCATCTGTGTGTCGTGGCACTCATCTGTGTGTCGTGGCACTCATCTGTGTGTCGTGGCACTCATCTGTGTGTCGTGGTACTCATCTGTGTGTCGTGGCACTCATCTGTGTGTGTCGTGGCACTCATCTGTGTGTCGTGGCACTCATCTGTGTGTCGTGGCACTCATCTGTGTGTGTCGTGGCACTCACCTATGTGTCGTGGCACTCATCTGTGTGTGTCGTGGCACTCATCTGTGTGTGTCGTGGCACTCATCTGTGTGTGTCGTGGCACTCATCTGTGTGTGTCGTGGCACTCATCTGTGTGTGTCGTGGCACTCATCTGTGTGTGTCGTGGCACTCATCTGTGTGTCGTGGCACTCATCTGTGTGTGTCGTGGCACTCATCTGTGTGTGTCGTGGCACTCACCTGTGTGTGTCGTGGCACTCATCTGTGTGTGTCGTGGCACTGACCTGTGTGTGTCGTGGCACTCATCTGTGTGTGTCGTGGCACTTACCTGTGTGTCGTGGCACTCATCTGTGTGTGTCGTGGCACTCATCTGTGTGTGTGTCGTGGCACTCATCTGTGTGTGTCGTGGCACTCACCTGTGTGTGTCGTGGCACTCATCTGTGTGTCGCGGCACTCACCTGTGTGTCGTGGCACTCATCTGCGTGTCGTGGCACTCATCTGTGTGTCGTTGCACTCATCTGTGTGTCGTGGCACTCATCTGTGTGTTGTGGCACTCATCTGTGTGTCGTCGCACTCACCTGTGTCGTGGCACTCATCTGCGTGTCGTGGCACTCATCTGCGTGTCGTGGCACTCATCTGTGTGTCGTGCACTCATCTGCGTGTCGTGGCACTCATCTGCGTGTCGTGGCACTCATCTGTGTGTCGTTGCACTCATCTGTGTGTCGTGGCACTCATCTGTGTGTCGTGGCACTCATCTGTGTGTCGTGGCACTCATCTGTGTGTCGTGGCACTCATATGTGTGTCGTGGCACTCATCTGTGTGTCGTGGCACTCATCTGTGTGTCGTGGCACTCGTCTGTGTGTCGTGGCACTCATCTGTGTGTCGTGGCACTCATATGTGTGTCGTGGCACTCATCTGTGTGTCGTGGCACTCATCTGTGTGTCGTGGCACTCGTCTGTGTGTCGTGGCACTCATCTGTGTGTCGTGGCACTCTTAGCGTCGACACTGACCTGTGGTTAATGCCATATATGTGTTGTTATTATTTCCTGCTTCCTAACAGTTGCATACCGACATACTGACGTATTGAATGTTGCAAATTCTCTCAGATACGGTCAATGTGGGGACCATTAACCTCTTGGCACCGACGCGTTAGGTTTGATGCTGCAGGTGTCACAAGCATTCTGACACAAACACACATACACCTTGCTATGACACCACCACCCTAACATGACACCACAATACGAAGTGATCCGCCCCCCACCTCCTAACAGCGCGCGTGGGTTCGAATCCTGGGTGGACCTACCCGGCCACCATACTGCCCCTCTTTCATGGCTCAGATCTTCTCATGCACAACTTTGCTTGCTCTGGTTTTTCCCCTCCGGCAATGGGCGTGATTTGTGATCATTTTTTCTTGCATGCTTTTCACTAGTATAAGACGCGGGTTTCCTCCCAAAGTGAGACTGAGAGAGTGTATATCCCGACCTTGGCTGCCTCCTGCCCAATGCTACCTAGCAACATTCTTGCATGTTGGGGGCTCTCCGCTCTGCCCATTTTTCCTTCGCACTGCCACAAGCGTTTCGTCTCTTCCTCCAGCTGTAAGGTGCTGGACCCTTCCGTGTCGGTCCCCTTAGCCTCGGGAGGGAACCCCGGCTCTGGCCACTGCGTGCAGGTGTTGATAAGTGTGATACAGGTGTTGATAGGTGTGATACAGGTGTCTTATGACCCATCCCCAGCCTCCCCATCCTCTCTCTCATCCCCCCATCGTAGGTATAAGACATGTGTCTCAACAATGTGTCTCTCTCCCTTCACCACTCTTCAGTGTAAGTGATACAGACATGTGTTAATGGCCTAACTTCTCACCTGTTCTCTCACAACCTCCTCACCCCTCTCTCACCCCCCCCGCTCCTCACCACCCCCACAACCCCCCCCCCCTCACTAGTACCCACACCCGTACCCTTGTAACCAATTAATGTGTTGTAATGCTAGATGTAATTAACCATGAAACAGTTAACTCTAGTCACCCGTCTGATGTATAATTAACAAGTAAAGCCTGTCAGCCCACCGAACTAGTAACTAGTAACTAGCTTGACTTTCCAGACGTCAATTTAACTCTATTAACAATTACTGGTCCTTCAAACATCAAACTAGCCTTAACTAGCAACTGCTGACCTTCAAGCATCAAACCAGCCTTAACTAGCAACTGCTGACCCCTTCAAACATCAACTAGCCTCAACTAGCAACTGCTGACCCCTTCAAACATCAAACTAGCCTCAACTAGTAACTGCTGACCCCTTCAAATATCAAACTAGCCTCAACTAGCAACTGCTGACCCTTCAAACATCAAACCAGCCTTAACTAGCAGCTGCTGACCCCTTCAAACATCAAACTAGCCTTAACTAGCAACTGCTGACCCCTTCAAACATCAAACCAGCCTTAACTAGCAACTGCTGACCCCTTCAAACATCAAACCAGCCTCAACTAGCAACTGCTGACCCCTTCAAACATCAAACCAGCCTTAACTAGCAACTGCTGACCCCTTCAAACATCAAACTAGCCTTAACTAGCAACTGCTGACCCCTTCAAACATCAACCAGCCTTAACTAGCAACTGCTGACCCCTCAAACATCAAACTAGCCTCAACTAGCAACTAGCGTGGACCCTCCAAGCACCAAGTCAGCTGACAAGGCCCGTCCTGCTCTTCACCTCTCCCATGTAAACACAGATTAATGTCGCGGTAATAATTTTATCATACAAATTACCACTTTAATGATAACGTTCAATTATATAATTATTAATTAGATGTTGTTAATTGTGAGGAAATGTTTTGTTCAGTGAGGATATGTTTTTTTTAAGTGTGTTTACAACTATAATGTGAAATCTACAGTGATGTACTGTAACCAGATGTATTGAGTGATACAGTGATGTAGTCCCTGTATCACTGTATTTTGTGACACAGCCATTGGGACGAACGATGCTTTCGACCCTGGGGAATCGAACGCAGACCAGCAGGGAAGCGAGGCAGTGACTGTACCGTCCAAACCAAAGGATTGAGTACAGTAAAATACACTTATGTATCTTGTGAGGCTGTGGCCACTCACACGTCTAGCCAGAGAGTGAGGTAAATGTGAGAGTGAGGTAAATGTGAGAGTGAGGTAACTGTGAGAGTGAGGTAACTGTGAGAGTGAGGTAAATGTGAGAGTGAGGTAACTGTGAGAGTGAGGTAACTGTGAGAGTGAGGTAACTGTGAGAGTGAGGTAAATGTGAGAGTGAGGTAACTGTGAGAGTGAGGTAACTGTGAGAGTGAGGTAAATGTGAGAGTGAGGTAACTGTGAGAGTGAGGTAACTGTGAGAGTGAGGTAACTGTGAGAGTGAGGTAACTGTGAGAGTGAGGTAAATGTGAGAGTGAGGTAAATGTGAGAGTGAGGTAACTGTGAGAGTGAGGTAAATGTGAGAGTGAGGTAACTGTGAGAGTGAGGTAACTGTGAGAGTGAGGTAAATGTGAGAGTGAGGTAAATGTGAGAGTGAGGTAACTGTGAGAGTGAGGTAAATGTGAGAGTGAGGTAAATGTGAGAGTGAGGTAAATGTGAGAGTGAGGTAACTGTGAGAGTGAGGTAAATGTGAGAGTGAGGTAAATGTGAGAGTGAGGTAAATGTGAGAGTGAGGTAAACGCAAAAGTATTTTTTTTTTACCCTCATGTCCTCTCTCAGTTTTAATAAGGAAATTTTTCCCTATTAACACTGCTCATAGCACAGTCGATAAGGCGTCGGTCTCACAGGCCTGGGGTCCAGGACTCGAGTCTCCTACAGCCCAGGTGAATATGGAACCTATGTCCTCCTTTCTTGCAGGAAAAATAACAAAAAACAGCTGTCCTTGTCAACTTTGTCTATTTCCCTCTCAGTATTTTGTATGTAGTGATCATAGCCCCTGTGGCTCTTCTCTTTTTGTAAGGGTGGGAAACTTGAGTGCATTTAAGTGGCTGAGTGGAGAGCGCTCAGGATTCGTTGTCCTAAAGTTCCGGGTTCGATCCCCGGCGGAGGCTGAAACAAATGGGCAGAGTTGCTTTCACCCTGATGCCTCTGTTCACGTAGCAGTAAATAGGTACCTGGGAGTTAGACAGCTGCTACGGGCTGCTTCCTGGGGGATGTAACAAAAAGGAGATCTGGTCGAGGACCGGGCCGCGGGGACGCTAAGCCCCGAAATCATCTCAAGATAACCCAATCCTGCGCCTTTCTGCAATCCTTACGGTTATCTTTTCGTTATGTGTAGATATCGTGTGTTAGCCTGAATTCCTTGATTATCCTCATTACTTTACATTTCTTGGGATTTATTTCTAAGAACCACTTGTCTTCACATTTGTCATACCTTGAGAGTGTGCACGTTGCTCAGGTGTGGCAGA
The DNA here is from genome assembly GCA_020271785.1 of Procambarus virginalis. Lineage (NCBI taxonomy): Eukaryota > Metazoa > Arthropoda > Malacostraca > Decapoda > Cambaridae > Procambarus > Procambarus virginalis. The sequence goes on along the minus strand of WNGS01001312.1, from coordinate 35,563,302 downwards.
GCTCCGCTACACGTTCAGCCTTGTTAACACCAATACTTTCTTCAGTATTTTCTGAGTTATCATGTTAGTCGCCCCGGTCAGGAGGGAACCGGTGGCTGAGCGGACAGAGCACTGGACGCGTGATCCCGTGGTCCCGGGTTCGATCCCGGGCGCCGGCGAGGGACAATGGGCAGAGTTTCTTTCACCCTGATGCCCCTGTTACCTAGCAGTAAATAGGTACCTGGGAGTTAGACAGCTGTCACGGACTGCTTCCTTGGGGTGGAGGCCTGGTCGAGGACCGGGCCCCGGGGACACTAAGCCCCGAAATCATCTTAAGATAACCTGAAGAAGATAACCCCTTGTCTGTAATTCAGTAACTTTTAAATAACTTTTAATATTATGACTACGTTTTCTTTTTTTCTGGGAGGTCTTGTGTGAGTGACAGATAACAATCTTCGAGGGGCGACAACACAACTTGGCCTCCTTAGTACGTCACATTTTGACGTATTACTCTCCCTAAGGCCAAAAATTGTCGTACTGGAAAATGGCAGCGGCTGGCGGAATTGACGTACTGTCCCGTTTTCTGTTTTGGGTCCTCTGGTAGGTTAGGATAAGGGGGCACTTTAGTACGACAGTTTCTTGACGTTGGGGTTCTGATGTTTGTTGGTGTGATGTTTGTTGGTGTGATGTTTGTTGGTGTGATGTTTGTTGGTGTGATGTTTGTTGGTGTGATGTTTGTTGGTGTGATGTTTGTTGGTGTGATGTTTGTCGTTGTGATGTTTGTTGGTGTGATGTTTGTTGGTGTGATGTTTGTCGTTGTGATGTTTGTTGGTGTGATGTTGGTCGGTGTGATGTTTGTTGGTGTGATGTTTGTTGGTGTGATGTTGGTCGGTGTGATGTTTGTTGATGTGATGTTTGTTGGTGTGATGTTTGTTGGTGTGATGTTTGTTGGTGTGATGTTTGTCGTTGTGATGTTTGTGGTGTGATGTTTGTCGTTGTGATGTTTGTTGGTGTGATGTTGGTCGGTGTGATGTTTGTTGGTGTGATGTTTGTTGGTGTGATGTTTAGGCTGGGACGGCAGTGGAAGAGGACGTGTATGTGGAAAGGCACTGTCTGTTCGGGGACAAATTACACTCTAGGTGAGAAGGTTCTGCAAAAATAGTAAGTCTTACTAAAAGTTTATAGTCACGTTTAGGGACCGAGTAGAAATTTTTCTTCAAGTGTAAACGAGTGACGACTCGGAAGGTTTGCCGCCATACTTAAGAACAATGTGGTTCGGCCATATGTCCTCCTTAGGTTCCCCAACGTCCAGAAATGGTCAAATTAAAGTGTCCTTATTCTAGCCTACGGGAGGGTACATCGTCCAGAGAGATCCCAATCTCCTGAAGGTTTAGAGAGCCACCCGTGTGTTTGTTTACTGTGAGCGCTGACGACCCGTGTGTTTGTTTACTGATGAGCGCTGACGACCCGTGTGTTTGTTTACTGATGAGCGCTGACGACCCGTGTGTTTGTTTACTGGTGAGCGTTGACGACCCGTGTGTTTGTTTACTGTGAGCGCTGACGACCCGTGTGTTTGTTTACTGGTGAGCGTTGACGACCCGTGTGTTTGTTTACTGTGAGCGCTGACAACCCGTGTGTTTGTTTACTGGGAGCGCTGACGACCCGTGTGTTTGTTTACTGTGAGCGCTGACGACCCGTGTGTTTGTTTACTGGTGAGCACTGACGACCCATTTGTTTGTTTACTGGTGAGCGCTGACGACCTGAGTGTTTGTTTACTGGTGAGCGCTAACGACCCGTGTGTTTGTTTACTGTGAGCGCTGACAACATGTGCCCACCTGGTGGAGGTATACACACATGACCTCACACACCTGCCTTCCAGGCCACATGTTCCAGCATGCTACATCAAAATCACTGTCAGGCTGAAATCTAAATTATCCTCGGAATCTCGAAAATTTATTGTGGGTTTGATATTTTTTTTTTAAATACAGAATATTAAAAAAAATCCATGAGTATCAATCAATTAAATTTGACCCCAAGAATTTCCCGGAATTCTAAGAACGTTATAATAACGCTATAAGATCCTCAAGACGTTTCTAATGATATAACAAAAACACCTTATGAGTTTCCCAAGGTGTCCTAAAAACGCTTTTTTATCAGAATCAAGAATATTGTCCAGAGATTTAAACAATTTCCAGACCCCCAAGAATTTGCAAAAAAGAGGTTAAAACAATTTGTTTTTTTTTTTTTAGGCATTTTCCAACTTTTAAGAATATCAAGAGATTCATTTCTCAAGGTCTCCAGAATTTAAAAAAAATCTATGAGCCTATGCAATATTTAGTTTTTGAGTTAAGCATTTGGTTAAGGATCAAATTCCAGGGATATCATCCCTTCTATGAGACTTGAAGCTTCGTCAAGTAGCCCTTAGCAATTCATGATTTTTTTTTCAAGATTTTGAGAAATTCACCTTTCTTACAAAATTTCAATTTTCTTGTATTTTTTTTTTAGGCATATCTGAAAATTTAGGGTCTAGAACTCAATAATTGAAGACCCTTAAAGAACAGGAAGATTCACAGAGATCAAATAATCTATTAAAAAAAATGAACATAGTAATACAGAATAGCAAAGCCTTCGC
>WNGS01001312.1:35541452-35560666 GCA_020271785.1 Procambarus virginalis | reverse complement strand
ACCAACAAACATCACACCAACAAACATCACCCAACAACCAACCTACAACATCACACCGACCAACATAACAACATACACCAACAAACATCACACCGACCAACATCACACCGACCAACATCACACCGACCAACATCACACCGACCAACATTACACCACAAACAACACAACAACCGACAAAAAATACACCACACCAAAACCACCCCAACCTCAATACCCCACATCAACAAAACAAAATACCTACCAAATCCACGACCAACAACCGACCAACATCACACACGACCAACATCACACCGACCAACATCACACCGACAAAATCCACAACAAACATCACACCGACCAAACAAAATACACAACACATCACAACAAACATCACACCGACCAACATCACACCGACCAACATACACCGACAACATTAACCAACAAACATCACACCGACAATCACACACATTCCGACCAACTACACCGACCAACATCACACCGACCAACATTAACCAAACACCGACCAACATCACAACATCACCGACCAACATACAAAACACACACTGACCAACATAAGACCCTACACCGACCAACATCACACCAACCAACATTACACCAACAAACATCACACCAACAAACATCACACCGAACAAACATACACCAACCAACATCACACCAACAAACATCACACCAACAAACATCACACCAACAAACATCACACCAGACAACATACAACCACCAACAATACACCACACAACATATCACACCACACAACATCACACCTACCAACAATCACACCAACAAACATCACAACGAACCAACAACACACCGACCAACATCACACCGACCAAACATTACACCAACAAACATCACAACGACCAACATCACACCGACCAACATCACACCGACCAACATCACACCGACCAACATCACACCAACAAACATACACCGACCAACATTCACACCAACAAACATCACACCACCACAACATCACACCGACCAACATTACACCAACCAAACATCACACCAACAAACATCACACCGACAAACATCACACCGACCAACATCACACCGACCAACATTACACCAACAAACATCACAACGCACAAACATCAACACCGACCAACATCACACCGACCACATCACACCGACCAAACACACCAACCAACATCACACCAACAAACATCACACCGACCAAAATCACACCTACCAACATCACACCGACCAACATCACACCAACAAACATCAACACCAACCAACATCACACCAACCAACATCATCAACCGACCAACATCACACCAACAAACATCACACCAACCAACATCAACCAACAAACATCACACCGACCAACATCACACCAACCAACATCACACCAACCAACATCACACCAACCAACATCACACCAACATTACACCAACAAACATCACACCAACCAACATCACACAACAAACATCACACCAACCAACATCACACCAACACAACATCAAACATCACACCAACAAACATCACACCAACAAACATCACACCGACCAACATTCACACCAACAAACATCACACCAACAAACATCACACCAACAAACATCACACCGACCAACATCACACCAACAAACATAAACAACACCAACAAACATCACACCAACAAACATAACAACACACTCACACAAACATCACACCAACAAACATCACACCAACAAACATCACACCGACCAACATCACACGACAACACACATTCAAACCACATCCAACCAACATCACACCAACAAACATCACACCAACAAACATCACACAACAAACATCACACCAACAAGGAAGAGAAGCGCGGGCCCTCCCAGCGATGTTACAGATGACATCCACATCACAAGGAGTAAACATCAAGGAAATCCTCAAATCTAGTCATCACAGGACCCGAGAAACCTTGATATCACCCTAAAGAGTTCCCAGTGATCCTTCGGATAGGGACCCTATATAATCCCTTGTTTACATGCTTCATCGGGTGGGGTAAGGACTTGATACCACCATTCACCTTGCAGGGCATCGGGTCGTTATTCTCGGCGTTAAAGGTGGTTCGACTGTTGCGCCTGGGACGAGTAGTTAGGAAGCTGGACCGTTACTTGGAGTACGGAGCCGCCATGTTGATACTCCTCCTCTGCTTCTATATGTTGGTGGCACACTGGCTTGCCTGCATCTGGTACAGCATAGGTAGGTGCCCCAGCAGTGCCATATAGGTGCTTCCAGCAGTGCCACACAGGTAGGTGCTCTACCAATGCCACACATTGATGCCGTTATAGAACCTGAACTAACCTGTGTCGCAACCCAAACCATTTTCGGAAGTTTCCTGATAGCATTTAACTCACAAATGGCCACAGACACACATTATTTCATATTAAAAGCTGAATAATTAGGCCACCACCTTTTATAAATGTCTTCCGGATATATATTGTCTACAGTGTATAACACCTCACTGATGCTGGAAGGACTTTAGACAACCAACATCCCTGCAGGGAGGGATATATTCTTCATCTCAATTCAGAATGGGATGAAGATTTTTTTTTTTAGCATTTTTGGAGAGAGATGCGTCTAGACCGACGTATTGATGAGTGTTTTTTTCCCTTTACGTATTGACTTTATGTATTTTTCCTTTACGTATTGACGCAAGTGTTTTTTCCTTTACGTGTGGAATTTATGTATTTTTACCTTACGTATTGATGCAAGTGTTTTTTTCCCTTTACGTATTTTTCCTTTATGTATTGACACAAGTGTTTTTCCCTTTACGTATTGACTTTGCATATTTTTCCTTTGTGTATTGACTTTACGTATGTTTCCATTACGTATTGATGCAAGTATTTTTTCCCTTTACATATTGACTTTATGTATTTTTCCTTTACGTACTGATGCGAGTGTTTTTTCCCTTGGAGCAGGTAAGAGCGACGCTGACAACGGGATTCAGTACTCTTGGTTGTGGAAGCTGGCCAATGTCACGCAGTCCCCCTACGCCTACATCGTCTCCAACGGCTCCAACACACTGGAGCTCATCAACGGACCCAGTAAGAAGACTATGTATGTAACATCTCTCTACTTCACCATGACGTGCATGACCTCCGTCGGGTTTGGCAACGTCGCGGCGGAGACGGACAATGAGAAGATCTTCACTATCTGCATGATGATTATTGCAGGTACGTCCAGTCCCACACACGTCCAGTCCCACACACGTCCAGTCCCACACATGTCCAGTCCCACACACGTCCAGTCCACACGTCCCACACACGTCCCATCCACACGTCCAGTCCCACACGTCCAGTTCCACACATGTCCAGTCCCACACACGTCCAGTTCCACACGTCCCATCCACACGTCCAGTCCACAAGTCCAGTCCACACGTCCAGTTCCACACGTCCCATCCAGCACGTCCAATCCCACACGTCCAGTCCTGCTCTTCATTGACACTTCCTAATTTCCATGTGTGTCTCGGCCGCTGACCGGCAATGTACTAATTCATTTCTCGAGACCACTTTCATCAAAAAACAAGTCCACAGGAGCCGTGATGAGGGATCGAACCCATGCGTTGGGTGTTCTCAGGAGCGCCCTAGTCGACTGCACCACGACCTGGTTAAAAGACTTTGACTCCTGTGGATTTGTTCATTGATGTATCATGATAATGGGATTTATGTGCACTTTCATCAGTTTTTTTTAAGCTACTTATAAACTTTGCACTTGTTTGTGCGTCTACAAGAAGACTGCAAAGTCCCGTTGGCCTTGGCAAGGCAGCTGCTATGTTTATATCCAACAACAATCATTAATTTCTTTAACAAATCCACAAGGGCCGTGACGAGGGTTCGAACCTACGTCCGAGAGGATCCCAGACGCTGCCTTTATCGACTGAGCTACGACATGGTTAAAAGAATTACAACCGGGAAATCATCCTGATTTACCAACAGATCGTGGCTCAGTCGATTAAGGCAGCATCTAGGATCCTCTCGGACGCGGTTCGAACCCTCGTCACGGCCCTTGTGGATTTGTTCATTTGATGCATCACGTTATTGTGATTTCTGTGTGTCATTCATTTCTTTGTCTCTCCTGCGCTTGAAACAATCCAGCAACTCCAGGTCTTTTACGTTATCTGGGAGCCTATTAGTACGAATTGGGACTTATTCAATTTTTTTGTGTCAGTTTTTTCATATTTTGTGTTAATGCATTTAGCAACCTGCCGGAGCCGGTTGGCCGAGCGGACAGCACACTGGACTTGTGATCCTGTGGTCCCAGGTTCGATCCCGGGCGCCGGCGAGAAACAATGGTCAGAGTTTCTTTCACCCTATGCCCCTGTTACCTAGCAGTAAAATAGGTACCTGGGTGTTAGTCAGCTGTCACGGGCTGCTTCCTGGGGGTGGAGGCCTGGTCGAGGACCGGGCCGTGGGGACACTAAAGCCCCGAAATCATCTCAAGATAACCATCTCAAGATAACCTTCTCACCATACCTCGTGTTATTGGTTGAGTGTGGGCTTGTAGCTGTCAACCTCTGGATCAGGAGCAACCTGTCCTCTTACTAACTACGTCGCTTCTCGCACGTATGGGTTACACAAGGCCGCAAATTGCCGTACTAAAAAAAGGTATGGCTGAGTTAGCTGTAACCCAAGACTTGCTGGCTGCCACACTAGTGGCGAAGTATATGTAAAGAATATAAACAACTCCTACAGCCTAGTCATAGGCCTAGTCTGATGCCTGTACACTCAAGTGACCTTAACAGTGAACAAAAAAGTACTCCAGAAGGCTACTTTTTTGTATAATCTTCCCCTACAAATGTCTTGTGTGGGGGGGGGGGGGAGGTCACTGTTTTAAGAACTGGTCTCGCGTCTTGTTGAGGTAAGCAAGAGGCTGAGGTAAACAAGAAGGTAAATGATAGCAAACGAAATAACACTATAGCAATTTGCCAACACGGTGATGACCCAAGAATGTGTCAATGTGATGAATTGATTTCATCAAAATAATGTTGAATCACCTGTCAATCAAGCTAATGTTCTTTTCAATGAGTATAATTAGGGCATCACATTTAATATATATATATATATATATATAATATATATATATATATATATATATATATATATATATATCTGATGTTGTCAGTCTGATGTTGACAACGGCTTTCACGAGTCGAAACGTTCATCTCTCTTCTCCATTTCTTTGTGATTTTTCCGCATACAAATGATCAGTGTTTAGTGATCGTCAATTGCATATATATATATATATATATATATATATATATATATATATATATATATATTATATATATATATATATGAATGTGTGTGTGTCCCCTATTTCCACCCCAGAAGATTGGGACAGGTCCCTTGGATATGTCCCCTAAGTCATACCCAGGTACCACTCCTGAACCTGTGTTCACTTCCCTGGTATCTGAGTCCTTGTCCCTGAACCTGTTTGTCTTGCTTATGAAGCTGTGTTCTCACCCCTCTGAGAATATGTTTATGCCCTGAACCTATGTTCTCGTCCCCCTGAAACTATGTTTACGCCCATGAAACTATATTTATGCCCCCTCTGAACCTATGTTATCGCCCTCCCTAAACCTATTATGTCATACCCTCTGAATATGTCTTCTCGCTCCCCACCCCTCTCCCCTCTCCCCCTCTTCTCCTCCCTTCCCTCTTACAGCGCTCCTCTACGCCACCATCTTCGGCCACGTCACCACCATCATCCAGCAGATGACCTCGGCTACCGCCAAGTACCACGAAATGTTGAACAACGTGAGGGAGTTTATGAAGCTCCACGAGGTGCCCAAGGCGCTGTCAGAGCGGGTGATGGATTATGTCGTCTCCACTTGGGCCATGACCAAGGGCATTGACACCAACAAGGTAGAAAATGAGGTACCTATGACCCAACGCGACGGCCGGAATTATACGAGTGAAAAGCATGCTGGATTGCTTTTTTTTAAAAGTGTTCTGATTTTTTTTTCAATTATTATTTAATTTTTTCTTGGTCTTTTTATTTAACGACTCGCTCTTTTACGCCTTCAAGGACCCACGCGCGTATGTGCTCACTCACACACACAAACACACACACACTAAGACACAGATACACATACACATATACATACACACACACACATACATACAAGATTCACCACATACAAGATTCCCAAAGAAATTGATAGAGTAGATAAAGACAGGCTATTCAACACAAGGGGCACACGCACTAGGGGACACAGGTGGAGACTGAGTGCCCAAATGAGCCACAGGGACGTTAGAAAGAACTTTTTCAGTGTCAGAGAAGTTAACAGGTGGAATGCATTAGGAAGTAATGTGGTGGAGGCTGACTCCATACATAGTTTCAAGTGTAGATATGATAGAGCCCAATAGTCTTAGGAACCTGTACACCTGTTGATTGACAGTTGAGAGGCGGGACTAAAGAGCCAGAGCTCAACCCCCGCAAACACAACTAGGTGAGTACACACACACGTGAAGCGTTAGGGCGGATATTCGTCTTTATCTACACACACATGGTTCCCTACACACATGGTTCCCTACACACATGGTTCCCTACACACATGGTCCCTACACACATGGTTCCCTACACACATGGTTCCCTACACACATGGTTCCCTACACACATGGTTCCCTACACACATGGTTCCCCTGCACACATGGTTCCCTACACACATGGTTCCCTACACACATGGTTCCCTACACACATGGTTCCCTACACACATGGTTCCCTACACACATGGTTCCCCTACACACATGGTTCCCTACACACATGGTTCCCTACACACATGGTTCCCTACACACATGGTTCCCTACACACATGGTTCCCTACACACATGGTTCCCCTGCACAGCTCCTGGCACTAAGTACCATGAACCACAGAGGTAAGTTAGCGAGCATGGAAGTAGTTTCTCTCTATGGTAGATAGATCTAATTCCACTCACAATCTAAATCCCATCTTTCAATTCGTATTAAAAATATAAGACAGCCATAATTAATGAAGACAATGAATGCCTTTTTGTAGTTTATTAGACGTTTGGAATTGGTTTAATTTATGATTGTTTAAAAACTGGAGACGCGGCCAAACAGCACCCAAAAAATATATTGCAATAGAATGACTTAAGCTGCAACCGATATATAAATCATTTTTCATTACTCCTGTGACTTGTGATCCTGTCTCAGCGACCTGTCTCAGCGACCTGTCTCAGCGACCTGTCTCAGCGACCTGTCTCAGCGACCTGTCTCAGCGACCTGTCTCAGCGACCTCCGACTTGTTACAGCGACCTGTGTCTTGTGGGATGGATCTTGTGTTTGGTCCAAACTACCTGTGACTTATTGCAACGAATCCTGACTTGTTGCATCGACCTCTTGACTTCTTGCAATGACCTGTGGCTTCGTTGTCAACGATATTTGACTTTTGTACTCACCTGTGTGTGTCGTGGCCCATCTGTGTGTTCGTGGCCTTCAACCTGTGTGTCGTGGCACTCACCTGTGTGTCGTGGCACTCATCTGTGTGTCGCGGCACTCACCTGTGTGTCGTGGCACTCATCTGTGTCTGTCGTGACACTCATCTGTGTGTCGTGGCACTCATCTGTGTGTGTCGTGGCACTCATCTGTGTGTGTCGTGGCACTCATCTGTGTGTGTCGTGGCACTCACCTGTGTGTGTGACACTCACCTGTGTGTTGTGACACTCACCTGTGTGTTGTGACACTCACCTGTGTGTTGTGACACTCACCTGTGTGTTGTGACACCACCTGTGTGTTGACACTCACCTGTGTGTTGTGGCACTCATCTGTGTGTGTCGTGGGCACTCATCTGTGTGTGTCGTGGCACTCATCTGTGTTGGTCGTGGCACTCATCTGTGTGTGTCGTGGCACTCATCTGTGTGTCGTGACACTCACCTGTGTGTTGTGCACACTCACCTGTGTGTTGTGGACACTCACCTGTGTGTTGTGACACTCGCCTGTGTGTTGTGACACTCGCCTGTGTGTCGTGGCACTCATCTGTGTGTCGTGGCACTCATCTGTGTGTGTCGTGGCACTGACCTGTGTGTCGTGGCACTCATCTGTGTGTCGTGGCACTCATCTGTGTGTGTCGTGGCACTGACCTGTGTGTGTCGTGGCACTGACCTGTGTGTCGTGGCACTGACCTGTGTGTGTCGTGGCACTGACCTGTGTGTCGTGGCACTGACCTGTGTGTGTCGTGGCACTCCCTGTGTGTGTCGTGGCACTGACCTGTGGTGTGTCGTGGCACTCACCTGTGTGTGTCGTGGCACTGACCTGTGTGTGTCGTGGCACTCATCTGTGTGTGTCGTGGCACTCACCTGTGTGTCGTGGCACTCATCTGTGTGTGTCGTGGCACTCATCTGTGTGTTGTGGCACTCATCTGTGTGTTGGCACTCATCTGTGTGTCGTGGCACTCATCTGTGTCGTGGCACTCATCTGTGTGTCGTGGCACTCATCTGTGTGTCGTGGCACTCATCTGTGTGTCGTGGCACTCATCTGTGTGTCGTGGCACTCATCTGTGTGTCGTGGCACTCATCTGTGTGTCGTGGCACTCATCTGTGTGTCGTGGCACTCATCTGTGTGTCGTGGCACTCATCTGTGTGTCGTGGCACTCATCTGTGTGTCGTGGTACTCATCTGTGTGTCGTGGCACTCATCTGTGTGTCGTGCACTCATCTGTGTGTCGTGGCACTCATCTGTGTGTCGTGGCACTCATCTGTGTGTGTCGTGGCACTCACCTGTGTGTCGTGGCACTCATCTGTGTGTGTCGTGGCACTCATCTGTTTGTCGTGGCACTCATCTGTGTGTGTCGTGGCACTCATCTGTGTGTGTCGTGGCACTCATCTGTGTGTGTCGTGGCACTCATCTGTGTGTGTCGTGGCACTCACCTGTGTGTGTCGTGGCACTCACCTGTGTGTGTCGTGGCACTCATCTGTGTGTGTCGTGGCACTGACTGTGTGTGTCGTGGCACTCATCTGTGTGTGTCGTGGCACTCACCTGTGTCGTGGCACTCATCTGTGTGTGTCGTGTCACTCATCTGTGTGTGTGTCGTGGCACTCATCTGTGTGTGTCGTGGCACTCACCTGTGTGTGTCGTGGCACTCATCGTGTGTCGTTGCACTCATCTGTGTGTCGTGGCACTCATCTGTGTGTTGCGGCACTCATCTGTGTGGTCTTGGCACTCACCTGTGTGTCGTGGCACTCTTCTGCGTGTCGTGGCACTCATCTGTGTGTCGTTGCACTCATCTGCGTGTCGTGGCACTCATCTGTGTGTCGTGGCACTCATGTGCGTGTCGTGGCACTCATCTGTGTGTCGTGGCACTCATCTGTGTGTCGTGGCACTCATCTGTGTGTCGTGGCACTCATCTGTGTGTCGTGGCACTCATCTGTGTGTCGTGGCACTCGTCTGTGTGTCGTGGCACTCGTCTGTGTGTCGTGGCACTCATCTGTGTGTCGTGGCACTCATCTGTGTGTCGTGGCACTCATCTGTGTCGTGGCACTCGTCTGTGTGTCGTGGCACTCATCTGTGTGTCGTGGCCTCAGCGTCGACACTGACCTGTGGTTAATGCCATATATGTGTTTCTTATTATTTCCTGCTTCCTAACAGTTGCATACCGACATACTGACGTATTGAATGTTGCAAATTCTCTCAGATATGGTCAATGTGGGGACCATTAACCTCTTGGCACCGGCGCGTTAGGTTGATGCTGCAGGTGTTACAGCATTCTGACACAAACACCATACACCTTGCTATGACACCACCACCCTAACATGACACCACAATACGAAGTGATCCGCCCACCACCTCCTAACAGCGCGCGTGGGTTCGAATCCTGGGTGGACCTACCCGGCCACCATACTGCCCCTCTTTCATGGCTCAGATCTTCTCATGCACACTTTGCTTGCTCTGGTTTTTCCCCTCGGCAATGGACGTGATTTGTGATCATTTTTTCTTGCATGCTTTTCACTAGTATAAGACGCGGGTTTCCTCCCAAGTGAGACTGAGAGAGTGTATATCCCGACCTTGGCTGCCTCCTGCCAATGCTACCTAGCAACATTCTTGCATGTTGGGGGCTCTCCGCTCTGCCCATTTTTCCTTCGCACTGCCACAAGCGTTTCGTCTCTTCCTCCAGCTGTAAGGTGCTTGGACCCTTCCGTGTCGGTCCCCTTAGCCTCGGGAGGGAACCCCCGGCTCTGGCCACTGCGTGCAGGTGTTGATAAGTGTGATACAGGTGTTGATAGGTGTGATACAGGTGTCTTATGACCCATCCCCAGCCTCCCCATCCTCTCTCTCATCCCCCCATCGTAGGTATAAACATGTGTCTCAACAATGTGTCTCTTCCCCCTCACCACTCTTCAGTGTAAGTGATACAGACATGTGTTAATGGCCTACTTCTCACCTGTTCTCTCACAACCTCCTCACCCCTCTCTCACCCCCCCCCTCACCACCCCCACAACCCCCCCCCCCTCACTAGTACCCACACCCGTACCCCTTGTAACCAATCAATGTGTTGTAATGCTAGATGTAATTAACCATGAAACAGTTAACTTTAGTCACCCGTCTGATGTATAATTAACAAGTAAGCCTGTCAGCCCACCGAACTAGTAACTAGTAACTAGCTTGACTTTCCAGACGTCAATTTAACTCTATTAACAATTACTGGTCCTTCAACATCAAATTAGCCTTAACTAGTAACTGCTGACCCCTTCAAGCATCAAACTAGCCTCAACTAGCAACTGCTGACCCGTTCAAACATCAAACTAGCCTGAACTAGCAACTGCTGACCCCTTCAAGCATCAAACTAGCCTTAACTAGCAACTCCTGACCCCTTCAAACATCAAACTAGCCTCAACTAGCAACTGCTGACCCTTCAAGCATCAAACCAGCCTCAACTAGCAACTGCTGACCTCTTCAAACATCAAACCAGCCTCAACTAGCAACTGCTGACCTCTTCAAACATCAAACCAGCCTCAACTAGCAACTGCTGACCCCCTCAAACATCAAACTAGCCTTAACTAGCAACTAGCGTGGAACCTCCAAGCACCAAATCAGCTGACAAGCCCGTCCTGCTCTTCACCTCTCCCATGTAAACACAGATTAATGTCGCGGTAATAATTTTATCATACAAATTACCACTTTAATGATAACGTTCAATTATATAATTATTAATTAGATGTTGTTATTGTGAGGAAATGTTTTGTTCAGTGAGGATATGTTTTTTTTAAGTGTGTTTACAACTATAATGTGAAATCTACAGTGATGTACTGTAACCAGATGTATTGAGTGATACAGTGATGTAGTCCCTGTATCACTGTATTTTGTGACACAGCCATTGGGAGGAACGATGCTTTGGACCCTGGGGAATCGAACGCAGACCAGCAGGGAAGCGAGGCAGTGACTGTACCGTCCAAACCAAAGGATTGAGTACAGTAAAATACACTTATGTATCTTGTGAGGCTGTGGGCACTCACACGTCTAGCCAGAGAGTGAGGTAAATGTGAGAGTGAGGTAAGTGAGAGTGAGGTAAATGTGAGAGTGAGGTACTGTGAGAGTGAGGTAAATGTGAGAGTGAGGTAAATGTGAGAGTGAGGTAATGTGAGAGTGAGGTAAATGTGAGAGNGGCACAGAACCATCAGTTAAAAATGCATAGAATTCAGTTGTTTATTTTAGATGACTGTTAACAGCGTATGTTATATTTGTATGTCTTGTGTTGTATATCTCACAGCACCAGTTTATAGGTTTGTTTAAAGCTGATGGGGGTGGTGGGGGGGGGGGGAATATAATGTGTAAAGACCCCTCATATGTTTCCAAGTAAACTAGCTTTCCAAAGGGTATCTTAGAGTTAATTTATAAAGATAAATATACATTCAATTTGATTAGATTATTGACACAGCAACTCAACATCACAGCATCCTCAACTTGAGGATGGTGATGATTTTTTTTTGGCAGGATATTCCTGGGCGGGCCCTAAGCCTCTGGCTGCCCACTAAGTGTTGCTTGTTTCTGTTTTACTTGGGTGGAGTATGATATTTATTACTAGTATGGTCGCTTCAGTAAGATTTTGTCCCATGTGTTTAACAACTTCTTCTGCTGCTGCTGCTGTGATGATGATGATGATGATGATGATGATGTTGATGATGATGGTGTGATGTTTTCAGGCTATCTGGGACTGGGTCATCCTCTGCCTCACCTTCTACACCGCGATCATGGTTCCCTACAACGTGGCCTTCAAATACAAGACATCGGAAGACGTGTCGCTGCTGGTGGTGGACTCCATAGTCGACGTTATATTCTTTATAGACATAGTGCTCAACTTCACACCACCTTCGTGGGCCCCGGCGGGGAGGTGGTGTCGGATCCTAAGATCATTCGAATGAACTATTTGAAATCCTGGTTTCTGATAGACCTGTTATCGTGCCTGCCATATGATGTTTTCAACGCGTTTGACCACGATGAAGATGTAAGTAGGTGTGGCTTACAAGGCGAAGTTACAGAGAACGTAGTGTCCAGTTGTGGTGTCTCTTAGCGCCCGCGTGGCGTGCGGCTTTGCTGCCCTATAGCACTACGCCTGCCTCGTCCCTGGCTGTCTCACTACGCTTCTCTCACCGCTTACAGTGTCTGCCTCTCACCTTGTGCTTCGCGCCCCCCTGCCCCCCAGCCCTCCTGTGTAGACACATAAACACGCGCTGTCCTCTCTCTCTCGCTCTCTCTCTCTCTCTCTCTCTCTCTCTCTCTCTCTCCTCCTCTCTCTCTCTCTCTCTCTCCTCTCTCTCTCTCTCTCACATCACTGGTGGTCTCCTGGCTTTAGCGCCTTATGCTATTTTCAGGATGCTTTTGAGCTCTTCAAGTTCTTTGTGATAGTGTCATTTGGTTCTTATTTACCCTTCAACCTGCCTATTTATGCCTGGCTCCCTATACGTATCCTTTACCTGTTATACACACCTGTTACACACCTGTTCTTGAGCTACCACACACCTGTACCGCTCTTCGACTTTCCACCCGTGGTCTACACATCTTCCCCACGGTATTCCTCTCCCAATTGCTACCAAGACTCTGCTCACTTCTCTATATTTAGTTCGTTTTTTATTTTGTCATGTTAATGGGTTTTTACGTAAATCACTAATCACTCCGTGACATGAAGTCTGTTTTTTTTGTGTTATATGTTTCTGAAAAACGCTGATCAGTGTTTGTCCTGCTGCCGTATGTGTTCTGCCTTGTGGCCGGCGGCCCGCAGCTCGGGGTGCACTCCTTTAGGAACGCTGCGATGGAGCAGTGTTGGTGAAGGAGTCGCCCGAGGTGGCGTGCTGTCCTCTCTGTTTTCCCGCGCGTCTGAAGCGGTCAGCGGCCTGAGACGGGGGAAAAATGAATGTACCACGGCGCCCAGATGTGGGCGAGTGTGGGGTGGGGGGCGGGGGGGGATTCTCCCACATGCCCGCTACCACTTTGAAAGCCACGGGGACACCCACCGGGACCGCTTGTATATATAACTCGTTACTTTCTTCCTCCACCTTTCCCGCCATGAAGGCAAGGACTTTGAGGTCTCTCAGGGTCCTGCTGCTGTAGCCAGCTGCGTGTCCTTAGTACGTCAAGAACCATTTTACGCCCTGGACGGAATACAAGCGGTTGTGGTGGGAGTTTGTTTTTTTCCCTCTGTACATAATTCTTTTCTTCTGTCTTGTTAAACTTGTGTTCTTTACAGCCTCCGAGGGACCGAGTGGCCCACCCAGACGAGACACCCAGAAGGGCCGACCTCTCGGTCTGCTGTTACTCCCCATCAAACTCATTAATACTGTGGCCTAAGGCAGTATACCCCTCATGTCCCTCACAATACTCACCATTTATAGCAGCACCTCACCCACCTCACGGAACCCACCAACCCCCTCACTCCCCCGGTCAAGGAGGGATGTCTCCAGGGGTGAACTTACAACCCGGCTAGGAAGTCATAAGGTTGTGGCAAATTTGGGCGGTAATAAAGCACATACCATGATAGCAGGCACCTTGTGTGATGTACCTGATGATTCAGTAGTATATGGGGAGGATAACTACGTTATCCTGAGCCTCGCTAGAGGAAGGACGCGGTCATAAACTAGTGGGGGGTGATATCAAACTTGTTTACGTTTGTGAGAGACATCTGACGGCGTCCTGTGCTGCTGCTGCTTGTCGTCCAGGGGCCAGATTCACGAAAGCACTTACGAACGTGTACATCTTTCTCGGGGTAGAAATAGCCTAAGCTACTCTATCCCTTTGAGATGTATTTCTTTCTTATCTCAATAAACATACTTGAACTTGAACTTTGACGGCTTTGGTTACATTTATTAAACAGTTTACAAGCATGAAAACTTGCCAATCAAGTGTTGTTATTGTTATAAACAGCCTCCTGGTGCTTCGGAGCTCATTAACCGTTTAATAAGTGTAAACAAAACCGCCAAAGATTGAGAAAAGATGGACAGGTTCGTAAGTGCTTGCGTAACTGCTTCGTGAATCTGGCCGCAGAGGACATTCCGTCCCACCCTCGTCCTCTTTGTACCATCTTTACACTTGTCTTTCTCAGTACAGTGCTGATCACTACTCGGGAGAGTTGAAAGCGCTACATCACTGTTATCCTTTCAACTTTCACTGTCGTGAAGAAATCCACAAGGGCCGTGACGAGGATTCGAACCTACGTCCGAGATCATCCCAGACGCATTGATGCATCACGTTATTGTGATTTGTGTGTAGTGTTTCACTGCCGTTATTCTCCATTACTGGATTATCTTTTTTTATCCTTCTTGCATATATATATTAGTTAATCTCACATCATAAGCATTCAAAACTACTACAGCAAGCAGGAAATAGGCAGTACCTTGGAGACCCACTGGTACTCCAGTGGTTCATTAGCTGAGTATATCATACCCAGCCCGTCCTCCAAACAAAGGCCCTAAGTCTATTCCACCCACCCGCCAACCCCAGCTGTTTATGAATGAAAACGGTTTACACACGACTCACAACTGATGACGTTCGAACACTTCCGGAAGAAGTGCTTCACTGACGACTTGTGTTCGAACCCAGCCCGTCCTCCAAACAAAGATCCAAAAGTGATTCCATGCACCCGCCAAACCCCTGTTTATGAATGAAAAGCGGTTTACACACGACTCACAACTGCTGACGTTCGAACATATCCGGAACAAGTGCTTCACTGACGACTTCTGTTCGAACCACAACGCTGTAAATGCTTCATCCACGTACTACAAATACAAATAATCGCCAGCAGAACCTAAACACCTGACCTAACCTAACCTATGCCTATTTATACACAATATGCTAATATATTATAATATTAATTTATACTTGAGAAAATTCCCGTTTTGAATGAACAGCATGTTAAAATTTATGAATGCGTCTGTGGGGTGACCGCTGAATGTAATGGACTTGAGTCGAGGACGGGTTGTCGAACCACAGCGCTGTAAATGCTTCACCCACGTACTACAAATACAAATAATCACCAACAGAACCTAAACACCTAACCTAACCAGTGCCTAAATATACATAGTATGCTAATATATATATACCAATATTAATTTATATTGAGTAAATTATTATTTTGAATGAACAGCATGTTAAAACTGATGAATGCCCCTTTGGGGTCGACCGCTGGATGGAATGGACATGGTCTGAGGACAGGTAAAAGGATCTCCTGCGGAACCTAATTTACCCGACAATCCCACGCATAGAAAAACATGAACGTTTGCGAGTCACTTATGATTTACAGTACATCATATATTGTCCATTTTGGGAGATTTTGACACCAAAATGCTGTGTGTGTGTGCTATTTGAAAGCACAGGTGGTGTTGAGCGCAGGCAGTCTAACCCTATGACGGACTGCAAGCACGATAAAGGTGAACTAGGCAATTAATGTTTAATTATAATAATTAGTCAATAATTAGTGTTTAATTATTAAAGTGCCAACTTCTTGTCTTGGTGTTATTGAAGACACAATTCCGGTTTTGAATACTAAAACAGAATTTCACTCCCGTTCACCCTATAAATATAACTTGGTGGAAATTTTGGGAAAGGTTTTAACTATCCTAGCGTCAATATGTGAACTAGTATAGGCCTACGTGGGCTTGGGAGAAGGCCTACCAGGGGCAGTGGACAGGTGGTGGTGGAAACATGTTCTGATGTAAATACTCGCTGTGTCCTGTTCTATATGTGCACGCCCATCCCCCCTATTACCCCCCACTCCATACACAGGGGCGCCTGCCCCTACACCCACAGGTGTACCTGCCCCTACACCCACAGGTGTACCTGCCCCTACACCCACAGGTGTACCTGCCCCTACACCCACAGGTGTGCCTGCCCCTACACCCACAGGTGTGCCTGCCCCTACACCCACAGGTGTGCCTGCCCCTACACCCACAGGTGCTCCTTCACTACACCCACAGGTGTACCTGCCCCTACTCCCACAGGTGTACCTGCCCCTACACCCACAGGTGTGCCTGCCCCTACACCCACAGGTGTGCCTGCCGTACACCCACAGGTGTACCTGCCCCTACACCCACAGGTGTGCCTGCCGTACACCCACAGGTGTGCCTGCCCTACACCCACAGGTGTGCCTGCCCTACACCCACAGGTGTGCCTGCCCCTACACCCACAGGTGTGCCTGCTCTACACCCACAGGTGTGCCTGCTCTACACCCACAGGTGTACCTGCCCCTACACCCACAGGTGTGCCTGCCCTACACCCACAGGTGTGCCTGCCCCTACACCCACAGGTGTGCCTGCCCTACACCCACAGGTGTGCCTGCCCCTACACCCACAGGTGCTCCTTCCCCTACACCTACAGGTGTGCCTGCCACTACACCCACAGGTGTGCCTGCCTCTACACCCACAGGTGTGCCTGCCCCTACACCCACAGGTGTACCTGCCCCTACACCCACAGGTGTGCCTGCTCTACACCCACAGGTGTGCCTGCCCCTACACCCACAGGTGCTCCTACCCTACACCCACAGGTGTGCCTGCCCCTACACCCACAGGTGTGCCTGCCTCTACACCCACAGGTGTACCTGCCCCTACACCCACAGGTGTGCCTGCTCTACACCCACAGGTGTGCCTGCCCCTACACCCACAGGTGCTCCTACCCTACACCCACAGGTGTGCCTGCCCTACACCCACAGGTGAGCCTGCCCTACACCCACAGGTGCTCCTGCCCTTCACCCACAGGTGCGCATTGACACACTCCCACACCTTTCTGTGTGCTTATGTATAAGTACATGGGTGTGGGTCCACCACCCGCTGCATGGGTTGCCGCTTCCACATTCACCGCCGTTCCGTGTTCTCACGTGCTCTCTCTCTCACCCCTCACGTGCTCTCTCGCTCACCCCTCACGTGCTCTCTCTCTCACCCCTCACGTGCTCTCTCACTCACCCCTCACGTGCTGTGTCTCTCACACTGCTCTCTCTCACACCACACTCACGCTCTACTGTAAGGGAGTGGTAGTTCTCATGTGGTGGTAGTTGTGGTGCTTCCCTGGTGGTAGCTGTGGTGGCTGTAGTTGTAGCGCAGTGTTGGTAGATGGTGGTAGTTGTGATGGTAGTGATGTATGCTACCGGCTGGGTTGTGGTGCCCACTTGCTTGTGGTTATAGCAAGGGGGATAATATTGGTCGCGAAATATAACGACTCCCTTAAAAGTGATAGTTTTGCAGCGATGCCCCACTGGGTAGTAATGGTGGTTGTGAAGGGGGAGTGCCGCCCCCTAGGTAGTGAAGATATACCAGTGGGAGATGCGCAGTGTCGGTAAAGGTGCCCAACACGTAGTCTTGGGCACTGATGTTTGGTGGGTCTGAGGACTGAATAGCCCCCCTGGTGTTGGGGGGTGGGGGGCAGCTGTCAGCAGGTGGGACGTAGGTCTAATAACTGTAATTTGCTTTAATAACATACATATTTTTCTCATATATATATATATATATATATATATATATATATATATATATATATATATATATATATATATATATATATATATATATATGCACATAAAACCTGTCAGGTTAAATTTAACTCGAAGGCTTTGCTATTCTGTATTACTATGTTCATTTTTTTAATAGATTATTTGATCTCTGTGAATCTTCATGTTCTTTAAGGGTCTTCAATTATTGAGTTCTAGATCCTAAATTTTCAGATATGCCTAAAAAAAAATTCAAGAAAATTGAAATTTTGTAAGAAAGGTGAATTTCTCAAAATCTTGAAAAAAAATCATGAATTGTTAAGGTCTACTTGACGAAGCTTCAAGTCTCATAGAAGGGATGAGATCCCTGGAAATTTCATCCTTAACCAAATGCTTAACTCGAAAACTAAATATTGCATAGGCTCATAGATTTTTTTTAAATTCTGGAGACCTAGAGAAATGAATCTCTTGATATTCTTAAAAGTTGGAAAATGCCTAAAAAAACAAATCGTTTTAACATCTTTTTGCAAATTCTTGGGGTCTGGAAATTGTTTAAATCTCTGGACAATATTCTTGATTCTGATAAAAAAAAAACGTTTTTAGGACACCTTGGGAAACTCTTAAGGTGTTTTTGTTATATCATTAGAAACGTCTTGAGGATCTTATAACGTTATTATAACGTTCTTGGAATTCTGGGAAATTTCTTGGGGTCAAATTTAATTGATTGATACTCATGGATTTTTTTTGTATATTCTGTATTTAAAAAAAAATATTCAAACCCACAATAAATTTTCGAGATTCCGAGGATAATTAGGATTTCAGCCTGACAAATATTTTTTTGATGTAGCATGCTGGAACATGTGGCCTGGAAGGCAGGTGTGTGAGTCATGTGTGTATACCTCCACCAGGTGGGCACATGTCGTCAGCGCTCACAGTAAACAAACACACGGGTCGTCAGCGCTCACCAGTAAACAAACACACGGGTCGTCAGCGTTCACAGTAAACAAACACACAGGTCGTCAGCGCTCACAGTAAACAAACACACAGGTCGTCAGCGCTCACCAGTAAACAAACACACGGGTCGTCAGCGCTCACAGTAAACAAACACACCGGTCGTCAGCGCTCACAGTAAACAAACACACGGGTCGTCAGCGCTCACCAGTAAACAAACACACGGGTTGTCAGCGCTCACAGTAAACAAACACACGGGTCGTCAGCTCTCACAGTAAACAAACACACAGGTCGTCAGCGCTCACCAGTAAACAAACACACAGGTCGTCAGCGCTCACAGTAAACAAACACACGGATCGTCAG
>WNGS01001312.1:35506335-35532006 GCA_020271785.1 Procambarus virginalis | reverse complement strand
AAACCAGGCGGCCTTGGAAGAGTTCGAAATTACGAGAGAGGAGGTCAGAGGACCACCTGCTGGATCTGGATGTTAGAAAGGCTGTTGGTCCAGACGGGATATCTCACTTGGATACTG
The DNA here is from genome assembly GCA_020271785.1 of Procambarus virginalis. NCBI lineage: Eukaryota > Metazoa > Arthropoda > Malacostraca > Decapoda > Cambaridae > Procambarus > Procambarus virginalis. Next base: position 35,531,889 of record WNGS01001312.1, on the reverse strand, counting down.
AAAGAGTGTGCAGAGGCACTTTGCTTGCCACTCTCCATAGTGTATAGTAAGTCACTGGAGACGGGAGGACCTACCAGAAATATGGGAAGACGGCGAATGTGGTCCCAAATACAAAAAGGGCGACAGGCAAGAGGCACTGAACTACAGGCCAGTGTCCTTGACTTGTATACCATGCAAGGTGATGGAGAAGATCGTGAGAAAAAACCTGGTACACATCTGGAGCGAAGGGACTTCGTGACGAATCGCCAACATGGGTTCAGGGAGGGTAAATCTTGCCTGACTGGCTTAATAGATTCTACGACCAGGTGACAAAGATTAAGCAAGAAGAGAGGGCTGGGTGGACTGCATTTTCTTGGATTGTCGGAAAGCCTTTGACACAGTACCGCATAAGAGGCTGGTACATAAGCTGGAGAGACAGGCAGGTGTAGCTGGTAAGGTGCTCCAGTGGATAAGGGAGTACCTAAGCAATAGGAAGCAGAGAGTTACGGTGAGGGGTGAGACCTCCGATTGGCGTGAAGTCACCAGTGGAGTCCCACAGAGCTCTGTACTCGGTCCTATCTTGTTTCTGAATATAGTAAATGATCTCCCGGAGGGTATCTTGTTTCTGATATATGTAATGATCTCCCGGAGGCTATAGATTCATTTCTCTCAATGTTTGCGGACGATGCCAAAATTATGAGAAGGATTAAGACAGAAGAGGACTGTTTGAGGCTTCAAGAAGACCTAGACAAGCTGAAGGAATGGTCGAACAAATAGTTGTTAGAGTTTAACTCAACCAAATGTAATGTAATGAAGATAGGTGTAGGGAGCAGGAGGCCAGATACAAGGTATCATCTGGGAGAGGAAATTCTTCAGGAGTCAGATAAAGAAAAAGACTTGGGGGGTTGATATCACGCCAGACCTGTCTCCTGCAGCCATATCAAGAGGATAACATCAGCGGCATATGCCAGGCTGGCCAACATACGAATGGCATTCAGAAACTTGTGTAAAGAATCATTCAGAACTTTGTATACCACATATATCAGGCCAATCCTGGAGTATGCAGCCCCAGCATGGAGTCCATATCTAGTCAAGGATAAGACTTAACTAGAAAAGGTTCAAAGGTTTGCCACCAGACTAGTACCCGAGCTGAGAGGTATGAGCTACGAGGAGAGACTACGGGAATTAAACCTCACTTCGCTGGAAGACAGAAGAGTTAGGGGGGACATGATCACCACATTCAGGATTCTGAAGGGAAGTGATAGGGTAGATAAAGACAGGCTATTTAACACAAGGGGCACACGCACAAGGGACACAGGTGGAAACTGGGTGCCCAAATGAGCCACAGATATATTATAAAGAACTTTTTTAGTGTCAGAGTGGTTGACAAATGGAATGCATTAGGAAGTGATGTGGTGGAGGCTGACTCCATACACAGTTTCAAGTGTAGATATGATAGAGCCAATAGGCTTAGGAACCTGTACACCTGTTGATTGACAGTTGAGAGGCGGGACCAAAGAGCCAGAGCTCAACCCCCGCAAGCACAACTAGGTGAGTACACACACACACCTTTAAACAGCAGAGATGTTCATCACCAGTCCCCCCTCCCCCCGGCACCATTCACACTAATAAGCCACAACATCAAAGGCAAACTTTCACACAATAAACGCCTGCAACGAGAAAAAGTTATACAACTGCGCCGAAATGAATAAAAACCCGTTTTCTTTGCCGTCTGATTAATAATTGCATTTTTCACTCTGTTCGCGTTGCTGAGATCAATAGAGGATTTTGGCGGCGGGAAAGAGGCAGCAGAGCCTCACACTCTACTGACCAGAGCTGGACTAATAGAGCCCAATCTCCAGCGGCTCTTTTGGGGGAACTCTGGTATTTTTTCTTTTAATTGGATTTTAACAGCCTATTCGACTGGAAAGATTTGAGCGAGACTTATGTACAGCAGGATATGTGATGATTCACCTAGTTATGCTTGCGGGGGTTGAGCTCTGGCTCTTTGGTCCCGCCTCTCGACTGTCAATCAACTGGTGGCCTGAACGTTCTCGTCGCGTTGGAATACCCTGAAGGTAGTTTGATCAAATTGAATTTTGGTGAGCAGTGGGCCCAACCATGGGTCCAACCATGGGTCCAACCATGGGTCCAACCGTGGGTCAACCATGGGTCCAACCATGGGCCCAACCATGGGTCCAACCATGGGCCCAACCATGGGTCCAACCATGGGTCCAACCATGGGTCCAACCATGGGCCCAACCATGGGCCAGTAGCAGCCGTGTACCTTTGTAAACACCATTCATCCCCAGGGAAATCTTGCACAATAAACTATATCATAAATTTTTGAGTTTAGGTCGTGCCAGAGTTGACCTGAAGTGGTATATATATTATTGCCAGCGGATTTGTCATCAACATTGATAGTGACATGACTAGATGACTCGCTACGAGGAAAGATATCATGCTAAGCGTCGAGGTATCGGTAAACACTGATTAATACGAAGTTTATGTACATAAAAAAAATTATTGCTTTATTCGTGTGACATTGGTAATGAATTCACAGAAGAATAAGAGTCCATCTTGGAGGCATTGACTTACAGGGAACTGGTGATTAACACCCACAATGGCTACATTGACACTGATACTCCTTCATGTGTCTCTCTACATTGGAATGGGGGACGAAGGAACCATTAATCACAGTACTGTGGAATGTGTGTGTACACAGTACATGGCAGTATAACACACACACACACACAGAATGAGGGACGTTAGAAAGAACGTTTTCAGTGTTGACCAGACCACACACTAAAAAGTGGAAGGACGACGACGTTTCGGTCCGTCCTGGACCATTCTCAAGTCGATTGTGAGAATGTGAGAATTCTCAATCGACTTGAGAATGGTCCAGGACGGACCGAAACGTCATCGTCCCTTCACTTTCTAGTGTGTGGTTTGGTCAACATATTTCAGCCACGTTATTGTAACTCCTCGTCTGCAACGTTTTCAGTGTCAGAGTAGTAGACAAATGGAATGCATTAGTCAGTGATGTAGGTTGACTCCATACACAGTTTCAAGTGTAGACATGATAGAGCCCAGTAGACTCAGGAACCTGTACACCAGTTGATTGACAGTTGAGAGGCGGGACCAAAGAGCCAGAGCTCAACCCCCGCAAGCACAACAAGACGAGTACAGTGTATGTGTGTAAACCTCCAGACCTGTACAGGTGTGTCAGTGTTGGAGATACTGACACACCTGTAAAGGTCTGAAGAGCCTTCTTGACCTCAAGTTAATGTTCTAATTAACTACACAAATACCGTAGGAGACAGGTGCATCTCTGAAGTGAAAAAGCCAGATTAAAATCAAATATAGTTTTTTATTTGCAACAGTTCAATATATAGTTACATAGCAGGCAAGATGGAATGATGTTGCAAGATGGTGGATGTTGACTATCCACGCTAACCCACCTGGTTCAAGTTATTATGACCTGGAATGACAGTAGTCGACGTTTTGTCCCCCCCCCCCGAAAGGGCGTAGGGGAGCGTCCTTAGGGGAAGCGCCCTTAGGGGAGAGCCCCTACCTGTCCAACCAGGTGCTGACGTATTCCCTGCTGCTGGTTACCTGTGATGAGCAAGCCCTGCAGCACCTGGGGACATGTGTGACCCTCACACCCGTGCTATAATTCACACGAGATGTGCCTACCTGCTTCTGTCTGACAATTACTAGTCTCCGTGGTGTAGTGGTAAGACAATCACCTGGTGTTTCGCAAGCGCTTTGTCCTGGGTTTGTATCCTGGCCGGGGAGGATTTACTGGCCGTCAATCCTTAACTATAGCCTCTGTTTAACCCAACAGTAAAATGGGTACCTGTTGGTTAATTAAACGACTTGACGGGTCGTATTCCAGGGAACATTAAGATTAAGGACCTGCCCGAAACGCTACGCGTGCTAGTGGCTGTAATTTTTTTAAGAACTCTTGTATATATATATATATATATATATATATATATATATATATATATATATATATATATATATATATAAGTAAAATAAAAAAATAGTTGAGATAAGAACCCAATTATTCTCTTATGATTGTAGACTCGCTGTCGCTGAGTTGAGCCTCCCAATGTTTGTAAACAATGGCGCACGTGTTGTCTGTGTTGTATAATTGTGTGTCCGTAGTGAAGGGTGTCGATGTATAAGGTCAGCTCTGCAGTCTCAAGAGCTGGGCTCATAACTCCTAATATTAGGAAAGGTACTCTCCCTTAACCAGGTATTAATTTACCATAAATTAGCAGCCATGAATTACGCCTGATTAAATCATATTTAACACAGCGTGTAGACAGGTTTAACACAGTTACAGCCCCGCTCCTGTGCCAGGTAAGTCCACTACGGGTTCACCATAGCCCGTGCTACTTGGAGCTTTTTGTTCCAAGTAGCGAATCTTAAACAACAACAACAACAACAACAGCAACAGGTTTTACAGTCTATTGGTTAACATTTTCTGATTTGATGAGGCAGTTTCTATTTGAAAGGGAACTGTGTAATATATAGTTGATGAACCACAAGTATCAACTAGGTCACCCACATAAGGTATACCATATTAATTATATTATGATAACTCTAAAGTGATCTACTGTATCATTAATAACCATCAAGTGATAGAGGGAAGCCATCAGCCAATACGTAGATTATATAAGCTACACTTATAAGTTAAGTAAATCTTATGTCGCAGGCGATGAGTCACAATAACGTGGCTGAAGTATGTTGACCAAACCACACACTAGAAGGTGAAGGGACGACGACGTTTCGGTCCGTCCTGGACCATTCTCAATCGAGAATGGTCCAGGACGGACCGAAACGTGGTCGTCCCTTCACTTTCTAGTGTGTGGTTTGGTCAATGAAGCTCATTTTGGTCAATACATTGCTCATTCACCACTGGAATTGAACCATCCGTTGCATAGCGGTTCATTTCAATATGTTGCATTTTCTGCGTTAACTTATAACTGCGTTAATATGGCGTCAAGATCACTAACAAGGTGGTCGAACAGTCCTGGGAGAGCGCATATACACTCTCCAGGGGACTAACAACCACTTGTGGACGGTCGGGGATTGAACGCCGACCTGCAGGAAGCGAGACCGTCGCTCTACCGTCCAGCCCAAGTGGTTGGGTAGTTACGTTCAGAGTTCGTGTGTATTTGTTTGCTGGTCAGTAAGGTGTTGTGGTGGCCTAACTACCTTCCACAGGTTAATAGCCTAAAGCTCCACAACAACCCATAAATTAAAGCAATTAAACTAAGCTTTTAACTTCAATGGAAAAATGGAGTTTGACGCCATCTATCTGGGTGAGTTGAGCGCCGCAGAGCCCAGGAGTGCTCTGCAGGACTCTAGTGAGCCTCGTGTAGAGCTGTACCCCTAGGCAAGAGCACAGGTGGGGACCAAACAGACGAACTATGACGGGGAAGAAGCTCAACTATTGCCTAAAAATTCCTCCATATTCTTTCTGCAAAACATTGCTCTCTCTCTTATCTTGCTCACCTTTCTTATACAGCGAAAGTTATGAGGTGGGGGGGAGGGGGGTAGATGTGAGGAAGTGGGGGGGAAGGTGAGTGTGAGGCGGGAGGTGTGTGTGTGAAGTGGTAGTGAGTAGAGCTTTAACCAAACGCTCGGACCAAATAAAATAGTGAAATTGACAATTTCAGAATTAAAATTTCACCCATTATGCTTCTCAAGATGCCAAAAATGCCGAGTTTTCCTGAAATTATAGATTTTTCTAATTTTTTCTTATCGAATGATCAAGCTTTCCATTATATTATTTATACTTTTTGTAATTTCAGTTAAAACTAAGAAATTTGATGAAAAGTGAGAAATTCACGTTCTTAAAATAATATTAATTCAAATAAACGAATTTGGAAAGAAATATTTTAAAATAACATTGCCTGTTAGGCAAATCGGGTCTTGCCTACTAGGCCAAGTAGCGAGGTCCTGGCTAATAGGATAAAATGACTTAGCCACGTATTATTAAAGATGAACCGCAGAAGAGAGAAGTACAATCGGTTCCCCAATAAAGAATATTACCGGGACTCTGGTACCTTGGATAAAATGGTACCTTGGATAAAATCTCTTAACATACCACCAATCTGAATGGGGATCAATACTGCCGTAGGCTGGCGGTGCCACTGAGGTAGGGAGGTGAAGGCACTGTGTGTGTGTATGTGTGTATGTGTGTGTGTGTGTGTGTGTGTGTGTGTGTGTGTGTGTGTGTGTGTGTGTGTGTGTGTGTGTGTGTGTGTGTACTCACCTAGTTGTGCTCACCTAGTTGTGTTTGCGGGGGTTGAGCTCTGGCTCTTTGGTTCCGCCTCTCAACCGTCAATCAACAGGTGTACAGGTTCCTGAGCCTATTGGGCTCTATCATACTTACACTTGAAACTGTGTATGGAGTCAGCCTCCACCACATCACTTCCTAATGCATTCCTTTGTAAACCACTCTGACACTAAAAAAGTTCTTTCTAATGTCTCTGTGGCTCATTTGGGCACTCAGTTTCCACCTGTGTCCCCTTGTGCGTGTGCACCTTGTGTTAAATAGCCTGTCTTTATCTACCCTATCAATTCCCTTCAGAACCTTGAATGTGGTGATCATGTCCCCCCTAACTCGTCTGTCTTCCAGCGAAGTGAGGTTTAATTCCCGTAGTCTCTCCTCGTAGCTCATACCTCTCAGCTCGGGTACTAGTCTGGTGGCAAACCTTTGAACCTTTTCCAGTTTAGTCTTATCCTTGACTAGATATGGACTCCATGCTGGGGCTGCATACTCCAGGATTAGCCTAACATATGTGGTATACAAAGTTCTGAATGATTCTTTACACAAGTTTCTGAATGCCGTTCGTATGTTGGCCTGCCTGGCATACGCCGCTGATGTTATCCTCTTGATATGTGCTGCAGGGGACAGGTCTGGCGTGATATCAACCCCCAAGTCTTTTTCTTTCTCTGACTCCTGAAGAATTTCCTCTCCCAGATGATACCTTGTATCTGGCCTCCTGCTCCCTACACCTATCTTCATTACATTACATTACATTGGTTGGGTTAAACTCTAACAACCATTTGTTTGACCATTTCTTCAGCTTGTCTAGTTCTTCTTGAAGCCTCAAACAGTCCTCTTCTGTCTTAATCCTTCTCATAATTTTGGCATCGTCCGCAAACATTGAGAGAAATGAATCTATACCCTCCGGGAGATCATTGTGTGTGTGGTGTGTGTGTGTGTGTGTGTGTGTGTGTGTGTGTGTGTGTGTGTGTGTGTGTGTTCGAGTTTGTTGTGTGTGTGTGTGTGTGTGTGTGTGTGTGTGTGTGTTATCAGTGTTCAACAATCGCTGTCTATGATTTTTTTAAATCTCAGATCACATTAATGATTGTGGTGGCGTTTGCTCCCGAAGCGGTTGATGGGAAGTTATTGCACAACATCTTTGGATCAATCTGCCTGTTGGTCACCCGCACCGCATAAGAGTGACTCCACTGGCTCGCCTGTGTTTGTAACTTCCACCAATGTCCTCGTGTCTGTTAATCCTTATTTTGAAAAGTTTGCCCTTGTCCAAACCTTGTTTAATTTTGTTTGCATTTTGTATGTAGAGATCATGTCTCCTCTGGTCCTTCTCTGAAGTCATATAAGTGAGTTTCTTTAACCTGGCTTCATAGTTCTGTGATGCCAGGAACCAACCTTGATGCAAATATCTAGAATTATGTATTTTTGTGTGCGTCACAAGTTAAGGATTGTATGCCGTCACTCAGTATCCTAGAACTGGTCTGACGTATGTTGTGTATAATGTAATGAGATTTCTCGTTTTAGCTTTTAATGGTCGTTCGTATGTTCAGCAGGATTACTTACGCCGTGTTACGGGCTCAGTTAGCCAGTAATTAACCTGGGGCCAGATTCACGAAGCAGTTACGCAAGCTTTACGAACCTGTACATCTTTTGTCAATCTTTGGCGGCTTTGTTTACAATTATTAAACAGTTAATGAGCTCCGAAGCACCAGGAGGCTGTTTATAACAATAACAACAGTTGATTGACAAGTTTTCATGCTTGTAAACTGTTTAATAAATGTAACCAAAGCCGTCAAAGATTGAGGAAAGATGTACACGTTCGTAAGTGCTTGCGTAACTGCTTCGTGAATCTGGCCCCGGTATTGAATCTGTAATCCTTTGTTCTCGGGATACAAACTCTCGCTGCTTCACATAGCTTTGGGAGTTTCTTTGTTGTGAGAGTTTGTATGAGGTGTGTGTGTGTAATGTTCAACCTGCACTCTCCTTGTTGCACTCGTATTTCTGCACTCAACTAATTGAGAGAGTAGGGGTCGAGATGTTGCTCCAAAGCCCGCCTTTGTCTCCTGGCCAGTCAGTACAATAACACACACACGCGGCACATCACCAGCGTTCATAGGCTGCGGAACACGACATAAAACCCCTGCCAGCAGGAGACATCGACTCACTTCTTTCCCGGAAGGTGGCACCCGCTCTGTATGGCACTCCTTCACCCCCCCCCCCACCTCGCCCCCTCACTCAGCAATGCGGCACTCCTCCGGTGCGTGCGTCACCTCCATGGTAACCATCACGAAATGCGACAACCATCTTTTAGCGAAGGACTTCCTTTCAGACATACAGGTCTGGGTGATAGAAAATGGCCATTGGACCTCTCTTGTTATGGTTGGGGAGTTGACCTCTTAGAAGACGAGTCTCTTATTGGAGGCTTGAAGAAACACTTTTAATATATATATATATATATATATATATATATATATATATATATATATATATATATATATATATATATATATATATATATATATATATATATATATTATATAATATAAGGTGCCCTGTACACCAGTTGCATAGTGCTCCTGGCAGTATGGGTTCGAGTCACTTCTGGGGTGTGAGTTTTCAGCTGCATGTATGCCTGGGGACCATTCAGGCTTGTTAGCATATATATATAATATATAATATTATATCAAAAATAGACTACCCAGATCATGGCACAGTAATTCCCACAAATAACTATATTACAACAGATGAGATGCATATTAAACTTACCTCTAGCAGACGCCCAGGAATTTATCCCGAGATTGATTCAGTATTTCAAGTTGCTCTTTAATTTCAACGTTTAGACAGACTGGTGAGGCCGGGTGGTGGGGGACAGTGCCTGTAAGGAGAGGTAGCAGCGGACAGTAGTGAGTGACCCACTGACCTAGAGGGACTCTCCCAAAGGGACACAATACATAAGACCCCCCGCAGTAACATATTAAAAAAAGGAAGTACTATACTGATGGGGTTCCCAGAACACTACAGCTTCGTATAAGATGAGTAAATACTTCCATTAAATACAGAAATTAAATACAGAAAATAAATGTATAATTCATATAAATAAATTAAATACCTAAATTAAATACTTACATTAAATGTTAGAAATGTAGGAAATTCATATTTTAAAAGATTAAAACAAACGCCAGAACTTGCACAACATTTAATACTCACAAAATAACATCGGCGCTGCTTGGCCGGGTGGGTGCCAGGCTTGGCCGGGTGGGTGCCAGGCTTGGCCGGGTGGATGCCAAGCTTGGCCGAGTGGGTGCCAGGCTTGGCAGGGTGGGTGCCAGGCTTGGCCGGGTGGGTGCCAGGCTTGGCCGGGTGGGTGCCAGGCTTGGCCGGTGGGTGCCAGGCTTGGCCGGGTGGGTGCCAGGCTTGGCCGGGTGGGTGCCAGGCTTGGCCGGGTGGATGCCAGGCTTGGCCGGGTGGATGCCAGGCTTGGCCGGGTGGGTGCCAGGCTTGGCCGGGTGGGTGCCAGGCTTGGCCGGGTGGGTGCCAGGCTTGTCCGGGAGGGTGCCAGGCTTGGCCGGGAGGGTGCCAGGCTTGGCCGGGTGGGTGCCAGGCTTGGCAACCTTACGCAACAGAGCGAGGACTCTCTCTCTCCTCTGAAGGTCCCCCCTGTTGTGGGCCCACAGGTCTCCCCCCCACTTTGTGGCCCCGCAGGTCCCGCCCCCTGTTGTGGGCCCACAGGTCTCCCCCCCACTTTGTGGGGCCACAGGTCCCGCCCCCTGTTGTGGGCCCACAGGTCCCCCCCACTTTGTGGCCCCGCAGGTCCCCCCCCCCACTTGGGCCCATAGGTCCCAGGGGGGTGGGGGGGGGAGGGTGTGCTTTTACCCCCCCCCAGTGGAGGGGAGAAAGCCAGAGAAAACACCCAACATGGCAGAAGTGGAAGACAAACAAATATTCACTGATGATAAATCTGACAGTTTCCAAGATCAATATTTTCTTTACTCTTGTGTCTGGGCTCTCCCACGGTGTGTTGAGCGACGCTCCCAGTGGCTCTCCCACGGTGTGTTGAGCGACGCTCCCAGTGGCTCTCCCACGGTGTGTTGAGCGACGCTCCCAGTGGCTCTCCCACGGTGTGTTGAGCGACGCTCCCAGTGTCTCTCCCACGGTGGTTGAGCGACGCTCCCAGTGTCTCTCCCACGGTGTTGAGCGACGCTCCCAGTGTCTCTCCCACGGTGTTGAGCGACGCTCCCAGTGGCTCTCCCACGGTGTGTTGAGCGACGCTCCCAGTGGCTCTCCCACGGTGTGTTGAGCGACATTCCCTGTGGCTCTCCCACGGTGTGTTGAGCGACGCTCCCAGTGTCTCTCCCACGGTGTTGAGCGACGCTCCCAGTGGCTCTCCCACGGTGTGTTGAGCGACGCTCCCAGTGGCTCTCCCACGGTGTGTTGAGCGACGCTCCCAGTGGCTCTCCCACGGTGTGTTGAGCGACGCTCCCAGTGTCTCTCCCACGGTGTTGAGCGACGCTCCCAGTGTCTCTCCCACGGTGTGTTGAGCGACGCTCCCAGTGGCTCTCCCACGGTGTGTTGAGCGACGCTCCCTGAGGCTCTCCCACGGGTGTTGAGCGACGCTCCCTGAGGCTCTCCCACGGTCCGCCGTGCCCGGTACTGGAGCCAGACGGTCGTGCATATTANTTCCTTACACCCTAGATTGCCTATAGTCAGCCTGAGGACAATATATACCAAAAATGTCTACAAAACTTTGTAGATCTTAGACAAAGTGAGATGTACAATTGCTACTCCATCTATCATCATACTACTATCCAAGATGAACCACACATACATGGAACAGCCACTCTAATTCCTATTACTACTGTTCCTCTTAAACTCGATCATAGGTATCTTTGGGAGTTTGCATTACCTGCTGATGTAGACCTGACCCAAGTGTAAACTGTTTGGAGATAACCGTGACACATGTTGACACACGTGTCAAGTATACAGACATCTTGGTCGAGTATCTCAAGTTTGTTTACTGTAGAGAGTGTCTGCAGGTGGTTGTAACCGTCCACAGCGGCCCACAGGCTGCTGGGCCTCGTAGGCACATTAATATTCAAGACATCTAGCTCAACACATTTATAAATTGCATAACATTAAGCTCCATTTGGGGGTTCATTACACAGTCACATTGTGACTGTGACCTTTCCGCCACTCGCCCACAGTAACGGCCCAAACGGGGCCTTGATAAACTAATTAAATGAAAACTCCGATGAGCTGATGCCAGGAGGTCACTTTTCTAGAGTCTCTTGTGCTCGGAGCCGCTGTCACCTCTGCTCGGAGCCGCTGTCCCCTCTGCTCGGAGCCGCTGTTCCCTCTGCCTGGAGCCGCTGTCACCTCTGCCGGAGCCGTTGTCACCTCTGCTCGGAGCCGCTGTCACCTCTGCTCGGAGCCGTTGTCACCTCTGCTCAGAGCCACTGTCACCTCTGCCGGAGCCGATCCAACCTCTGCCCGGAGCCTGTCTAACCTCTGCCCGGAGCCTGTCTAACCTCTGCCGGAGCCGCTGTCACCTCTGCTCGGAGCCGCTGTCACCTCTGCCCGGAGCCGCTGTCACCTCTGCCCGGAGCCGGTCTAACCTCTGCTCGGAGCCGCTGTCACCTCTGCCCGGAGCCGCTGTCACCTCTGCCCGGAGCCGCTGTCACCTCTGCCCGGAGCCGCTGTCACCTCTGCCCGGAGCCGCTGTCACCTCTGCTCGGAGCCGCTGTCACCTCTGCCCGGAGCCGCTGTCACCTCTGCCCTGAGCCGCTGTCACCTCTGCCCGAGCCGCTGTCACCTCTGCCCGAGCCGGTCTAACCTCTGCTCGGAGCCGCTGTCACCTCTGCCCGGAGCCGCTGTCACCTCTGCCCGGAGCCGCTGTCACCTCTGCTCGGAGCCGCTGTCACCTCTGCCCGGAGCCGCTGTCACCTCTGCCCGGAGCCGGTCTAACCTCTGCTCGGAGCCGCTGTCACCTCTGCCCGGAGCCGCTGTCACCTCTGCCCGGAGCCGCTGTCACCTCTGCCCGGAGCCGGTCTAACCTCTGCTCGGAGCCGCTGTCACCTCTGCCCGGAGCCGCTGTCACCTCTGCCCGAGCCGCTGTCACCTCTGCTCGGAGCCGCTGTCACCTCTGCCCGGAGCCGCTGTCACCTCTGCCCGGAGCCGGTCTAACCTCTGCTCGGAGCCGCTGTCACCTCTGCCGGAGCCGCTGTCACCTCTGCCCGGAGCCGCTGTCACCTCTGCCCGGAGCCGGTCTAACCTCTGCCCGGAGCCGCTGTCACCTCTGCCCGGTGCCGCTGTCACCTCTGCCCGGTGCCGCTGTCACCTCCGTCCGCAGGTCAAGCGTACATAATGAGACCTCTACTAATGCCGGAATGGTCTGTGATGACACAACTGGCTGACCAGAGTTGCTGGTTTAACAAGCGGAGAATTGTGAAAAATATGAGCCAGGCTGTAATTGTCGGGTGTGAGGATGGCTGTGGCTACAGACCCACACCCTCGTCTGTGTGAGGATGGCTGTGGCTACAGACCCACACCCTCGTCTGTGTGAGGATGGCTGTGGCTACAGACCCACACCCTCGTCTGTGTGAGGATGGCTGTGGCTACAGATCCAACACCCTCGTCTGTGTGAGGATGGCTGTGGCTACAGACCCACACCCTCGTCTGTGTGAGGATGGCTGTGGCTACAGACCCACACCCTCGTCTGTGTGAGGATGGCTGTGGCTACAGACCCACACCCTCGTCTGTGTGAGGATGGCTGTGGCTACAGACCCACACCCTCGTCTGTGTTTGTCTGTACCCCACGTGAACCGCGCCACGAAGAACCTCGGTAACGGATTACATTATTCACAAGATCAATAACAAGTGTAGCAAAGACCAGATTATCGTACCTGGGCGGCTATGTGCTCCAGCAGGTGTGTGAGGGAGAGACTGGCCCCACCACTGGTGTCTCCAGCAGGTGTGTGTGAGGGAGAGACTGCCCCACCACTGGTGTCTCCAGCAGGTGTATGAGGGAGAGACTGGCCCCACCACTGGTGTCTCCAGCAGGTGTGTGAGGGAGAGACTGGCCCCACCACTGGTGTCTCCAGCAGGTGTATGAGGGAGAGACTGGCCCCACCACTGGTGTCTCCAGCAGGTGTGCGAGGGAGAGACTGGCCCCACCACTGTGTCTCCAGCAGGTGTGCGAGGGAGAGACTGGCCCCACCACTGGTGTCTCCAGCAGGTGTGTGAGGGAGAGACTGGCCCCACCACTGTTGTCTCCAGCAGGTGTGTGAGGGAGAGACTGGCCCCACCACTGGTGTCTCCAGCAGGTGTGTGAGGGAGAGACTTGCCCCACCACTGGTGTTTCCAGCAGGTGTGTGAGGGAGAGACTGGCCCCACTACTGGTGTCTCCAGCAGGTGTGTGAGGGAGAGACTGGCCCCACCACTGGCGTCTCCAGCAGGTGTGGGAGAAAGAGGGGAGCCTCCTGGCAGAAGAAGTATCAGGGATTCGTAGAATAGAGGAACGAGTGAAGCATTATAACCCGTCCCGTGACAGTCACTGGACGGGTGACATGACAACTTACCCCCTCCCCCCTCACCCTGTTTCCCCCCTTCCGTCACCCCCCCCCCTTCTCGCCCGTCTATGCAACACCTGGGAAAAGAAGACCCTGGCGACGGCTCGTCGGCCCAACATTCAACAGCATTTCACGGGCAGTATCGAGCGGCCTACATCAAGTACACTCACGCTGGAACACTTGCGCGGAAAATCTATTTCCTTCTGACATGCTTCTGGAGGAGAGGGGGGGGGGGTAAATTGGGGTTTATTAAAGGTGAAGAAAGGGGGGGGGGAGGAAAGGAAGAGAGAGAGAGAGAACCGCAACAATACTTATGTGAACCATAGGTAGGACCTCCTTCCAATGGTTCAATCTTCAAGAAGATTGAAGTACCTGGTGAATGGTACTGGAGGCGGGCAGTGAAGAGGCCGCTGTAGTGTGCTGGCGTGGAGAGAGGGTGTGGGGGTGTCACTGTACTGTGGTTCTGTAATGACAGTTGGTGACGCCAATGGTTCTTTGGGGATATACAGCCATGGTGGGGTGAGGGACGCCGCGCCCGCGCCATTGTAAACAAGAGGAGTGAGGAGGGACTGCTTCAGCGTGGCTTAGTCAGCTGCCGTTGTTATGGGTAGTGTACTGCACGTGTGGTAGCTTCTAGGTGGGTATGTGTTCACTGTTTCGTGTGTGTGTGTGTGTGTGTGTGGTGTGTGTGTGTGGTGTGTGTGTGTGTGTGTGTGTGTGTGTGTGTGTGTGTACTCACCTAATTGTACTCACCTAATTGTGCTTGCGGGGGTTGAGCTTTGGCTCTTTGGTCCCGCCTCTCAACTGTCAATCAACTGGTGTACAGATTCCTGAGCCTATTGGGCTCTATCATATCTACACTTGAAGCTGTGTATGGAGTCAGCCTCCACCACATCACTTCCTAATGCATTCCATTTGGCAACCACTCTGACACTAAAAAAGTTCTTTCTAATATCTCTGTGGCTCATTTGGGCACTCAGTTTCCACCTGTGTCCCCTTGTGCGTGTGCCCCTTGTGTTAAATAGCCTGTCTTTATCTACCCTATCAATTCCCTTCAGAATCTTAAATGTGGTGATCATGTCCCCCCTAACTCTTCTGTCTTCCAGCGAAGTGAGGTTTAATTCCCGTAGTCTCTCCTCGTAGCTCATACCTCTCAGCTCGGGCACTAGTCTGGTGGCAAACCTTTGAACCTTTTCCAGTTTAGTCTTATCCTTGACTAGATATGGACTCCATGCTGGGGCTGCATACTCCAGGATTGGCCTGACATATGTGGTATACAAAGTTCTGAATGATTCTTTACACAAGTTTCTGAATGCCGTTCGTATGTTGGCCAACCTGGCATATGCCGCTGATGTTATCCTCTTGATATGTGCTGCAGGAGACAGGTCTGGCGTGATATCAACCCCCAAGTCTTTTTCTTTCTCTGATTCCTGAAGAATTTCCTCTCCCAGATGATACCTTGTATCTGGCCTCCTGCTCCCTACACCTATCTTCATTACATTACATTTGGTTGGGTTAAACTCTAACAACCATTTGTTCGACCATTCCTTCAGCTTGTCTAGGTCTTCTTGAAGCCTCAAACAGTCCTCTTCTGTTTTAATCCTTCTCATAATTTTGGCATCGTCCGCAAACATTGAGAGAAATGAATCGATACCCTCCGGGAGATCATTTACATATATCAGAAACAAGATAGGACCGAGTACAGAGCCCTGTGGGACTCCACTGGTGACTTCACGCCAATCGGAGGTCTCACCCCTTACCGTAACTCTCTGCTTCCTATTGCTTAGGTACTCCCTTATCCACTGGAGCACCTTACCAGCTACACCTGCCTGACTCTCCAGCTTATGTACCAGCCTCTTATGCGGTACTGTGTCAAAGGCTTTCCGACAATCCAAGAAAATGCAGTCCGCCCAGCCCTCTCTTTCTTGCTTAATCTTTGTCACCTGATCGTAGAATTCTATCAAGCCTGTAAGGCAAGATTTGCCCTCCCTGAACCCATGTTGGCGATTTGTCACGAAGTCTCTTCTCTCCAGATGTGTTACCAGGTTTTTCTCACGATCTTCTCCATCACCTTGCATGGTATACAAGTCAAGGACACTGGCCTGTAGTTCAGTGCCTCTTGCCTGTCGCCCTTTTTGTATATTGGGACCACATTCGCCGTCTTCCATATTTCTGGTAGGTCTCCCGTCTCCAGTGACTTACTATACACTATGGAGAGTGGCAAGCAAAGTGCCTCTGCACACTCTTTCAGTATCCAAGGTGAGATCCCGTCTGGCCCAACAGCCTTCCTAACATCCAGATCCAGCAGGTGTCTCTTTACCTCCTCTCTCGTAATTTCGAACTCTTCCAAGGCCGCCTGATTTACCTCCCTTTCTCCTAGCACAGTGACCTCACCTTGTTCTATTGTGAAGACCTCCTGGAACCTCTTGTTGAGTTCTTCACACACCTCTTTGTCATTCTCTGTATACCTGTCCTCGCCTGTTCTAAGTTTCAATACCTGTTCTTTCACTGTTGTTTTCCTTCTGATGTGACTGTGGAGTAGCTTTGGTTCGGTCTTGGCTTTGTTTGCTATATCATTTTCAAAACTTTTCTCTGCTTCTCTTCTCACCCTGACGTACTCATTCCTGGCTCTCTGGTATCTCTCTCTGCTTTCTGGTGTTCTGTTATTCCGGAAGTTCCTCCACGCCCTTTTGTTCAGTTTCTTCGCTTCCATACATTCCCTATTATACCATGGATTCTTCTGTCGCTTCTCGGATTTTTCCCTTTGGACCGGGATGAACCTGTTTGCTGCCTCCTGACACTTTTGGGTAACATAGTCCATCATACCCTGTACAGACTTATCTCTGAGGTCTGAGTCCCAAGGTATGTGTGTGTGTGTGTGTGTGTGTGTGTGTGTGTGTGTGTGTGTGTGTGTGTGTGTGTGTGTGTGTGTCTGTGTGTGAGAGAGAGAGAGAGAGCGTTCCCCTCCTCACCTTTGTGTTTGTGAGTTTTCCTTCTCGTTTTTGAGCTCGCTCACACACACACACACACACACACACCACACACACACACACACACACACACACACACACACACACACACACACACACACACACACAGCTTTAAACAGCAGAGATGTTCATCACCAGTCCCCCCCCCCCCCGGCACCATTCACACTAATAAGCCACAACATCAAAGGCAAACTTTCACACAATAAACGCCTGCAACGAGAAAAAGTTATACAACTGCGCCGAAATGAATAAAAACCCGTTTTCTTTGCCGTCTGATTAATAATTGCATTTTTCACTCTGTTCGCGTTGCTGAGATCAATAGAGGATTTTGGAGGCGGGAAAGAGGCAGCAGAGCCTCACACTCTGCTGACCAGAGCTGGACTAATAGAGCCCAGTCTCCACGCGGCTCTTTTGGGGGAACTCTGGTATTTTTTTTGTCTTTTAATTGGATTTTAACAGCCTATTCGACTGGAAAGATTTGAGCGAGACTGTTATGTACAGCAGGATATGTGATGATTCACCTAGGTTATGCTTGCGGGGGTTGAGCTCTGGCTTTTTGGTCCCGCCTCTCGACTGTCAATCAACTGGTGGCCTGAACGTTCTCGTCACGTTGGAATACCCTGAAGGTAGTTTGATCAAATTGAATTTTGGTGAGCAGTGGGCCCAACCATGGGTCCAACCATGGGTCCAACCATGGGTCCAACCATGGGTCCAACCATGGGTCCAACCATGGGTCCAACCATGGGTCCAACCATGGGCCCAACCATGGGGTCCAACCATGGGCCAGTAGCAGCCGTGTACCTTTGTAAACACCATTCATCCCCAGGGAAATCTTGCACAATAAACTATATCATAAATTTTAAGTTTAGGTCGTGCCAGAGTTGACCTGAGGTGGTATATATATTATTGCCAGCGGATTTGTCATCAACATTGATAGTGACATGACTAGATGACTCGCTATGAGGAAAGATATCATGCTAAGCGTCGAGGTATCGGTAAACACTGATTAATACGAATTTATGTACATAAAAAAATTATTGCTTTATTCGTGTGACATTGGTAATGAATTCACAGAAGAATAAGAGTCCATCTTGGAGGCATTGACTTACAGGAAACTGGTGATTAACACCCACAATGGCTACATTGACACTGATACTCCTTCATGTGTCTCTCTACATTGGAATGGGGGACGAAGGAACCATTAATCACAGTACTGTGGAATGTGTGTGTACACAGTACATGGCAGTATAACACACACACACAGAATGAGGGACGTTAGAAAGAACGTTTTCAGTGTTGACCAGACCACACACTAAAAAGTGGAAGGACGACGACGTTTCGGTCCGTCCTGGACCATTCTCAAGTCGATTGTGAGAATGTGAGAATTCTCAATCGACTTGAGAATGGTCCAGGACGGACCGAAACGTCGTCGTCCCTTCACTTTCTAGTGTGTGGTTTGGTCAACATATTTCAGCCACGTTATTGTAACTCCTCGTCTGCAACGTTTTCAGTGTCAGAGTAGTAGACAAATGGAATGCATTAGTCAGTGATGTAGGTTGACTCCATACACAGTTTCAAGTGTAGATATGATAGAGCCCAGTAGACTCAGGAACCTGTACACCAGTTGATTGACAGTTGAGAGGCGGGACCAAAGAGCCAGAGCTCAACCCCCGCAAGCACAACAAGACGAGTACAGTGTATGTGTGTAAACCTCCAGACCTGTACAGGTGTGTCAGTGTTGGAGATACTGACACACCTGTAAAGGTCTGAAGAGCCTTCTTGACCTCAAGTTAATGTTCTAATTAACTACACAAATACCGTAGGAGACAGGTGCATCTCTGAAGTGAAAAAGCCAGATTAAAATCAAATATAGTTTTTTATTTGCAACAGTTCAATATATAGTTACATAACAGGCAAGATGGAATGATGTTGCAAGATGGTGGATGTTGACTATCCACGCTAACCCACCTGGTTCAAGTTATTATGACCTGGAATGACAGTAGTCGACGTTTTGTCTCCCCCCCCCCCCCCCCCGAAAGGGCGTAGGGGAGCGTCCTTAGGGGAAGCGCCCTTAGGGGAGAGCCCCTACCTGTCCAACCAGGTGCTGACGTATTCCCTGCTGCTGGTTACCTGTGATGAGCAAGCCCTGCAGCACCTGGGACATGTGTGACCCTCACACCCGTGCTATAATTCACACGAGATGTGCCTACCTGCTTCTGTCTGACAATTACTAGTCTCCGTGGTGTAGTGGTAAGACAATCACCTGGTGTTTCGCGAGCGCTTTGTCCTGGGTTNGGTATGACTGTGTACTCACCTAGTTGTGCTTGCGGGGGTTGAGGCTCTGGCTCTTGGTCCCGCCTCTCAACCGTCAATCAACAGGTGTACAGTTTCCTGAGCCTAATGGGCTCTATCATATCTACACTTGAAACTGTGTATGGAGTCAGCCTCCACCACATCGCTTCCTAATGCATTCCATTTGTCAACCACTCTGACACTAAAAAAGTTCTTTCTAATATCTCTGTGGCTCATTTGGGCACTCAGTTTCCACCTGTGTCCCCTAGTGCGTGTGCCCCTTGTGTTAAACAGCCTGTCTTTATCAACCCTGTCGATTCCCCTGAGAATCTTGAATGTGGTGATCATGTCCCCCCTAACTCTTCTGTCTTCCAACGAAGTGAGGTTTAATTCCTGCAGTCGCTCCTCGTAGCTCATACCTCTCAGCTCGGGTACTAGTCTGGTGGCAAACCTTTGAACCTTTTCCAGTTTAGTCTTATGCTTGACTAGATAGGGACTCCATGCTGGAGCCGCATACTCAGGATTGGTCTGACATATGTGGTATATAATGTTCTGAAGATTCCTTACACAAGTTTCTAAAGGCCGTTCTTATGTTAGCCAACCTGGCATATGCTGCTGATGTTATCCTCTTGATATGAGCTTCAGGGGACAGGTCT
Organism: Procambarus virginalis; assembly: GCA_020271785.1. Lineage (NCBI taxonomy): Eukaryota > Metazoa > Arthropoda > Malacostraca > Decapoda > Cambaridae > Procambarus > Procambarus virginalis. Next base: position 35,512,103 of record WNGS01001312.1, on the reverse strand, counting down.
GGCGTGATATCAACCCCCAGGTCTTTCTCTCTCTCTGACTCTTGAAGTATTTCATCTCCCAAATGATACCTTGTATCTGGTCTCCTGCTTCCTACCCCTATCTTCATTACATTACATTTGCTTGGGTTAAACTCTAACAGCCATTTGTTCGACCATTCCTGCAGCTTGTCCAGGTCTTCTTGAAGTCTCAAGCTGTCCTCCTCTGTCTTAATCCTTCTCATAATTTTGGCGTCGTCAGCAAACATTGAGAGGAATGAGTCTATACCCTCTGGGAGATCATTTACGTATATCAGAAACAGGATAGGTCCAAGTACAGAGCCCTGTGGGACTCCACTGGTGACTTCACGCCAGTCTGAGGTCTCACCCCTCACTGTAACTCTCTGCTTCCTATTGCTTAGGTACTCCCTTATCCACTGGAGCGCCCTACCTGTTACTCCTGCCTGTTTCTCCAGCTTATGCATCAACCTTTTATGGGGTACTGTGTCAAAGGCTTTCCGACAGTCCAAAAAAATGCAGTCCGCCCACCCTTCTCTTTCTTGCTTAATTCTTGTCACCTGATCGTAGAATTCTATCAAGCCTGTAAGGCAAGATTTACCCTCCCTGAACCCATGTTGATGGGTTGTCACGAAGTCTCTTCTCTCCAGATGTGTTACTAGGTTTTTTCTCACAATCTTCTCCATCACCTTGCATGGTATACAAGTTAAGGACACTGGCCTGTAGTTCAGTGCCTCTTGTCTGTCACCCTTTTTGTATATTGGTACTACATTAGCAGTCTTCCATATTTCTGGTAGGTCCCCGTTTCCAGTGACTTACTATACACTATGGAGAGTGGTAAGCAAAGTGCTCCTGCACACTCTTTCAATACCCATGGCGAGATTTCATCCGGCCCAACAGCTTTTCTCACATCCAGCTCCAATAGGTGCTTTTTGACCTCATCTCTTGTAATTTCGAACCTATCCAAGGTCACCTGGTTTGCTGCCACCTCTCCCAGCGCCGTGATATCTCCCTGTTCTATTGTAAAGACCTCCTGGAACCTTTTGTTGAGTTCTTCACACACCTCTTTGTCATTCTCTGTGTACCTGTCCTCGCCCACCCTAAGTTTAATCACCTGTTCCTTCACTGTTGTCTTCCTCCTGTTGTGACTGTGTAGTAGCTTTGGTTCAGTCTTGGCTTTATTAGCTATATCATTTTCATACCTTTTCTCAGCTGCTCTTCTCACACTGACATACTCGTTCCTGGTTCTCTGGTATCTCTCTCTACTTTCTGGTGTTCTGTTATTACGGAAGTTCCTCCATGCCCTTTTGTTCAGCTCCTTTGCTTTCATACATTCCCTATTAAACCACGGATTCTTCCTATGCTTCTCTGTTTTTTCCTGCTGGGCTGGGACAAACCTGCTTACAGCCTCCTGACATTTTGGGTGACATAGTCCATCATGTCTTGTACGGACTTGGTTCCGAGTTCTGTGTCCCAATGTATATCCCATAGAAATTTATTCATCTCCTCATAGTTTCCCTTTCGGTACGCCAGCCCTTTGGTTCCCAGTTCTTTTTTGGGGGTGATAATTCCTAGTTCAACTAGGTACTCAAAGCTCAATACACTATGATCACTCATTCCCAAGGGGGCTTCCAACTTAACTTCCCTTATATCCGGCTCATTTAGGGTAAATATCAAATCAAGCAAGGCTGGTTCATCCCCTCCTCTCATTCTTGTCGGTCCCTTGTGTGGTGGATGTGTGGGGCTGGTGTTGTGGAGGCTGTCTGGGGCTGGTGTTGTGGTGACTGTGTGTGGCTGGTGTTGTGGTGACTGTGTGGGGCTGGTGTCGTGGTGGCTGTGTGTGGCTGGTGTTGTGGTGACTGTGTGTGGCTGGTGTTGTGGTGAATGTGTGTGGCTGGTGTTGTGGTGGCTGGTGTTGTGGTGACTGTGTGTGGCTAGTGTTGTGGTGGCTGTGTGTGGCTGGTGTTGTGGTGAATGTGTGTGGCTGGTGTTGTGGTGAATGTGTGTGGCTGGTGTTGTGGTGGCTGGTGTTGTGGTGACTGTGTGGGGCTGGTGTCGTGGTGGCTGTGTGTGGCTGGTGTTGTGGTGAATGTGTGTGGCTGGTGTTGTGGTGGCTGGTGTTGTGGTGACTGTGTGTGGCTGGTGTTGTGGTGAATGTGTGTGGCTGGTGTTGTGGTGACTGTATGGGGCTGGTGTTGTGGCGACTGTGTGTGGCTGGTGTTGTGGTGGCTGTGTGTGGCTGGTGTTGTTGTGGCTGTGTGTTGCTGGTGTTGTGGTGGCTGTGTGTGGCTGGTGTTGTGGTGACTGTGTGTGGCTGGTGTTGTGGTGACTGTGTGTGGCTGGTGTTGTGGTGACTGGTGTTGTGGTGGCTGTGTGTGGCTGGTGTTGTGGTGACTGTGTGGGGCTGGTGTTGTGGTGGCTGTGTGGGGCTGGTGTTGTGGTGACTGTGTGGGGCTGGTGTTGTGGTGGCTGTGTGTGGCTGGTGTTGTCGTGACTGTGTGTGGCTGGTGTTGTGGTGACTGTGTGGGGCTGGTGTTGTGGTGACTGTGTGGGGCTGGTGTTGTGGTGACTGTGTGGTGGCTGTGTGGGGCTGGTGTTGTGGTGACTGTGTGTGGCTAGTGTTGTGGTGGCTGTGTGGGGCTGGTGTTGTGGTGGCTGTGTGGGGCTGGTGTTGTGGTGACTGTGTGTGACTAGTGTTGTGGTGACTGTGTGTGGCTGGTGTTGTGGTGACTGTGTGGTGGCTGTGTGTGGCTGGTGTTGTGGTGGGTGTGTGGGGCTGGTGTTGTGGTGACTGTGTGGGGCTGGTGTTGTGTTGACTGTGTGAGGCTGGTGTTGTGGTGACTGTGTGGGGCTGGTGTTGTGGTGACTGTGTGTGGCTGGTGTTGTGGTGGCTGGTACTCACCTAATTGTGCTTGCGGGGGTTGAGCTTTGGCTCTTTGGTCCCGCCTCTCAACTGTCAATCAACTGGTGTACAGATTCCTGAGCCTACTGGGCTCTATCATATCTACATTTGAAACTGTGTATGGAGTCAGCCTCCACACATCACTTCCTAGTGCATTCCATTTATTAACTACTCTGACACTGAAAAAATTCTTTCTAACGTCTCTGTGGCTCATCTGGGTACTAAGTTTCCACCTGTGTCCCCTTGTTCGTGTCCCACCCGTGCTGAAGAGTTTGTCTTTGTCCACCCTGTCAATTCCCCTGAGAATTTTGTAGGTGGTTATCATGTCTCCCCTTACTTTTCTGTTTTCCAGGGATGTGAGGTTCAGCTTCTTTAGCCTTTCCTCGTAGCTCAATCCTCTCAGTTCCGGGACGAGCCTGGTGGCATACCGCTGAATCTTCTCTAACTTTGTCTTGTGTTTTACTAGGTATGGACTCCAGGCTGGAGCTGCATACTCCAGGATTGGTCTTACATAAGTGGTATATAGGGTTCTGAAAGATTCCTTACACAAGTTTCTAAAGGCAGTTCTTATGTTGGCCAGTCTAGCATATGCCGCTGATGATATTCTTTTGATGTGGGCTTCTGGGGACAGGTTCGGTGTGATATCAACCCCCAGATCTTTCTCTCTATTTGGCTCTTGCAGGATTTCCCCTCCCAAATGATACTTTGTGTTCAGCCTCCTGCTCCCTTCTCCTAATTTCATCACCTTACACTTTCCCGAGTTGAACTTTAGAAGCCATTTTCTATATCATTCCTCCACTTTATCCAGGTCATCCTGTAGTCTCTGTCTATCTTCATCCGTCTTGATTCTTCTCATAATTTTTGCATCATCAGCAAACATTGAGAGGAATGAGTCTATACCCTCCGGAAGATCGTTCACATATATTAGAAACAGGATGGGTCCAAGTACTGAGCCCTGTGGGACTCCGCTGATGACATCTCGCCACTCTGATGTCTTCCCCTCACCGTTACTCGCTGTTTCCTGTTGCTTAAGTACTCCCTTATCTACTGGAGTACCTTCCCTTTTACTCCTGCCTGTTGCTCCAACTTTTTTAACAGCCTTTTGTGGTGTTGTGGTGACTGTGTGGGGCTGGTGTTGTGGTGGCTGTGTGAGGCTGGTGTTGTGGTGACTGTGTGAGGCTGGTGTTGTGGTGACTGTGTGAGGCTGGTGTTGTGGTGACTGTGTGAGGCTGGTGTTGTGGTGACTGTGTGAGGCTGGTGTTGTGGTGGATGCGTGGGGCTGGTGTTGTGGTGGCTGGTGTTGTGGTGACTGTGTGTGGCTGGTGTTTGTGGTGGCTGTATGGGGCTGGTGTTGTGGTGACTGTGTGTGGCTGGTGTTGTGGTGGCTGTGTGGGGCTGGTGTTGTGGTGGCTGTGTGTGGCTGGTGTTGTGGTGACTGTGTGTGGCTGGTGTTGTGGTGGCTGTGTGTGGCTGGTGTTGTGACTGTGTGGGGCTGGTGTTGTGGTGACTGTGTGTGGCTGGTGTTGTGGTGGCTGTGTGTGGCTGGTGTTGTGGTGGCTGTGTGGGGCTGGTGTTGTGGTGGCTGGTGTTGTGGTGACTGTGTGTGACTGGTGTTGTGGTGGCTGTGTGGGGCTGGTGTTGTGGTGGCTGCGTGGGGCTGGTGTTGTAATGGCTGGTGTTGTGGTGACTGTGTGTGGCTGGTGTTGTGGTGGCTGTGTAGGGCTGGTGTTGTGTGGCTGGTGTTGTGGTGACTGTGTGTGGCTGGTGTTGTGGTGGCTGTGTGGGGCTGGTGTTGTGGTGGCTGTGTGTGGCTGGTGTTGTGGTGACTGTGTGTGGCTGGTGTTGTGGTGGTTGTGTGTGGCTGGTGTTGTGGTGACTGTGTGGGCTGGTGTTGGGTGACTGTGTGGGCTGTGTTGTGGTGGCTGTGTGTGACTGGTGTTGTGGTGGCTGGTGTTTGTGGTGACTGGTGTTGTGGTGGCTGGTGTTGTGGTGACTGTGTGTGGCTGGTGTTGTGGTGACTGTGTGGGGCTGGTGTTGTGTGGCTGGTTTTGTGGTGGCTGTGTGTGGCTGGTGTTGTGGTGACGTGTGGGGCTGGTGTTGTGGTGACTGTGTGGGGCTGGTGTTGTGGTGCTGGTGTGGCTGGTGTTGTGGGGACTGGGTGGGGCTGGTGTTGTGGTGACTGTGTGGGGCTGGTGTGTGGTGACTGTGTGTGACTGGTGGTTGGTGACTGTGTGGGCTGGTGTTGTGGTGACTGTGTGTGGCTGGTGTTGTGGTGGCTGTGTGTGGCTGGTGTTGTGGTGACTGTGTGTGACTGGTGTTGTGGTGACGTCGGTGTGTGGCTGGTGTTGTGGTGACTGTGTGGGGCTGGTGTTGTGGTGACTGGTGTGGGGCTGGTGTTGTGGTGACTGTGTGTGGCTGGTGTTGTGGGTGACTGTGTGTGGTGTGGGTCTGGTGTGTTGTGGTGACTGTGTGTGGCTGGTGTTGTGGTGACTGGGTGGGGCTGGTGTTGTGGTGACTGTGTGTGGCTGGTGTTGTGGTGGCTGTGTGGGGCTGGTACTCACCTAGTTGTACTCACCTAGTTGTGCTTGCGGGGGTTTAGCTCTGGCTCTTTGGTCCCGCCTCTCAACCGTCAATCAACAGGTGTACAGTTTCCTGAGCCTATTGGGCTCTATCATATCTACACTTGGTGTTGTGGTGACTGTGTGGGGCTGGTGTTGTGGTGACTGGGTGTGGCTGGTGTTGTGGTGACTGGGTGGGGCTGGTGTTGTGGTGGCTGGTGTTGTGGAGGCTAAGCCAACCCATCACTGCCATGCTATATAAAAAAGTTGTATAGCGCGCGCACGCACACACGCGCCTGTGTTTGTGTTTTTAT
>WNGS01001312.1:35480407-35505942 GCA_020271785.1 Procambarus virginalis | reverse complement strand
GGTAGGCTTACAGATAGTTGCATAAATGAAAACGGAATATAGCGCAGAGGAGGATACTGGGATTTTATTTTTTACAAGCATTAGCAACAAGATCTCCAATATAATTATTCAGCTTTTTTCTTTCAGTTCTTAGGGCTCCTTATAGATTAGACAGTTTAGTATTGATCACCATAGGATAGAAAGGACATTAATTAACTTGAACACATAAAGTAATGACAAATATAATCCCAAGAATCAGACACCACCTTTGTGAAGTGATTAAAAAAACTAAATTTAGAAGTTACGAAGAGGTAAGGGGGACAGACAGACAGTATGAAAGTAAATAACAGGATATAACAAAATGTTTCAAATATATATATATCCGTATAATCGATGGGAACAACGAAACAAGTTATATAATATATATTTAGGTAAGTACAGAGGTTTGGAAACAGGGGTCTTGACTAGGGAACCAGTTACAAGGTAACAACACACTGGACGTGGTATCGCTGGATTGGTTTCAAGGTGTAGTTACACAATATGACAACGGTTGGGGTGTACTGTATACACATGTGAACCGACGTGTATGCGTCAGTAGGCTTTTGTGTAGTTGTATTATTTTGTGGTAGGTGTCACGCATGGTATAACCAAGTGGTATACCACAGCTACCAGACAGGGTTCGATCATGTATATAGCAACAGCGCAGGTAGTCACCAGACCGTGGTGTGACCTTGTGGGTTTAATAACGGGGTCGATGCCAAACATGGCGTAGCCAAGTGTATAACAACAGGTGGTATGCACAGCCAAGAGAGATTACAACACTTATTACATTCTCAAGTCCCTATCGACTGGAGAATGGTCCAAGACGACCGAAACGTCGTCGGTCCCTTCACCTTCTAGTGTGTGGTCGGGTTAACATATTTCAGCCCCCACGTTATTATGACTCCTCGTCTGCATTACAACAAGAAAGTTGTCCTTGCTATGAATACAAAACTGTATTAAACTCATTAGTACAAGAGCATACACGGCAGTTTTGTGTGTAAGTGTACTCATTTAATGAAATGCAGCTTCACTTAGAGAGCCCCTCCTCTGAATTTTAATATACACATAACCGTTTAAAAGTAACCAAGAATCCGACCTTAAGTTAACAAATATGTACCTAGACTATGTAATTGGCCATTCCCAGTTTGTATATTTGAAAATGTTTTCAAATATACTTTTATTATACCAATTCGAAATTAGTTTCTTCTATAACCAGGAAAAAAATGGCTATTTATCATTGGAAGATCAAATGTAGTGTGCTTGTATAGTGCCATTATGTGCTTGTATGGGGTGTGACTATGTGCTTGTATGGTACGATTATGTGCTTGTATAGTGTGTATGCGTGGGGGGGGGGGGGGTCCTCGAGCTGTCACTCAAGTGTACTAAATTTCAATCTAGCAAACGCTAGGCTCGGAAAGTTTAATTTTGCCAGCCGCCATGATTTATAAAACATCATATTTTAATCGTTGAGATTTATATGTCATCATGCTATGTACTATTCGAGAGGACAGGTATACGTATTACCCAAGTGTAGTTACAGGATGAGAGCTACGCTCGTGGTGTCCCGTCTTCCCTAGCACTCTTTGTCGTATAACAACTTTGAACCTACTGACGGTTTTGGCCTCCACCACCTTCTCACTTAGCTTGGTCCAACCGTCTACCACTTTGTTTGTAAAAGTGAACTCTGACGTTTTCTCGGTAGCTTTGTTTCCTTAGTGTGAACTTAGCTTGAAATTAGGTTTTCAAAAGCTCTTCTTTGTCAATTTTCTAGATTCCTGTTGACTATTTTGTACGTAGTGATCATATCTTTTCTTCCATCTTCTAGGTTTGGTATATTTAACACCTCTAACCTCTCCTCGTTGCTCTTGTCCTTGTTTTTAGTTCGGGAAGCCATTTGGTTACATAGCTTTTGCATCTTTTCCAGTTTACTGATGTGCTTCTTGAGATATGGGTTATACAACAGCTGAATTTTGATCTCATAAAAGTCGTAAATAATTTCTTTAATATTTTAATATCCATGCATTAAAAGGGACTCTACAGTTGGAAAGCCTAGCATATACACAGCGATGAGTCACAATAACATGGCCAAAGTATGTTGACCAGACCACACACTAGAAGGTGAAGGGACGACGACGTTTCGGTCCGTCCTGGACCATTCTCAAGTCGATTGTGAGAATGGTCCAGGATTGCCACAATCGACTTGAGAATGGTCCAGGACGGACCGAAACGTCGTCGTCCCTTCACCTTCTAGTGTGTGGTCCGGTCAACTTAGCATATATGCTGCTCACACAATACTATTTATTTGTGGTACTTGGGTGAGAGTTTCTATCTATCCTAGATCTATCTTTAACAGAATTCTTCCAAGCTTTCTTACATATAATTGTAGGTTGTATGTGGCCTATTATCTCCTACTCTAAATTTTATAACATGGCATTTATTCAAATTTAATTTACCTAGAACTGAACCGCATGGTACTCCATTGGTAACACGTCTCCAATATGATGAGGGAAGGGAACTACCAGGGGGGGGGGGGGGAAGCGCCAAGCCATTAGGCTATATAGCATTGAGAAGGGGGCAGGATAAGCATTTGGGATGGGATGGGGGGAAAGGAATGGTGCCCAACCACTTGTGGACGGTCGGGGATTGAGTAGACATTGAATATTACTGGGGCTAGAAGCCATTTAGTTACATAGTGAAGTACCCTGTGATACTAGTAACACTTCTCCAGTATGATACATTGCCTCTGATTACTGCCCTCATTTTCATCAATTTTTTCATCCATGTAGGGAAATCTCCATGTCACCCCTTCAGTATGTTCCAGTTTCCAGAGCATACTGTGTAATTACCTAAGTGTAGGTAGAGAATGAGCTACGCTCGTGGTGTCCCGTCTTCCTAGTACGCTTTGTCATATATCACACTTTGAAACATAAAACAGTGAAACTTTGTGTGCGCGCGTGCGTGCGTGCATACTTCTGTTGATTTCTTAACGTTATGATAATTGCATGTTCGCCTTAGTTGTTCCATAAGGATTTGTTCGTCGTGGTGTGTGTGTGTGTGTGTGTGTGTGTGTGTGTGTGTGGTGTGTGTGTGTGTGTGTGTGTGTGTGTGTGTGTGTGTGTGTGTGTATGTCGTGCGTGTGGTGAACAGATTAATGTTGGGCGTCTCCCTCACCTGGGATTACAGCCAAGGGGATTTTGTTGTATTTACCTGCAAATTTGTTTTAGTGCATGCGCTTTCTACGAGTGCTTCGTGCACTCATGGCATGAACTGTGGCATTTGCGTGTACGACTGCGCATGTTTTTGGGCGTTATTGGTTATCATTCAGGTGATATTCGTGCGAGGCTTGTAAAATGGGTGTGTGGGGGCAGTGTCGCAGTGGGAGTGGGGTGGGAGTGAGGTGGAGGGCCAGGCATGGCATTGTTTAGCGTCCCGGTTGTTATGGCAACACGTGCGCAGCCAGAGGGGGGTCTGGGCGCATAACCCCCCTCTCACCTGCAGCAGCAGCAGCTAGCAATCCTTTCCCGGCCGCCACAAGGAGTCGAGGTGGAGCGTAGCTATGATCTGGTGTGAAAGTGCGTGTGTGGGACACGAGCAGCGGCCGCCCCGGCTGTAGGAAGCGTGGCACCCTCGGGAATTACCACCACTTGCGAGGCTTCTGACAAGAGCTCCGTCGTTCGTTCGATCGCATGGGAGGGCCAGCGCCGCCCCCCACCCCGTCATAGTGGCTCTGACACTGCTGGTGATCGCGCGCGCAGCTGGTGACAGTGTACGCGAGGACAGTAATCGCGGGCGATGGCCGCACCCGACTTACCTTACAGGTAGGTGTAGGGAGGCTGAGAGCCTCACATGCTCCCTATAAATGGGTATGGGGGCAGCGGTGAAGGAGGACCTGGATGGTGCTAGAGGGAAGGGGTCGTTAAGGGCGGTGTAGCTGGACTGGGTATAGTCTCGTGTTGATCTTCACCATCACCACCATCCGGTACTCGCCACGCCTCGCTATTGGTGACTCGCCATATACACATCACCATTCACCAGCACCTTCCCCCCCCTACAACCCCACTGGTGAATAGTGGCTAACCCCTGCTGGTCACTAACACATGGGTGCCAATATTATCATCATGGCTGTGGTGTCACCCCCTTGTGTCACCCTGCCCACGATGACCTGTGTCGATCTGGCTGTGACCTCCTTGTCACCCACTGGGCGTCGACACGGTGACTCCCTAAGTGCTGGTAGGCCTACCAGTCCCCACTACCACCATCGGGAAGGGGAGATATTGACGGTGGAAATACTAAAGACGGCATTGTATCAAGAGATCCGCCAGGCTGTAGTGGGCGTGATGCCGCACTACGCCAGTGTTGTGATGATGGTGATGATAGTGGTGCCATTCTCAAGCTGCTGCCCATGTTATGGGCATTTAGTGCTGTGATGAAGGTAGTGAAGCTTTGTATAGTGAGCTGATGGTGCAAAGAAGTGATGCTGTGATATCCGCACTGGTGACGGCATATAGTGATGTGTAATGGTGATATCTTTATATATATAATGAAGGCTTTGTGATGCATCAGTGGCTGTTGCTAGCTGGTGTTGAAATGTTGAAATGTTGGTCTAGTAAATGATTACTGGACCAACTGCGGTGACTGCCATCCTTCAATGGTGAGCGTGGCGTGATGGTGATGGTGTAGGGTTGTGCTACAGTGCTGTGATAACTGATAGTGATAAGTGCCTTACATAGTGTCACTAGTGAGGGGGTTAATGTGTCACTATGAGGGGGTAAATGTGTCACTAATGAGGGGGTAAATGTGTCACTAGTGAGGGGGTTAATGTGTCACTATTAGAGGGATAAATGTGTCACTATTGAGGGGGATAATGTGTCACTAGTGAGGGGGTAAATGTGTCACTAGTGAGGGGTTAATGTGTCACTAGTGAGGGGGTTAAGTGTCACTAGTGAGGGGGATAAATGTGTCACTAGTGAGGGGTAATGTGTCATTAGTGAGGGGGATAAATGTGTCACTAGTGAGGGGGTTAATGTGTCACTAGTGAGGGGGTTAATGTGTCACTAGTGAGGGGGTTAATGTGTCACTAGTGAGGGGGGATAAATGTGTCACTAGTGAGGGGGTTAATGTGTCATTAGTGAGGGGGATAAATGTGTCACTAGTGAGGGTTATAAATGTGTCACTAGTGAGGGGGATAAATGTGTCACTAGTGAGGGGNGGGTGGGAGGGAGGGGGAACAGGAAAAAAAGAATAATGCCGTTATTTTCATGGCATTTCATACATTTATGTTTTTCATACTTATGCAGTGCAAAGACAACACAAGATATTGTACAACCAAGTTGAAAACAGTCAAAATCCAAATCTTTAATATTAGTACTTCACGATCTCATGACACTGTATTCAGTTAATTTTATTTTCCTGATCAGTGCTGCATCATGGGACCCTAAATTTACAAAGTCTTCTCTAATAACTATTTCTGCATTATATAGATGCAGAATGATTCACAGCAGACATTGGTTATTGATGTGCATGAGAAAGGAGTGGATCAAGTATACTATGCTTCAGAATGCCAATATTAATGTACAGTTAATGGCACACAAATAATATACTCCCAAATACCAACACCATCATTAGGCAAAATCTCTGGACTATAGTCAGGAGAGCCCTGATGACAACCTTGCCGCTGAATGGTGTGCTAGTTGTATTCACCTAGTTGTGCTTGCGGGGGTTGAGCTTTGGCTCTTTGGTCCAGCCTCTCATCTGTCAATTAGTTGATGTACAGGTTCCAATGCTAATTGAACTCTCTCATATCTGCATTTGAGACTGTGTATGGAGTCAGCCTCCACCACATCACTGCCTAATGCATTCCATCTGTTAGCTACCTTGACACTGAAAAAATTTATTCTGACATCTCTGTGACTCATTTGTGTACCAAGTTTCCTCCTGTGTCATCTTGTTTGCATACCACCCGTGCTAAATAGTTTGTCTTTATCTATCCTGTCGATATCCTCTGATAATTTTATAGGTGGTAATTATGTGTCTCCTAACTCTTTTGTCTTTCAGTGTTGTTAGGTTTATTTCCAGTAGTCTTTTCCTGTAGCTCATACCCCTCTTCTTGGGGACTAGCCTGGTGGCATACCTCTGAACTTTTTCTAACTTCATCGTGTGTGTGTGACTAGATACAGACTCCATGCTGGAGCTATAATACTCTAATTTTGGTCTGACATATGAGATATACACGGTTCTGAATGATTCCTTACACAAGTTTCTAAAGGCAGTTCTTATGTTCGCCAGCCTTGCATATGCTGCTGATATCCTTTTGATGTGGGTTTCAGGGGGGCAGATCTGGCATGATGTGTGTGTGTGTGTTCTGTGGTAGAATATAGGTTCCTGTCTTAAGCCCCATCACTGTAGTTTTATTACTGCATATACATTTTTCCCCATTTTTCAGTTTCTCTGACTGCTATTTTTTTGCTTCAAGTTTTCCACAATGCCTGTAGTAACTGAGATATTCTTTTATTATCACACTATGTATCTTTTGATGCAAGTATAGTAGGTGTTGCTTCATAAAATAATTTAATCAATAAGTAGAATTCTTTGGTAGACATTCAACTTTATTATTTTCCTATTAGATGCTGTATAAGCAAAATACAGTACTGTACCTGACACTACTGCATTTAAATTTTCTTAGTGAACACTATGTAACTTTTGTTTTTCTTTTCATAGAAATCCAGAAGTCATCATGAGGTTTATAGAGGAAATAAAGCAGCAAAAGCCAAAAAAAAGAAAAAGTCCATTCCAGAGTCACAGGCATCAAAGCACAGCAGAAAATTACAACAGCAGTCTTGCTGCAGTTTGCCATCCAGTCATGATATTTCTCATGAGAGTTCCACGAGTGAGAATTCTATCAGAACTACACACAGCCAACAAAGAAGAGAGATTTCTACACACTCTGGTAGTAATGCCTCACAGAAAAGAGTTAGCAGAAACAGAGAAAGACACAGTGAGAGTTCTCCAGATGAGTCTTTAGACAGAAGAAAGTATGAGTCACGAGTCAAGTCTCCTCAGTGTTCTAGAGAGGCGCATCAAAGAAGCAAGGAGAAAGGAGTCCCTCATACTTGTAAAACGACCAAGCCTTTGTCAGACCAAAGTTACGCTCGGGCTACTTTAACATCGAAGTTTAGAGATTCACTTTCAAGTCGAAAGAAAGAAGAGAAAGGAAAAGAAAATATTGTTACATTCATTTCATGTGGATCTAAGGTAAATATAATTTATTTTCAGACATAACTATGTGTACCTTTTTGGAGTACAGTATATACTTTTTAATTGCAAATCTTCTCGTAAGAAAAACTTGGGAAGCTGCTTTTCCTACATACAGTAATTTCTTAAAATTCAATAAAGAAAATGCTTGGGAGAAGAACAGTACAGTACAGTGGTTTTAGAGAGATGTGCTGTATATGTTAGCAGAGTATTGGTTGGATATAAAAAGACACAAATCCATCATTGACGGTAATTAAATAGCTCTTTCCGTCTGTAGCTCCCTGAGCTTCTCGTCCAGAAACTTGCAGATCTTAGGTAGCACACCAGGCTCTAATGATTGATGGGTGCCTACTAGAGCCCATGACCAGATTCTGGCCCCTCACAGTCGAGACAAAGGAGAGCTTGGGAATATTGGTTCATAATTCTGAAGGAAAAATCACCAGAAAGAACAGTGCTTCAAAACAAGCAACTACATGGACAGCACTTGCCTAGACTATGTAAACACTTATTAGCTAAGATGACCAACTAGATGGCAATACTTGCTTGTCACCATAAGCAGGGGCCAAAGGCACATAAATCCCACTTACAGATAAAAGTATAAAGCTCATCAATCAAGCAACCTTAAGTGAAGGCCAACCAAAAGACGACCTTAACTCTCAATACTTGACAGCGGTCGACAGCTGAAAGTACACCATAGAATGAAATTTGCATTTCTGAGTCTATATGCTAGAAAAGTATTTCCAAATCTAATAATGTTTGACAACTTCCTCTGACTTTCAAAACAAGCCTCTGGATCTGATAAATTCTACCAACAGTTGGTGGGAGAATCAAATGCAGTGCAATCTCGACTAGAGTAAACCTTTTGTCAGTAAATCCCCAGTTGTAGCCCACACTTTGTGTGCCAGATATACTCACCCGCTTTCCCTTTATGCAAGTTTGATTTGTGCTGCAGGATATTTGTCTTCAGCCGGACTTTGGGATTTAGCTTCACTAAGACTGCGTGTCACTGGTTCATTGTCTCATCCAGAGTTGGTTGATTCAGTACCTTCCCTGAATGTGTGTAGCTCAGCTTCTAAGCTTTTCAGGGTTTAGCTTTACAGTATATGTGGTTCATGTGCAGGGCATGTCATGTGTGCTTGATGACAGTATTTTGATACTGAGTGAGTGCATGGTCAAGAATGACTTTCCACTAGACTAGATTCACAAGGTTGTGAATCAACTGGTTACCCCCAGGTGGAACTGTTCACCTCAGTGTGGAACCGGAGACTTTAGGTGTATTTCAGACTGCAAGGCATTCATGATGGATGCTTCTTGCCTGGACTAGAGTTGGTTGAATTTTCATGCTCTTCCCTCTGTTCAGCTTTTTACATCCATTCTTGCCAGATTGCATATAAATAAATAAGGAAATAAATAAATACTTTCTGGATGTTTTCTCAGTGAGGGTGATCATACAGCCCATCCTCCCGTTTTGGTAGTATTATAGTGACGATGAGGATCATAGTACATACAGTATACTGACGCAATTCAAAAGTAGAAATCGGACATATTGAATTTGGACAAACTGGAGAAGATTTTCTATTTATGTTGCAAAGACAAACTAAACTAACCTAACTTTCCTAGGCCTGATTCACACTATCTGAGGCCTAATGTGTACATATACACATATTGCGCACGTGTGTGTGCTATACTAGGCCTAAGAATATTTAAGTTTGCATTTTAGCGTCATTTGTTTTGGACTATAAAGTGAATAGTACAAAATTCTTCTAATTCCTTAGTACTGATACATAAATATTTGTACTATGGTGCACATAATTACAAAAAGTATTATCTAAACAGGAGTAAGGGTTGGATCATAACAATCCTCTACTTGACCTATCCACACACTAGAAAATGAAGGGACGACGACGTTTCGGTCCGTCCTGGACCATTCTCAAGTCGATTGTGACCGTCCCTTCATTTTCTAGTGTGTGGATTGGTCAACATACTTCAGCCACGTTATTGTGACTCATCGCCTGCAATCCTCTACTTCCTGTGCGTCAGTGAGGTGGTGGGGGTGGGTGGGCAGGTTCTGGTCCCTGGTAGGCCATTCAGGCCTAAGACGGATGTGACTCATCCATGTGGAGCTATCTCGGTGAGCTACCCTCATGCAGCCACCATTCGGCCCCCTCCAAAGATTTTAATGAACCCTTAGACAGCAGTTATTGTCAATAACTGCCATCAATGACTCGTAGGGTAATGCAGTTATCATATGAAGATTTAAACAAATATTGTCTTGGTTTACATGTATGATGCTAGTATGGATATAATAGGTCTGTGTGGGTATAATGGAATTTACCTTGATCCATGAAAAAAATCCTGCTACCATTTTGTGGTACAAGTGCGGTTATCATCATGAATGTTACTAGAAGAATGCTGTCATCATCATATGATGATTTAAACAGTTACTGTCTGACCATTTCTGGAAATGACCATTTTGCCATTCCTCTGTCTAAGGGTTAAACCCTAGAAAAGGATGGGGCTGAAGAAGAGGTGCGACAGCCAAAGAGTTAAAATAAAGAATCTTGTAGATTTTTCAGTATCATACCGGCTCTCTGTCTAGTCAATTGACACAATTATTAAATGCAATTTAAGTGTTCTAATCTTGTTAAGAAGTACAGTACTGTACATCTTGAAAGGACCTAGTGGACAAAGTTTTTGCTATACCTAACATTTCTTGGAATATTTTGCTTGCAATAAGTTATATGGTAATCTAGACAGGTTATATAAGTATTTGTTCTATTCATTCATGGAACTTTGCAATATGGCTAGCTGGAAGTACATTTATTTATTCTTGTATAGGAATTGGCATAATTGTTTAAACTGCATTCAATGACGAATTGTATTAATATTTAGTACATTTAGATTTATTTTTTAAAATGTAAAAAAATATTATACAAGTTGTGTTTGATGTTACATACGTGTTTTATTCAGAGTAAGAGTTATCATGTGGGAGTGATTGCACAGCAAGAGTTGAACCACTTAAAACATATGTCATCGAAGGAGCTGGAGTACATCACAGGTAATTCTTCTACAGTACTTGAAGTAATGATATGGTAAACTGTCAATATGTGTGTGTGTGTGTGTGTGTGTGTGTGTGTGTGTGTGTGTGTGTGTGTGTGTGTGGGGGGGGTTGGGGGTGTTCCAGCAGCTATATTAAACTGCACAATTGTAATCATATTAAGAATGCTATATATATGGAAGGGAATGCTATGGGAAGGAATGCTATCTTAAGTTGGATAAGAGCATAGTTATTTAATCCTTTCGTATAAAGTTTTCTTTTTACATATATGACTTTGGACTTTTTAGACCCCCATGGTTATTATTCAGTATAATTGATTTCTAAGATATACTAGCAGTACACACATTCACACACATACTCTATATTGTATTGTTTACATACTTCAGTAATCATGTTATTTAGTGTAGTCACATTTAACACGATTGACTGTGTTTCACCAGGCTTTGCTATACAGTAGTAATTTATCTCAAAACTTAAATCTAAATTTACTCTTAATACAGCTGCATTGTAAGATTACATCTGACCAAGAGCTAATATAACAGTTTGTTTTCCAGTTCGCCACACACGTAAGCAAGACCTTAAGGCTGATGAAACTGGGAATGATAGTGAGCCAGTGAGTGAAGAAACAGTCAAGAGAGCCATGGCAAATATTCACCATCACATCGCTCTGGCTAGGAAGCATACATCCAAGAACTAATTTGTGATAGTGTCTAGATTTGTCTTTGCATTTACTTCCGGTGATCACCATTTCATATTTGTTTTAGGAAATGTATTTGACTTCCATCCAAAGTAGAAGACAGTCTCTCCTGAAAATTTATATTTTAAATGTCCGTATATATAACTGTTATGTCATTGTTTTAGTGCATAAATGTATAGATATATTTTATTTGTTCTCATAAGAAAGATTGTATGTGATATATCCAGGTTTATATCATATTGGGGTAGGTAATGGGATAGTTAAATAAAGCTATATTTGTCATATACAGTATATATATATATATGATGACCACAGTATACAAAAATGACTTACATTGAAATAATAATCCATTACTTAGAAAACACAAGAGAGATTTGGGATGATGTTTCATTCCTAAGTTGGGACCTTCTCCCTGCTGAAGAGGATCCCGGCATGGGACTGAAATGTCTAATTTACATTTATTGTGTTTTCTTATTACTGTATTGTAGTGGGTTATTTCACTGATCAGTGTGCTATTGCACTTTACTCTCATCTTTCATATTATATAATTGTTAAGTCTTAGGTTATATTTACAAAATGTTTTATTTTAGAAATAAACGTGTATTCCTCTGGCAGCATTAACATTAAACATCAAGATGTTCTTTTTTTGATAATGTTTATTTTGTTCCTTACCTTTTTACCACATCATCTGTCTCTATTGTACACTCTTGCATTCAATAACTTCTTAATGCAGACAAGAATGATAAGTTATATAATAAAAAATGTAGAATCCTTGCTTTAGATTTTGAATATTGTGAATTTCCTTTGACCTTGTGGCTCATTGGACTGCTGGCATTATTCTCCATTTGTTGGGAATAAGTGCTAACACCATTCCTACTTGGTGGTAGAATGCTTACTTATAACATTCCTTTCAATTTAGTAATGGTAATGTCTTCTCACAGACATAATAACATAGGATAAACAAAGCTGGGAGCAGGCAGCAGTTCTCAGTGACAGGGCTGGGAGCAGGAAGCAGCTCTCAGTGACAGGGCTAGGTGCAGGCAGCAGCTCTCGGTGACAGGGCTGGGTGCAGGAAGCAGCTCTCAGTGACAGAGATGGGAGCAGGCAGCAGCTCTCAGTGACAGAGCTTGGTATTATGATACTGCCATGTTTGTGGGCCATACACTCCCATTAGCCTGAATATAGAACTTCCAAGGAATATTTAGTTCAAAGTAGAATGTATAAGTTTTCATAATATGTTCCTAAGCAGGCTATTTTGAGGCTTTAAATTTTGTTGTACTATTTTGATAAACCAAGATGGGGGCCTGGTATAGCTCTTACGTCACGAGATACAACTAGGCTTTGCAGGTCACATGACCTGGTATGACCAATGGTAGATGACCTGGGATATCAAGCACCAATTGACGAAGCAGTTACGCAAGCTCTTACGAACCATGTACATCTTTTGTCAATCTTTGGCGGCTTTGTTTACAATTATTAAACCGTTAATGAGCTCCGAAGCACCAGGAGGCTGTTTATAACAATAACAGCAGTTGATTGGAACGTTTTCATGCCTGTAAATTGTTTAATAAATGTAATCAAAGCCGTCAAAGATTGAGGAAAGATGTACACGTTCGTAAGTGCTTGCGTAACTGCTTCGTGAATTTGACTCGCACGAGACTCCCTTGGGGTGTACCGGTGACCGGCAGTGAGCGCCCAGACGTCATGCGAGGTGGATGCTTGACCCTCACAGCTCTGTTCCTTAGCGTCTTCGACCACTAAGAGTCCCCGTGTATTGGTCCGAATTAAGAATGTGAGTAGCAGCGATCATTCATTGTCGTGAGAACACCTGCTGCAACCACTTGGGCTGGACGGTAGAGCGATGGTCTTGCTTCATGCGGGTTGGCGTTCAATCCCTGACCGTACATTAGTGTTTGGGCACCATTCCTTCTCCCCGTCCCATCCCAAATCCTTATCCTGACCCCTTCCCAGTGCTATGTAGTCATAATGGTTTGGCGCTTTTCCCTGATAGTTCAATTCAATTCCAACAGTATGGAAGTTTTTCTACAAGGTAGATGGTGCTACATAGCCTTTCCGGCTTGGTGCCTTCTTTGATAATTACTTACTTACTTCTAGGAGGTATTATGCAAGATTTGGAATGACTATCCATCCGGTTTGAATGGCAGCTGCAATTTTGTACAGTGGTCTAATGTAGGTAGATTATGGTCCTTGTTGGGCAAGGCGTTGTCTGGTCGTGCCTAAATATTTCAGTTTGGACCCCGAGGGGCGAGTTTATTGGGCAGAGTCACTCATTTTGTTAGTAGACACACCGCCATAGCATGTACAACATTCCCCAATAGGAAGAAAACCCGCTCTGTTTTCCCCTGTCACAGCTGGGACTTGCTTAACTGTCTCAAGTGAACAGCTCATCAAACAAGATTAACATTTGTCAACCCTTAACAACTTACGTTATCTTGCGGGTGCTTAATATTAATTAAGTATGCCACAGCAGGTCAGCATCTGGAAGCACTTCTGAACACACTGATTCACGCTCTCGTTCCAGTTGCATTAGTACTGTAAAAGATGTGACCAAACTCCCAAAACAGGGAGCCGGTCGGCCGAGCGGACATTTTGCACACTGGACTTTTGATCCTGTGGTCCCGGGTTCGATCCCGAAATAATGGGCAGCGTTTCTTTCACCCTATGCCCCTGTTACCTAGCAGTAAAATAGGTACCTGGGTGTTAGTCAGCGGTCACGGGCTGCTTAATGGGGGCGGAGGCCTGGTCGAGGACCGGGCTGCGGGGACACTAAAAAGCCCCGAAATCATCTCAAGATAACCTCAAAAAACTCGCTAAGCAGCCCAACCTCTTAAAATAATAGTACTTGTTGCAGCTATATGGTCAAACGTACAAAAAATGATGTTGACCAAACCACACACTAGAAAGTGGACGACGACGTTTCGGTCCTTCCTGGACCATTCTCAAGTCGATTGTGTTTCAGTCACAATCTATTTCAGCCACGTTATTGTGACTCCTCGTCTGTATACAAAAAATGAATGTTGGACCCACGAAAATTTCACGTTATGTACTATTGAATTAGCCTGGAGGGCATACTATAAAACTAGAAATGTAACTTAAAAAAACCTAGCCTAACCTGTCGAGAATATGCGCTACCTTAAAGCACAATATGATACATATGTGCTATACTAGACACAGGAATGTTTAATGTTTTTGGCTTATTTTTTCGTACCCTGTACAAAAACAATAGTACAAAAAGTGAACACTCTTGGCTGCAACCGGCCATTTTTGTACTTGCGACCAAGTATTTTTTTTTAGTTGTTAACAAACTTAGGTATACACAACAATGTGCTGCTACCCTATTCTGTATGAAAGATTACAATGCAGATCAAAAAACAGCTAAAAGTTCATCTAATATTCCCATCTCGCAGGATGGTTAGTCGTACATGGAATCGAGAGAGAATATGAAATGTAATACTGATTGATCTATTAGCCTTCACTAGCAAAATCTGGGTACAGCACAAGAATATCTTCCAATTTGCCTGAGTGTTTGGAGTAATTAGAGCTCAAACTACCGCATACCATTTGATCTGAAATCACTGATAACAAGATAATCAGATATGGTGTTGGAGTGTGTGTCCCAGCTCTTGTTAACAGTTTACAATTAGAATGTTCACCATTGGGAAATTCATTACCTACAGCCGTAAGTGCTATCATTTTAGGAGGATGTTGCACTAAGCAGCCCATTCTCAACAAGGAGGATCTTTCCAAACGAAGATGGAACATTAGTAAGCAACAAGTGTTGAGAGCATCCGAATATTCACCAGGGAACACTCCTGAATTAATGTGTGAGGGTGTGATACCAATGGGCTGGTTCAGACCCTTCCACCTCCCTCCTACCGCAGTTGACGGTGAGAGGCCAACAGTTGTCATGGGCGTAACTAACTTATTTTCCTAAGTTGTTGGGGATTAAATAAATTTATAAGAGAGACATTTCGTGACAGACGTGAGAGCTCGCCAGTGAGTTTATTTTTCTGACATTTTTAGGTGACATTATTTTTCTGACATTTAGACATGTATCAATTTGAAGTATGCTGTAATTTTTGTTACGTTCTATTGTATCTCTGAAGATTAGAACACTGTTAGATCAGGATTGTCAAAAGACTTATAACTTTGACAGTTCTTCTGTTATAGGGATAATATTTGTATACTATTATTTATGCCTTATCCTATACCCTTGTTAGTACATTTATATTATTATTGAGCGAAATATCATTAATTCAGCTTACTCAGGCTTTGTTGTGCAAGTGTTTCTACAGTACTAGTAAACATTTACTAGGATCATCAGCCTTTGTGTGAATGCCTGAATAGTTTTTTTAAGTCATTTTCCCGGCACTCTAGGATTCTAAAACATTTGTTTTCACCAACCTAGCATATTATTACATATAATTTTTTTTATGTAGAGGTGGAGGTGTTGGTACCAGGAAACACTTTCATCAACTGCCTTTGTTACAGAGCGAACATACTAATGAACAAAATGGCCTCAAGATACTGCGCGCATTTTCTGAGTATTATCAAGGACCGCTACAAATATCTTCATCTTGACTACCATGCGGCGGGTTGCTGGAGCAGCTTCAAAATGTATAATACCAGAGTGGTAAGTCTGTGTGTGCGATTTGTTGATTTTTTTTGAGATGAAAGTGTTCCATTTGCTCAAGGCTGTAAACATTAATACTATACACATATATTATAAAATTACAAATATAAACATATATTAACGTGAGAGCAGTTGCACTGTATCTCTGATACTGTTTCCATTCTTTCTCGATTCACTGTTTCTGCATAGTATCATTGTTTCTAAACTGTTGGTTCCATTTATAATTTCTGGGGTTTCACTTTGTCTATTTCATTTATATACACATTATGACACGTCGTATTCGTGTCGATCTCTCGAGATAGCAAAAGGACCCAAACCTGTCTAGACGTTTAGGGAAGCCGCTAACAATCTAACCATCTTGCCAAACTTCGAATAATGTGGATTATTCTCAGACGCTCAGTATATTGACCTTCTAAGCCCTTTCGAGGCGTGTGCATCCCGCTCTAGTTTCTCGTTGTTTCTTACCATCAAGAAGCAACGAGAAAGCTGAGAAACAAGAAGCAACGTTGTATGTTTTTGTAATCAATGAAAACGTGAATTCTCTAGTCGTCTGGCAGATAAGTTAATCACTAAGTTATCTTTAATAGTTTTAATGGAAGCCAGTTCACAAGGCTTCCTTTATCAGTGTACGAAATCAGTAATTCACCATGTAGTTTTGCAGCATTAAGCCAAGTGCAGTTAATTATTAAGATGCTTTGAGAAGTGCATCAGAACAGTGAATTAGGATGTCGGAGGCATTCTATCATTTCATTTTATTACCAAACTTCAGTGCACCATAACAGTAAATTATCAAGCTGTCTTCAACAGTGCCTTAGAGCAATGAATCATGACTTGGGGGTTCAGAAGTGCACGGGATCAGTGTGCCACCCGTTCTCGACTCTATTCCATTCCATCCAGCGGTCGACCCCACAGACGGCATTCATACATTTTAACATGCTGTTCATTCAAAACAGAAATTTTCTCAAATATAAATTAATATTATAATTGCATATTGTTCATATATAGACATAGGTTAGGTTAGCCCGTCCTCAGATAAAGTCCATTCCATCCAGTGGTCGACCCCAACGACGCATTCATAAATTTTAACATTCTGTTCATGGGGAAGGTGCAAACTTCTCAGAGTATCTAGGTCGTGGAGGGTTGTAAATGTGGTGCTAGTTTTTATGAAAGGAGACATTACTTGCGTCGAACTATCGTCCAATTAGCATAATGTTTATTAAAGGAAAATTTCTAGAATCAATAATGGCAAAAGGCATTAGTTTTCATCTTGCAAAAAATACAGATTTAAAATGGATTCACAACATGGTTTTACTAAAGGGTGCTCGGATTTAACAAATTTGCTCATTATTCTGCAGCATATTTCAAGCAGGTGACAAGAGAAAGGATCGCGACGTTCTATACCTTGACGTTAGCAAAGCCTTTGGTGCCTCACGAAAGACTCATTAAAATGTTAGATGTACATGGCATATAGGGGTATTCAAAATTGGTGTTAAGGTCTCATTACTTCAAAGACAGCAGAGTAAGCATCGATGGAGTTAAGTCCAAGTGGACTTAAGTGGACCAAGAGCAACATTGTAAGTGGAGTGCTTCCAGGGTTCTTGGCCAGACTGTTATTTATTATTATTATTATTATTTTCTACCACAGCCGTGGCCACACATTTACAATGCTAAGCAGCATATATTGTTTTACTCGTTATCCAAACGATTAAGACTGAGATGAACAGTGACATTTGAAAAGTTACAGACGAAATAAGCGCTAAAAGACGATGGACAAAAGATTAGCAGATACGTTTTAATGCTGAAAAATGTAGGGTTTTGAGTGTAGGTAAATAATAGTTCCCAGATATAAGCTGGACAATGTTGAAATTATGAAATCTGAATGAGAAAATTAATCTAGGCGTCGCAATTTTAGGGATATTAGGCTACAGATGATTGCATAAATGAACGGAATATAGCGAAGAGGATACTGGGATTTTATTTTTTACAAGCATTAGCAACAAGATCTCCAATATATTATTCAGCTTTTTCTTTCAGTTCTTAGGCTCCTTATAGATTAGACAGTTTAGTATTGATCACCATAGGATAGAAAGGACATTAATTAACTTGAACACATAAAGTAATGACAAATATAATCCCAAGAATCAGACACCACCTTTGTGAAGTGATTAAAAAACTAAATTTAGAAGTTACGAAGAGTTAAGGGTGACATGACTGAAGTATGAAAGTAAATAACAGGATATAACAAATGTTTCAAATATATATATCAGTATAATGATGGAACACGAAACAATTATATAATATATATTTAGGTAAGTACAGGTTTGGAAACAGGGTTCTTGACTAGGGAACCAGTTACAAGGTAACAACACACTTGACGTGGTATCGCTGGATTGTTTCAAGTGTAGGTTACACATATGACAACGTTTGGGTGTACTGTATACACATGTGAACCGACGTGTATGCGTCAGTAGGCTTTTGTGTAGTTGTATTATTTTGTGGTAGGTGTCACGCATGGTATAACCAAGTGGTATACCCAAGCTACCAGACATGGTTCGATCATGTGATATAGCAACAGGCGCAGGTAGTCACCAGACTTGGTGTGACCTTGTGGTTTAATAACGGTGGTCGATGCCAAACATGGCGTAGCCAAGTGTATAACAACAGGTGGTATGGCACAGCCAAGAGAGATTACAACACTTATTACATTCTCAAGTCACTATCGACTTGAGAATGGTCCAAGACGGACCGAAACGTCGTCGTCCCTTCACCTTCTAGTGTGTGGTCAGGTCAACATTCTTCAGCCACGTTATTATGACTCCTCGTCTGCATTACAACAAGAAAGTTGTCCTTGCTATGAATACAAAACTGTATTAAACTCATTAGTACAAGAGCATACACAGCAGTTTGTGTGTAAGTGTACTCATTTAATGAAATGCAGCTTCACTTAGAGAGCCCTCCTCTGAATTTTAATATACACATAACCGTTTAAAAGTAACCAAGAATCCGACCTTAAGTTAACAAATATGTACCTAGACTGTAATTGGCCATTCCCAGTTTGTATATTTGAAAATGTTTTCAATATACTTTTATTATACCAATTCGAAATTAGTTTCTTCTATAAACAGGAAAAAATGGCTATTTATCATTGGAAGAAAGTGTTTGTCCTAGCTAAAATTTAATAGCTAATACTTAAAAAACTTTTGTAATTAATGGAATATGAAGGTATATAAATTGCAAGGTGCCTGATAGTGGCATTTCAGACAAAAGATGTTTTGACAAAGCTCATTTTCTGTTTGCTAAAATCACATCTACTGTATAGTGTTATGATAGGCTGCAGTAGCTTAGGTTTGGCTATATTGGGTTTGGTTGTGACATAAATCTGAAAATAGAGCAGTGGCTATTCCAGCAGGTGATATGCCAGTCACATAAAGAAAAATAAAGTAAATAAGACTGCTTCTGACCTCTTTACTGTGTGAGAGCTGCGGGTGAAATTTCTAGAATGAAAAAAAACTTTAAATTTTAATATAACAAATGTACTTTAATAACAAAAAAACAAAATCCCATTATCCACTTGGCAATACTGTACCACAATATAAGATGAAAAAGAAATATAAACATGCGGCTTTTGTTTTGTACCAAAAGAGGTGCAAAACAATACAATATCCAATAGCTGTACACATCTACTGTTTCTGGGAAGGCTACAGATATATGTTGCTGCTTGAGAGCATGAAGAGTATTCTGAGGACTGGCCAATGGTGAGCTGCTTCTATATGTGGCCAGGCCTAGTGTAGATGGGTGTTGATGTGCAGGTACACTATAGCCGGCAGTCTTAAACAAGCAGTAGGGGTCTGTGTAGCGAAGACGCACACAGCCCCGCTCCTGTGCCAGGTAAGTTACGGGCTTCCACATAGCCCGTGCGACTTGCCCCGCTCCTGGTGCCAGGTAAGTTACGGGCCACCATAGCCGTGCTACTTGCCCCGCTCCTTGCCAGGTAAGTTACGGGCTCACATCGGCCCTGCTACTTGGAACTTGTTCCGAGTAGCTGAACTATAACAACCAACTGGTCCCTCGGCGAGTGGCCCTGGGCCCCAGACAGGCAGGTGTTCAGGTGTCTTGGGTACTTGAGGGTGGAGGGGTGGGGGGTGGTGGGTCCTGTCTAGACACGGCTTCTAGCACGTTATTGGTTAGTTGATGTTGATTTCTTATATTGGAGCATGCAGATATGTTGTTGACTAGGCGGTAAAGGAATAGCAGAATCTACTGCGAAGCAGGAGATTACCGTAACACAAAAATCACATGTATATTGTTATGATAGGCTGCAGTGGCTTAGGTTTGGCTATTGTTGTTGGTTAGGTTTAACTGGTAGGTTAAGGGTTTAGTGATGTGGAGACATTTTGTAGAAAAAGTCAACAGTTTAGGCTGTTCATTGAGTTGTATTTTTAACAAATTGCTCTGTTTCTTTAAGTAATGCAATACTCATTCAGAAATTGTTACATTTACCTGACAAGCCTCCTGGGTGGCGAAGTTGAGTAGAAATTATATTGTGTAGTTTATTTTTAATGACCCACAGGGTGTGGAAAGGGTACAAGGCATATGGCTAGGGACTGACCATCATTAGTAAGCAGTTACAATTGTGGGTGTAAAATCATTAACGTCGAACAATGGGTTATCGATTAAGTACAGTTATAGCAACAATAATGTGAGCTATAAAATATGTCCTCACACCCTCCTCAAGCTACTTGGTAGTTAAATCATATATCTAGCAGTTAGCTATGTATATTTGCAATAAAATTTTGTACGCGATTTTCAATTTGAAAATGAGATATTTACAATCTGAACTTGTCTATAGATTTTAAGATTTACGTTAGCATTCCTGCAAACCTCCTCAGCTGCTGACGAGAGTGTTGAGTAGTAATAATTTATTTACAAGATTTCTTTGTGTCGTGGACAGGCAGCCAGAGCGCGGCCATAGTTACCAAATCGGGTCCATAGAATTACCCAAAGTCACCCAAAAGTACCCAAAGTACCACAAAGCTTGCCTAGCATACGTAAGTAATTGAAGAAATATGGTATATTTACTTACTATAATGTTGGTTGCTACACGTAGAAACATGATCAAAATTTTTTTACTCTGAACTAATCGAATTTCATAACGAAATTAGACGTAAATATGTGAGAGAGTCCAAAAGTACCCAGACAAGTACAACAAATCCTCCTAGCACTACGTAAGTAATAAAAAATTGGTAAATTACTCACTATAATGTTGGTGCTACAAGTAGAACCTGAACAAACCAATTTTTACTCTGAAATAATTTAATTTCATAACGAATTAGACGTAAATTTGTGAGTATCGCTTGGACCGTCGACTGCGTCACTCTATATTTACGTATAATTTAGTTATGAATTAGATTATTTAGAGTAAAAATAAGTTTGATAGTTCTACGTGTAGCACCAACATTATAGTAAGTAAATTACCATTTTCTTCATTATACGTTAATGCTAGGAGGATTTGGGTAATTTGGGTAGTTTTGGGTAGATTTGGGTAATCTATGGACCGATCCCATCTACCCAACCCACCCAAATCTACCCACATCCAACCCAAAATCTACCCAAACTACCAAATCTACCCACATCCACCCAAATTAACCAAACCCACTCAAATCCCGCTAGCATTATGTAAGTAATGAGAAAATATGGTATATTATGTTTACCCTCTATACTCTGAAATACATCCCCAAAAGTTTTAATTTCCAACTGCAAATATTATGCACTGAGCCAGAATCTAGCTGCAAAATAAAATATTAATGTTTAGGATACTAAAATTAAAGTAGTTTTGTAACTTGTTTTAAAGTTTTATAATATGTGTGTATAATTATAATAATGGCATAATAATGGAATGTTTTTATTTCTAGTTCGGCTTGTTGCCGGTACATTGTAGACGGCCGGCGCTTGGCAGCAACTGTGAACTTTGTTTACCATTGTTCTGACGTGTTGTGTGTGTAGCATGGTCTGCCTCGTCTGGCGTGAGCGTTTGCTACGTGTGTAGCAGTGTCTTGCCTCTGTCTGGCGTGTGTAGCAGTGTCTTGTGTCTGTGCTGGACGTGTGTAGCAGTGTTTGCCTCTGTTGGGTGAGCAGTGCTTTGCTGGCGGGCAGTGTTGCCTCTTGGTTTGCGTGTTTGTGCCGGTGTTGCTCTTTCTGTACATGTGGCTCGGTTGCTTCTCTTGGGCGTGAGCTGTGTCTTGCTCTGTCGCGTGTGTAGCATCTTTGTATGCGCGGTGTAGGTGTGTCTGTCTGGGTGTGTAGCAGTGTCTTGTCTCTGTCTGGCGTGTGTAGCAGTGTCTTGCCTCTGTCTGGAGTGTGTAGCATGTTTCCTTCGGCTGGCGGTCTGCTTCTGCGGGGGTTGTGTCTGTCTGGCTGTGTAGCAGGTCTTGTCTGTATGGCTGGTGGTACTGTGTGCGTAGTGTGAGCAGTGTCTTGCCTCTGTCTGGCGTGTGTTTTTATGTTTCGTTTCTGCGTGTTCTTTTGCTCTGTTCGTTGTAGCAGGTCTGACGTGCCCTTATATGTGACGTGTGAAGCTGTGTCTGTGACGTGAAGCTGTGTCTGTGACGTAAAGCTGTGTCTCCCTGGAGCAGAGTCTGTGCCTTTGGCGTTCTCCACTACACAACATTCCAAAATCATTGAAGGAAGATGGCAAAATTTCCACCATATTCAAACAGGATCGGTAAATGTTATGTAAATGTTTTAAATGATCAGCCTCCTTACATAAGAATGGTTTCGTGCTTATGCAAGGACCAAGTTCATTCGATAGGTATTCCAAATGGGCTATGTAGACACAGGTAAATTTAAGTAAGGGAATCAAGAGGGAAAGTTGGCTATTTAGTAGACCAAATATGTTTGTAGAGTGTTTTAGGTCTATTGACTCTGATTAGATAGACCTTAGAATATGATTCTGTTTTCGTCTGGTCTACTAGTCAGTCTACATACACACAGACGTAGACGTAAGAATAGATACACTTAGATGTATTGTCATGCCTTCTCAGAAGACCTGGACAAAATAAGTTTTGGGCAACACTTGGCAAATGAATTTAAGTTATGAATAAATGCCGTGTTATGGAATGGAATTGGGAACATAGACCCCCACAAACTATAAATTATGTGAGAAATCTTTAAGAATCTGAGAAAGAAAAGGATCTAGGGGTAGGTATTAGATAGAAAACTGTCACCTGAGGACCACATTAAGAACATCGTGCGAGGAGCCTATGCTACACTTTTAACCTAGAATTGCTTTTAAATACATGGATGGAGAAATACTAAAGAAATTGTTCACGACTTTTATTAGACAAAGAATTGCAGCTGTTGTATCCCATATCTTAAGAAGCACTCAAAACTGGAAAAGTGCAAGACATGCCATAATGGCTTCCCAGAACAAGACAAACGAGACAAGAGCACGAGGAGAGGTTAAAGGCTTAAAATGCAAAAACTAGAAGATAGAGAAAAAGAGGGATATGTCACTACATTCAAAATAGTAACAGGAATCAGAAAATTGAAGGGAAGAATTCTGAACCAACTTCAAGACATAAGATTACAACTAACGAAACAAAGCTGCCGGAGAAAAACGAAAATTCACTTTTAAACAGAGTGGTAGACGGTTGGAACAAGTAAGTGAGAGGTGGTGGAGGCCAACCGTCAGTAGTTCAAAGGTTATATGACAAAGAGTGCTAGGGAAGACGGGACACCACGAGCGTAGCTCTCATCCTGTAACTACACTTGGTAATTACTAGACAGTACGTGCCCGAAACGCTATGCGTACTAGTGCTTTAGTATGTATATACTAGCTCTAGCTATAAATCAATCAGAATGTTTGTAACTCTGCATCTATGTATGTACTTTTCCTAAATAAATATTATATTATTATTATTAGTAACGTTCCGCAGCTAACAATGGAATGTGATTATCGCCCTTTGAGTCACGATACTGATGTCTGGCTTCCTCTCATTTCTCTTTTCAATAC
The DNA here is from genome assembly GCA_020271785.1 of Procambarus virginalis. NCBI lineage: Eukaryota > Metazoa > Arthropoda > Malacostraca > Decapoda > Cambaridae > Procambarus > Procambarus virginalis. Next base: position 35,482,250 of record WNGS01001312.1, on the reverse strand, counting down.
CCGAGGCCTTTATTGCCTAGGGTCACAGGGACGTTGGTAGATTTTTTGTTCTGTTCCATTTTACGATTAGTTGCTGGGAGGTGGACTTCTGGTGTGATGGGTGTATGGCTCCTGCTCTGCTGGAGATCACTGGAGAATGTTGCTGAATTTTGCCTGATTGGGTTTAGTGTATTAGAGGAGCCTTCGTGATTTTGCCATTTGGCCTCTACTTTGTTTGGCTACCCAGAGTTTACAGGACGCCTGATGTATTAACGTCTGGGGTTATAAGGTGTTGATAGAAAGCTTCAGTAGGCTCCTGTTTTGGGATGTGGATTGTCACTTTCCTCCTTGGGAGAGCCAGAGGGTCCCAAAGCACCTGCTTTAGTCTTTTTTATCCACTGTGAGGCACAACATTTTTTCTACCAACAGGTGACAGCCACTGGGCTTTAGAGTTTTCCCGACATATGGGAAGGAAGGATGTGGTACATATGGCCCCATGCTGTAGTTTGCCCATAACCAAATGACATCAGCAGTAGCTTAAACTGGTAGATAGATTAGAGCAATGCCTCGCTCTTGCAGTTGATGCAGCTTAATGGTCGAAATGATGGGTACCGTTCATTCTCTACGTAAATCATGGAAGAATTAACACGTGATGAACAGTGTGACAGTGTCAGACCACGAAGGATGGATTAAGACAGGAATTTCCTAAGTACTTTCGTATTTAATAATACATTCATAATAAAAGTACTTCACTTGTAAAGTACTTGATCCTTCTGAAGATTAATCCTTCCTTTGTGGTCGACACGTGTCACATATGCTATATACATACATACAATTTGTTATAAATAAAAGTAAATTTATAACTGCTAATTCTTAACTTAACTAATTCTTAAGACAAATGTTCAACACTGCACACCTGTGCTTAGTATATAATAGATGGTGAATACATTAAGGTGAGAATTGTGCCCCTGCATGCATCATGTAGCTTTATCACATATAATACTCACACAATATTTATTAATAACATTTTCAGGTATGAGTGCGGCTCTGGACATTGTCGAAACACACTGAAATCTTGGCAGAGAAAGCCAACACAAAGCCAAAAGCCAGAATTTAAAAATGCAGAGACAAATACATCTTTTCGTGCCGATTGTAAAATTCAGACATCAAAGGCCAGTTCGATTTCAGGTATGCAAACGAGGAGTCACAATAACGTGGCTGAAATATGTTGACCAAACCACACACTAGAAAGTGAAGGGACGACGACGTTTCGGTCCGGCCTGGACCATCTCCGACGGAGAATGTCCCCAGGACGGACCGAAACATCGTTGTCCTTCACTTTCTAGTGTGTGGTTTGGTCAACAATTTCAGGTATGTTGATTTTTTATTTTAAATGGCTGATAAGCTTTTGTTTTGTACAAGTAGATTACAAAGCATATTGAAGTCATTGTCTCTTCTAGGAATGAAATATTTTACTTTTCCTTCCACCATTAATTCATTCTTGTTTAGAGAGTTCTCTGATGAGGCCATACAGTAAGAAATGGATATTTATAAAGACTACTTGAATTTCTTTATAAACTGTTGCTAACAATTGATATACGATATTTATTAAGAGGCAACAATTATGCTTTGAGGTTGTGAAGGCCTGTTTCTGCATTGGTTTGTCTATGTTGCCACTCTTATAGGTATTGTGATTCTCTATGCTTTGTCACAATCATAAGAATGTTAATCATAAAATAAAGATTCCATATAAATAATATAATGGCAGTTATGTCAAGTGGGTACATGGGGGAGCTTTGACTGGAATTGTTGACAGAAAATCAGTTTGGTGTAAGTATTGCCATGAGTCTTCCACAACAAACTG
>WNGS01001312.1:35433167-35480382 GCA_020271785.1 Procambarus virginalis | reverse complement strand
ATGTAAAAAAAATCTTGGACATATTTTGATGCATACAACAATGAGCTAACCAAAAGCAAAGGCCATTTTCATTTTCACTGCATTACTATACTTGGCATACCCAAAGCCATAGTCAAGTCAGTGAACCCAGCATTGCCATCAAGAATACAGGTGTAAAAAATCAAGAAAATAAAGAGGAAAAAATGTGTACCAAAATATAAAAACTACAGGAAGGTCAGAAGGAACAAGTGAAATAGTTTATGGACTTTCAAGAATTGATAAAAAAAACATTCATTAGGCATGATACTAGTGGTTAACTAAAGAATCTGGGGAGAAATCCAACATTCAAGAAAAACACTGGGGATGCTGGCAGAGTTGAGGAAAGGGCTGTAGAAACTTATGGTTACCTTGTGGTGATTCTGGAGGTCAAGGTCCCCGCAGTCTGATCTCTTACCAGACCTGGTTGATGGTCTGGTCAACCAGGCTGTTAAACATGGCTGCTCACAGCCTGACACAGCCTGGTTGATCAGGTATCCTTTGGAGGTGCTTATTGAGTTCTCTCTTGAACACTGTGAGGGGTCGGCCAGTTATGTCCCTTATGTATAGTGGAAGCGTGTTGAACAGTCTCGGGCCTCTGATGTTGACAGAGTTCTCTTTCGGAGTACCTATTGCACCTCTGCTTTTCAGTGGGGGTATTCTGCATATCTTGCCATGCCTTTTGGTCTCATGTGATATTATTTCTGTGTGTGCAGATTTATGGGCTTGGAGAGAGATTCAGAAGCTTGAGAGAGAGAAAACCGATAAAATAACCTCATTATAAGAAACCTTGCAAAAGTAGAAGGTAAAACTGATCAACAAAACATTGGGGGAAATGCTAGAAAAATTAATAGGTAAAGAGAAGGATCTAAGCATTTCCAAGGTAGGGAGATCTTCCCAGTACAGTATGTATATTACATATAAATTTCACTTTGATTAAAACTAACAGTTTCTAATTGGTTTCTTTCCTACCTTTCAGAACATCAACAACAAAAGGAGACTAGTGTTTTAATTAACCGCAGACCAAGTATACATTCTGATGTAAGTTCACATAATATATTGTGGGGTGGGAGGGAGGGGGAACAGGAAAAAAAGAATAATGCCGTTATTTTCATGGCATTTCATACATTTATGTTTTTCATACTTATGCAGTGCAAAGACAACACAAGATATTGTACAACCAAGTTGAAAACAGTCAAAATCCAAATCTTTAATATTAGTACTTCACGATCTCATGACACTGTATTCAGTTAATTTTATTTTCCTGATCAGTGCTGCATCATGGGACCCTAAATTTACAACAGTCTTCTCTAATAACTATTTCTGCATTATATAGATGCAGAATGATTCACAGCAGACATTGGTTATTGATGTGCATGAGAAAGGAGTGGATCAAGTATACTATGCTTCAGAATGCCAATATTAATTGTACAGTTAATGGCACACAAATAATATACTCCCAAATACCAACACCATCATTAGGCAAAATCTCTGGACTATAGTCAGGAGAGCCCTGATGACAACCTTGCCGCTGAATGGTGTGCTAGTTGTATTCACCTAGTTGTGCTTGCGGGGGTTGAGCTTTGGCTCTTTGGTCCAGCCTCTCATCTGTCAATTAGTTGATGTACAGGTTCCAATGCTAATTGAACTCTCTCATATCTGCATTTGAGACTGTGTATGGAGTCAGCCTCCACCACATCACTGCCTAATGCATTCCATCTGTTAGCTACCTTGACACTGAAAAAATTTATTCTGACATCTCTGTGACTCATTTGTGTACCAAGTTTCCTCCTGTGTCATCTTGTTCGCATACCACCCGTGCTAAATAGTTTGTCTTTATCTATCCTGTCGATATCCTCTGATAATTTTATAGGTGGTAATTATGTGTCTCCTAACTCTTTTGTCTTTCAGTGTTGTTAGGTTTATTTCCAGTAGTCTTTTCCTGTAGCTCATACCCCTCTGCTTGGGGACTAGCCTGGTGGCATACCTCTGAACTTTTTCTAACTTCATCGTGTGTGTGTGACTAGATACGGACTCCATGCTGGAGCTGTAATACTCTAATTTTGGTTTGACATATGAGATATACACGGTTCTGAATGATTCCTTACACAAGTTTCTAAAGGCAGTTCTTATGTTCGCCAGCCTTGCATATGCTGCTGATATCCTTTTGATGTGGGTTTCAGGGGGGCAGATCTGGCATGATGTGTGTGTGTGTGTTCTGTGGTAGAATATAGGTTCCTGTCTTAAGCCCCATCACTGTAGTTTTATTACTGCATATACATTTTTCCCCATTTTTCAGTTTCTCTGACTGCTATTATTTTTGCTTCAAGTTTTCCACAATGCCTGTAGTAACTGAGATATTCTTTTATTATCACACTATGTATCTTTTGATGCAAGTATAGTAGGTGTTGCTTCATAAAATAATTTAATCAATAAGTAGAATTCTTTGGTAGACATTCAACTTTATTATTTTCCTATTAGATGCTGTATAAGCAAAATACAGTACTGTACCTGACACTACTGCATTTAAATTTTCTTAGTGAACACTATGTAACTTTTGTTTTTCTTTTCATAGAAATCCAGAAGTCATCATGAGGTTTATAGAGGAAATAAAGCAGCAAAAGCCAAAAAAAAGAAAAAGTCCATTCCAGAGTCACAGGCATCAAAGCACAGCAGAAAATTACAACAGCAGTCTTGCTGCAGTTTGCCATCCAGTCATGATATTTCTCATGAGAGTTCCACGAGTGAGAATTCTATCAGAACTACACACAGCCAACAAAGAAGAGAGATTTCTACACACTCTGGTAGTAATGCCTCACAGAAAAGAGTTAGCAGAAACAGAGAAAGACACAGTGAGAGTTCTCCAGATGAGTCTTTAGACAGAAGAAAGTATGAGTCACGAGTCAAGTCTCCTCAGTGTTCTAGAGAGGCGCATCAAAGAAGCAAGGAGAAAGGAGTCCCTCATACTTGTAAAACGACCAAGCCTTTGTCAGACCAAAGTTACGCTCGGGCTACTTTAACATCGAAGTTTAGAGATTCACTTTCAAGTCGAAAGAAAGAAGAGAAAGGAAAAGAAAATATTGTTACATTCATTTCATGTGGATCTAAGGTAAATATAATTTATTTTCAGACATAACTATGTGTACCTTTTTGGAGTACAGTATATACTTTTTAATTGCAAATCTTCTCGTAAGAAAAACTTGGGAAGCTGCTTTTCCTACATACAGTAATTTCTTAAAATTCAATAAAGAAAATGCTTGGGAGAAGAACAGTACAGTACAGTGGTTTTAGAGAGATGTGCTGTATATGTTAGCAGAGTATTGGTTGGATATAAAAAGACACAAATCCATCATTGACGGTAATTAAATAGCTCTTTCCGTCTGTAGCTCCCTGAGCTTCTCGTCCAGAAACTTGCAGATCTTAGGTAGCACACCAGGCTCTAATGATTGATGGGTGCCTACTAGAGCCCATGACCAGATTCTGGCCCCTCACAGTCGAGACAAAGGAGAGCTTGGGAATATTGGTTCATAATTCTGAAGGAAAAATCACCAGAAAGAACAGTGCTTCAAAACAAGCAACTACATGGACAGCACTTGCCTAGACTATGTAAACACTTATTAGCTAAGATGACCAACTAGATGGCAATACTTGCTTGTCACCATAAGCAGGGGCCAAAGGCACATAAATCCCACTTACAGATAAAAGTATAAAGCTCATCAATCAAGCAACCTTAAGTGAAGGCCAACCAAAAGACGACCTTAACTCTCAATACTTGACAGCGGTCGACAGCTGAAAGTACACCATAGAATGAAATTTGCATTTCTGAGTCTATATGCTAGAAAAGTATTTCCAAATCTAATAATGTTTGACAACTTCCTCTGACTTTCAAAACAAGCCTCTGGATCTGATAAATTCTACCAACAGTTGGTGGGAGAATCAAATGCAGTGCAATCTCGACTAGAGTAAACCTTTTGTCAGTAAATCCCCAGTTGTAGCCCACACTTTGTGTGCCAGATATACTCACCCGCTTTCCCTTTATGCAAGTTTGATTTGTGCTGCAGGATATTTGTCTTCAGCCGGACTTTGGGATTTAGCTTCACTAAGACTGCGTGTCACTGGTTCATTGTCTCATCCAGAGTTGGTTGATTCAGTACCTTCCCTGAATGTGTGTAGCTCAGCTTCTAAGCTTTTCAGGGTTTAGCTTTACAGTATATGTGGTTCATGTGCAGGGCATGTCATGTGTGCTTGATGACAGTATTTTGATACTGAGTGAGTGCATGGTCAAGAATGACTTTCCACTAGACTAGATTCACAAGGTTGTGAATCAACTGGTTACCCCCAGGTGGAACTGTTCACCTCAGTGTGGAACCGGAGACTTTAGGTGTATTTCAGACTGCAAGGCATTCATGATGGATGCTTCTTGCCTGGACTAGAGTTGGTTGAATTTTCATGCTCTTCCCTCTGTTCAGCTTTTTACATCCATTCTTGCCAGATTGCATATAAATAAATAAGGAAATAAATAAATACTTTCTGGATGTTTTCTCAGTGAGGGTGATCATACAGCCCATCCTCCCGTTTTGGTAGTATTATAGTGACGATGAGGATCATAGTACATACAGTATACTGACGCAATTCAAAAGTAGAAATCGGACATATTGAATTTGGACAAACTGGAGAAGATTTTCTATTTATGTTGCAAAGACAAACTAAACTAACCTAACTTTCCTAGGCCTGATTCACACTATCTGAGGCCTAATGTGTACATATACACATATTGCGCACGTGTGTGTGCTATACTAGGCCTAAGAATATTTAAGTTTGCATTTTAGCGTCATTTGTTTTGGACTATAAAGTGAATAGTACAAAATTCTTCTAATTCCTTAGTACTGATACATAAATATTTGTACTATGGTGCACATAATTACAAAAAGTATTATCTAAACAGGAGTAAGGGTTGGATCATAACAATCCTCTACTTGACCTATCCACACACTAGAAAATGAAGGGACGACGACGTTTCGGTCCGTCCTGGACCATTCTCAAGTCGATTGTGACCGTCCCTTCATTTTCTAGTGTGTGGATTGGTCAACATACTTCAGCCACGTTATTGTGACTCATCGCCTGCAATCCTCTACTTCCTGTGCGTCAGTGAGGTGGTGGGGGGTGGGTGGGCAGGTTCTGGTCCCTGGTAGGCCATTCAGGCCTAAGACGGATGTGACTCATCCATGTGGAGCTATCTCGGTGAGCTACCCTCATGCAGCCACCATTCGGCCCCTCCAAAGATTTTAATGAACCCTTAGACAGCAGTTATTGTCAATAACTGCCATCAATGACTCGTAGGGTAATGCAGTTATCATATGAAGATTTAAACAAATATTGTCTTGGTTTACATGTATGATGCTAGTATGGATATAATAGGTCTGTGTGGGTATAATGGAATTTACCTTGATCCATGAAAAAAATCCTGCTACCATTTTGTGGTACAAGTGCGGTTATCATCATGAATGTTACTAGAAGAATGCTGTCATCATCATATGATGATTTAAACAGTTACTGTCTGACCATTTCTGGAAATGACCATTTTGCCATTCCTCTGTCTAAGGGTTAAACCCTAGAAAAGGATGGGGCTGAAAAAGAGGAGCGACAGCCAAAGAGTTAAAATAAAGAATCTTGTAGATTTTTCAGTATCATACCGGCTCTCTGTCTAGTCAATTGACACAATTATTAAATGCAATTTAAGTGTTCTAATCTTGTTAAGAAGTACAGTACTGTACATCTTGAAAGGACCTAGTGGACAAAGTTTTTGCTATACCTAACATTTCTTGGAATATTTTGCTTGCAATAAGTTATATGGTAATCTAGACAGGTTATATAAGTATTTGTTCTATTCATTCATGGAACTTTGCAATATGGCTAGCTGGAAGTACATTTATTTATTCTTGTATAGTAATTGGCATAATTGTTTAAACTGCATTCAATGACGAATTGTATTAATATTTAGTACATTTAGATTTATTTTTTAAAATGTAAAAAAATATTATACAAGTTGTGTTTGATGTTACATACGTGTTTTATTCAGAGTAAGAGTTATCATGTGGGAGTGATTGCACAGCAAGAGTTGAACCACTTAAAACATATGTCATCGAAGGAGCTGGAGTACATCACAGGTAATTCTTCTACAGTACTTGAAGTAATGATATGGTAAACTGTCAATATGTGTGTGTGTGTGTGTGTAATTACCTAAGTGTAATTACCTAAGTGTAGTTACAGGATGAGAGCTACGCTCGTGGTGTCCCGTCTTCCCAGCACTCTTTGTCATATAACGCTTTGAAACTACTGACAGTTTTGGCCTCCACCACCTTCTCACTTAACTTGTTCCAACCGTCTACCACTCTATTTGCGAAGGTGAATTTTCTTACGTTTCTTCGGCATCTGTGTTTAGCTAGTTTAAATCTATGACCTCTTGTTCTTGAAGTTTCAGGTCTCAGGAAATCTTCCCTGTCGATTTTATCAATTCCTGTTACTATTTTGTACGTAGTGATCATATCGCCTCTTTTTCTTCTATCTTCTAGTTTTTGCATATTTAATGCCTCTAACCTCTCCTCATAGCTCTTATCCTTCATTTCTGGGAGCCACTTAGTGGCATGTCGTTGCACCTTTTCCAGTTTGTTGATGTGCTTCTTAAGATAAGGGCACCATACAACCGCTGCATATTCCAGCTTTGGTCTAATAAAAGTCGTGAACAATTTCTTTAGTATTTCTCCATCCATGTATTTAAAAGCAATTCTGAGGTTAGAAAGTGTAGCATAGGCTCCTNCAAGATTTACAAGGAATGAATTTAACCTTGAATCAAAGTCCACCATCGGTGTTGAATTTGCCACACGCAGCATAGAGGTAAGATACTGCTACTGATGCTCATGGCTTATGCTCACTTATGTTCACAGTGAAGAATATAACTTTATCACATAAAAAAATCTTAGATCCTAATTGTTCATATCCTGTACTAATGCTTTTGTTATAATTAAACATATTGGGCCATTCTTTGTATGGTACTAGGATATTTATTATTTTTTTGTAATTCTATTGCCATGTATATAGATAAAACACAAGAAGCCTTTTATCCTGCTCATATTCAGTGCTTTGAAGCAAGCATGCTACTCATTCCAATTTTTTTTTTTTTAACTAAACCGATTTTAGTCGAGTCTTATGAATATATTACAGTACATACATAGATACTATAAAGCACCTAAATTATTAAATTATTAGGGTCATCTCTCAAAGCTCTCCAAATGTACACTCTAGAAAGGAGACGAGAGAGATATAGAATAATATATACTGTACATGGAAAATACTAGAGGGCCAGGTCCCAAATCTACACAGTAAAATAACAACTTACTGGAGTGAACGATTTGGAAGAAAATGCAGAATACAACCAGTGAAGAGCAACCTCGACACTGGAGCTTTGCTTTCTCCACAGCTGGTTCCACCCCAAATTGTCAGTGGAGGCAGTGTAGCCTTCTAGTCTTGCTGGGGTTTCAGGGCGATTGCCTTTCGACCACCCCCTTGTCCCGAGCCTTAAATCATGAACATCATTATGGTCATGATTTAATGTAATTTAATTTGGAGGGACAGTAACAAGTCATTAAATTGTATAGTATTACATCCAAGATTAATTTGTCGTGTCAAAACATCTTTCTTTACTTTTGGTATTTACCCAATTGTTGCTGGTTGTGCCCCAAATGTAATGCTTCCAGTTTGTGTTAAAATCTTGCTAATACAACAGCTTTCAGTGTCTTAGTCATGCATATATAATGGCTTGCAATCAGTCATCTTATTTGAACACGACCCAGGTAACCTTCTCACTCCCCTGTAGTAACGACATGCATGATGCTCGTACATAATAATAAGTTTCTGAATTTGAGTGTAGTAAATACATGTTAATTTTCTTTCCAGTATTAACATCTCGACTTGCTAAATTGTAAGTCAATTATGTATAGCCCCTTTCCTGTTTTTCCTATTCCAATAAGGTATTCATTTTTAGTTAGCTTTTTAAAACATGGAGACTTGACTAGGAACCTTTCAGTGATGACAATGATTATATTCTTAATGGTCTTTACTGTGGTAACAGTAGTTAGTTTAAAGCCTGCTTAATGTAGTGAAATATAAAAGGTAATTACTGTATACTAAACAACCCCTAAACATTAGGCTCAATTGAGATAAATTAAGAAATGTCTGTATAGTTCTCTTTATCATATAAATTTGAGAAAATGTTTTGAGAACTAAAGGGGTGTGTGGTAATACTGCTTTTTCTTGACTGCAATTGTGTGCAATGTGCATAAAGCAGATGCTTCACAAAGCTATGGGGAATCCAGAAACACAAGTGCAAGAATACCAAGGGCGCCTGGTGGCTGAATGGACAGCACTCGGGACTCGTAATCCCGAGGTCCGGGGATCAATCCCCGGCGATGGCGGAAACAAATGGGCAGAGTTTCTTTCACCCTGATGCCCTGTTACCTAGCTGTAAATAGGTACCTGGAAGTTACAACTGCTATGGGCTGCTTCCTGGAGAGGGGGGTGTGTGGGGGGGGGGGGGAAGTTTATCGAGAGTTGAGAGGCGGGCTGAAAGAGCCAGAACTCGACCCCCGCAAGCACAACTAGATGAATACAAAATCTGGGTGCACAGTCGCATAAGAGTCCTGGGGTTGTTCCCTCTCATACCTACTGCACTGGCTCCTGATTCCCATTGGTTATGGGAATCTTCCCATTGCAGTTGATTTATAAAATAACCTCTGGTGAAATTTTGAAGGAATTTAAAAATGTAGACAAAAACAGTAGGCATTAAGAGGTATATTTGCCAAATAGCAACAATACTGATGTAAGGTGTAGAGGAGTTGCCATTACTCTGGCCTGCGAGCTAAAAACATAATAACCAAAGGAATATTATAAATATTTAATTTCAGGAATTTCCACTTTTGATATAGCATTACCTAGTAGGTGACATTATGGATCATCTGCTTACCACAACTATAAATCACTGTTATTGCATGTGGTGATAAACCAAAGCCAGTGAATGTAATGGTCCAGATTGTAGCACGGTCAATTTTGTTATTATATAGTTACTTAGGTCATATTTAATGCATGTTGACTAATATTATAGCTGCTTCTAAAAGCTAGCATAATTAACAGCATTTCCTACATGATCTATAGCCTAGTTTATATTTACTGTAATTTCTTTTGACAAAGGTTATGATTTGATGAATATTATCTATTTAAGAATGTTGTTTTGTAGAAACAATTTACATTAATGCTAATCCTTCAATTAGGTTATGCAAGTGAGTATAAATAACTAACATTTTACAAGGTTCAAAGTAATCTTATTTCTAAAGTTCTTAGAGCAATCCTAAATAGTTCTAGAGTTAAGCCTGTGTGGTGTTTCGTTGCTCAGGTTGACGGCAAGACCATAAAGGCACAGATCTGGGACACAGCAGGGCAAGAAAGGTATCGGGCCATCACCTCGGCCTACTACAGGGGCGCCGTGGGTGCTCTCTTGGTGTATGATATTGCCAAACTGCTCACATATACCAATGTAGAACGTTGGCTGAAAGAACTTAGAGATCATGCTGATCAAAATATTGTCATCATGCTTGTAGGTAAGTTATTACAATATAATTATTTGTAGAGCTTGATTATCTATCTGCATCTGTATATCTAATGTAATATTCTCAACAGAGTAGTGGCATGTGTAGCCTCCTCCAAGCATTTTGTCTTGCCTGAGTTCAAATACAGTACAGTAATATACTGTACCTGTACTGTCATTCCTTGCACCTATATATTTACTTCCTGTACATATCTTTTAATTGTTCTCGTTCTCATTCTCTCTTCCACTTTATCCCAGTGTTTGCATTTACTTTTTATTAGCTGGTGTATGATGGAATATATTTAAAGGATATTTTATTTGAAAATGAAGATTGATTTTTAAACCATTACAATAAATATTTAGCATATAAATACAGGAGGGTATTATATGATTGTAGACACTTTACACATCACTTTACACAAACCTAGGCTGCTCCAAGCAACAACCTGTTGGACCCCCAACTCTCACAAGTCAGCCGGGCTTGGGGAGTAGAAGAACTCGCAGAACCCCCCTCCAGCAGGTATCCAGCGTAATAGCTTCACACGTCGTAAAAATCTTTGAAAGAATGTTAAGAAGAAAGATTATAAATCACATGGATAACATCTACATAACCCTTCTTGAGATGATTTGATTTGACCCTGGACAACATGGGTTCAGAACAGGGTCCTGCCTCTCACATTTGCTAGATCATTATGACATAGACTTAGATGCCATGGAAGACAAGCAAAACGCAGATGGTATAAACATAAGCTTTGCAAAAGCTTTTGACAAATGTGACCATGGTGATGGTGCACTCATAAGGTATTACTGGCAAAGTAGAGAGATGGATATTTAACTTTCCTAATGAACAGAACCCAGAGTGTAACAGAAACTAACATAAAATCCAGATCATCCACAATGAGAAGCTCAGTTCCCTCAAGATATTGTGCTTGCTATGGTACTTTTTCTAACCTCATATCAAACATAGTCAAGAGTACAAACTATAGTACTGTACTGTATCATCACTTGCAGATACCATAGGATTTTGATAAGAATATACAATATAAAGGACACAGCAAACCTCTAGCCTGATATTCATCAGGCCTTTCATTGGGTCACAGATAATATGATGATATTGAAAATAAGTTCCAGCTTCTGCATTATGAGAAAAATGAAAATATAAAAACTGAACCCATGCATAAAACACAATCAAATCATACTAGAACGAAAGAGAAATGTAAAGGATCTAGGATTAATCATGTCAAAGACCTCACCATAAAGAACACAATAAAATAGCTGTCATGACTGCAAGAAAAATTATGGTTGGATAAGGTGGTGGTTTCAAAGAAGGAATGTCACTGATACTTTTCAAGACACTAGTGCATTCTAGCATGAAATATTGTTTACACAAACAGCTACATTCAAAGCCGGAGAAATTGCTGATCTGGAGAGCGTGCAAAGATCATTTACTGCTAGAATTCACTCAATAAAACTTCTAAATTATTAGGACTGATTAAACATTCTGAATCTGTATTCACTAGAGCGCAGTCGAGAGAGCTACATGATAATTTACACGTGGAAAATATTAGAGGAACTGGTGCCAAATCTGCCCACAGAAATAGCATCACCTGGAAACAGTAAGCATGGTAGGATGTACAAAATAACCCCATTGAAATGCTGAGGTGCAGTAGGTATGCTATGAGAACTGTCAGCATCAAAGGCCCAAGACTTTTCAACATAATTCTCCTCCTACACACAATGAGCATAACTGGTCCGCATCTCATGGGGGTCGAGAGACTACTCGATAAACACCTCCAAAGCATACCTGATTGACCAGGCTGTGATTCATGCTTTGTGCTGCTAGCATTGCATCCAACATCCTGGTTAACCAGACTACCAACCAGGCCGTGGGGACATTGATCCTTGCAACCACCACAAGGTAGACAGCTAACCACTCCATTTTTGTGGTGTGACAGCACTAGTCTCAAGAAATTAAGGAAATATACAGTACAGTGGAACCTTGATTAACGAGCATTTCCAGTAATAAGCGAGCCACTCGCAGCAAATTTGTCTCTATTGACGAGCTTCACCTCTATTAACAAGCAAAACCACACGGTGCTTCCTAGCGTCTCGCGGGTTCTCACAAATTCTCGGACGCCTCCGACGCTGGTGTTGTTGTATCGCACATGACAAGCATCCCTCTAGATTATTTGCACTTTTCTTTGGGTTTTTAGTGGTTTTGTGACTACAATTTGTAACACATGATGTCGCCAAGAACTTGCTTGCTAAAGATAGTTGTCGAGGAAGAAAGACACAATTACTGTGGATTTGAAGAAGGAAATTATATGCAAAGCTGAGTGTGGTGTCTGTGTGACTGATCTCACAAGGGAGCATGGCAGGTCCTCATCAACAATTTACACCATTAGTAAGGGAATAGGAGGTAGAGAGGATGCTCTGCCTCTTCCACTGAGATCAGGGAAGTGTTGGGAATGTTTGAAAAAGTGAAACGCGTTCTTGGAAAAGCTGCTCTGATAAAGCAGTGACAACCTGGTGTGTGAAAATGTTTATTTATCACTTTGTGATAACACTGTGAAAGTGTTATCACTTTCGCAGGTAATGTCGCGTGAACGTGACACACTTTTTTCTCTTGAATGCCCCCAAACACCCGTGCTCAAGCGTCATTTGAGCAAATATTTCTATAAAATCCAATCTTATCCGATCGACTTGGGAGAGTATAAACATGTTTGCCATGAAATTTCCGTTTTCTCTAATAGCCACATAGCCTATTTGGGAGAGCGCATTGTATGTATCTTCGTGGTAAGACCATTGTATTGTTGACATGACGAGTGTAATCGACGTAGTTTTTCATTTGGTGCTGGTCTAACGCATCCTTGTGTGACATTTTGAAGAAATTTGGGTGAAATTCCCAAGAAGAGAGAGTCTGCCTGACTCAGAGTGGATTCTCCGTCCACACCATACACCAACCCCTCTCCTCCTTCCCACCTCCCCATCGTCTCCCTCAAGCCAGCAACTACTCACTCATAAGGTAAAGTAAACATTAAAACAGTATAACAAAACATTTATAATTACATGTGCAGTATTATATTACATAAAAAAATGCCATACAAGTATGGATGGTTTGTGGGAGTGGAATGGATTAAATTTATTTCCTATATTTTAAATGGGGAAATTTGTTTTCTAAGAATCCGAGTTTTCAGATACCAGCTTCGGTGCCAGAACTGTTAAACACACCGTTAACCCTTACACTGCTCAGGGGTCCTGGGGACATTTACACCCCTGTGCGCAAGAAAAAAAAAATTCCAAAAATTTTTTTCGTCTTCTAAACATGTTAATTTGTGTCCCCTGAGCACGGGAAAAATAGCAAAAAATCGTAGGTCACATATTTTGGGCGCAATTGACCGAGGAAGTCTGCTGGCAAAAAGTGGGCGTTGACAGAGCGGTCGCCAGGGCCGGTCAGCGTCACCCGCGCTGACAGATGGGAGTTGCCACAAAGATATTATTACCTAATTGTTTCAATGTCTCCGATTGATTTTTTCTTAGTTTTTTTGCAGTAATATTATTCATAGTGTGTATTGTAATATATTTATATAATAAAAGTGGTGAATAATCGCTATACTCAAAGTATGTGTGCATATTAGTAATTCAATTATTATGTTCATAAAACATAAACAAATAGTTTTGCTGCTATTACACTCTATACACAGGTTATATATAAGTATCTGCATATTTTGGTTACCATAACGAACCACTAAGTTGGTATTGAGAGTCGAAAAGCAACGAAGAGTTACTGCTACACACCAGCCAGCCACTCGCTGCCACTCCCTCAACACACGCACTAAACTTTCTCCCCCAACAATACCATTTGTGGTGTTATTACACTATATACAGACGTTATATATAAGTATGTATATATTTTGTTCACCACAACTGTACAGCTAAGCTGATATAGTTAGTTCAGGCACTAAGAGTCGTCGGTATGCACAGCTGGCGGCTGGCGGCTCCCTCACTCATTCAAGGTCACACACACACTAAACTTTCTCCCCCAACAATACTGTTTGCTGCTATTACACTCTATACACAGGTTATATATAAGTATTTGCATATTTTGGTCACCATTACGAACCACTAAGTTGGTATTGAGAGTCGAAGAGCAACGAAGAGTTACCGCCACACACCAGCCAGCCACTCGCTGCCACTCCCTCAACACACGCACTAAACTTTCTCCCCCAACAATACCATTTGTGGTGTTATTACACTATATACAGACGTTATATATAAGTATGTATATATTTTGTTCACCACAACTGTACAGCTAAGCTGATATAGTTAGTTCAGGCACTAAGAGTCGTCGGTATACACAGCTGGCGGCTGGCGGCTCCCTCACTCATTCAAGGTCACACGCACTAAACTTTCTCCCCAACAATACTGTTTTCAGTGTTATTACCCTATATACACATATTATATATAAATATCTACATGTTTTATGCACTGTAACTGTACACCTAAGCTTGTAGTGCGCCCAAAGAGCATAGTGGCCACCCTCTAAACAGCTTGACAAATCGTGCAGACGACGTCACCTCCGTCACCCAAATGGCTCCTCCCAGCATAATCCTTTTGCTGTTATTACACTAATACACACATTATATATAAGTATCTACATTTGTGTTCACCATAGAGAACCACTGAGCTGGTATGGTGAATGTAAACAATAACAGGTGGCCACACAGTCAGTAAACGATGCTGTCTCCCTGAGTCTCTCAGCATCACTCCTCCCACAGCGCTAATTATTACAACAATCCTGCTATTATCACAACCCTGGTTATTTATATCACAGTCACGGGTCATCTGTAATATTGTCATCACTAAATAATAAGTTATATATTTATTTTGACATTTTTCGGTGATGCTGTGGTCACAAGCTGAACAGCAATGCTGATCGCTCATGCTGCGTGCGCCAGCCTTGGTTGCTCCAACAGTACTGTGCCTCTCACACCTGAGAATATTGCCCACGATTTTTTTTTTAAATGGCGTCTGTTGACAAGAGCCCTGAGGAAGCTACTGTGAACCCCGTGTAGCCGCGGGCCATTTGAATCGGGAATGGCACCCTATGGCGTATATATACGCCATGCGCACCGTCGGACATGTTACTCAGGGCGTATATATACGCCATGCGCAGTTTAAGGGTTAATAGAGGTTCCACTGTATATACTAATACACAAATGCACATACTGTAATAGGCATAGGCTTTTAAAGACTCCTAAGTCTGACATGACCCATGCGAGGGTGGTTGGTGCTAGCTCCAGGGAACTACCTTTCAGCCCTTCCAGGAAGACAAAACTTTATCATTACCTAATTCAGTATACATTATTACTTAAAATATATTAAGTAATGTGGCATCATTGCTCTCAATATTAAAACATTTTAAGTTTCAGACCATTTTTTGCAAATGCTGTATTTTTACTTATCCAAATTTACTCCCTGAATTCTATTATGAGCAAACAAAAATATGGTATACCTCTACTATCAAATTTTCAAGAACTGATACTGTCATTATTGTAATTAAATATACAGTATTATTATTATTATGTACCTTTGAGCCATAACCCTTGGTGGCTGCAATTCCACTGAAAATACTGTACTGTTTGTTGCATACAAATAATAATTCAGCCTTTGGGGTTTAGGTAATTATTTGTTTCTGATTGTGCAGGTAACAAATCAGACTTGCGCCACTTACGATCAGTGCCGACAGAGGAAGCCAAGGCATTTGCTGAGAAAGAGGGCCTGTCCTTTATTGAAACCTCGGCGTTGGATTCCACTAATGTAGAGACAGCCTTCCATAACATCCTCACAGGTATGTGAAGAATTGCCATTTTGAACACTGCAGGTGCTGGTTCAGTCTCTCGTGGATGTATTGTTACTAGACGTGTCTTACAATATATAGTTTCATGACTGGTATTGATTGCATCTTGAATTATTTTTAGCTTTATTGATTGCCTTCAAGACTTTGGTAATTTTGTTTATTGCTTGAGAATTTGTATACTGTGTTAAATTGTAATACTTGTCTTTGTCCAGGGCACTGACTTAAGCCTTTTTATGGCTTTTATGTTTTTTCCTTAGTCCAGTTTTGTTATAGGAATGTTTTTCATGTATATAGTTAATAATTTATATTGGAATGTTTGGTTCATTTGTCTTCAGTCAGTTGTTGTTTAAATAATACAATACCATTAATAACTGCTCTCTCTTGCAAGCAAATACATTTTCAAGGTCAAAAAATCTAAATTTGATTGGAAATAAAAATGGGTTTTATCAGGATACTGTATTTAATTTTAACTGATTATTTTTCATATACCTGAAAAGATAGCTTATTAATCAAATGTGAAATTTATTTAGTACAAGATGGATTAAGCATGATGGGCATTAGAAAGTGGCCTCTTATCCATTATACTCACCTCTAGAGAATTATTTATCTGTATTGCTCTTGCATGATTATAATGTGCATTTAGTGCTTTTGAACCTTGAAATTTTTGCACCTAAAATCATTTAAAATAAAGTCTAAAGTATGAAGGTAATGTAACAAGGAATGTTTGGAAATTGATAATAACAAGTTAGCAATATTAACAGTTGACTAACACATCTCCCATTCTTTGCATGCTGGCTAGAAATTTACAGGATTGTCTCCCAGAAGCAAATCCGTGATCCTCATGACCACGATGACAGTCCAACAGCCGATGTAAAGGCTATTCACGTGGAGCCAACTGTAAATGCCGAGAGTGTGCGCAAGCAATGTTGTCAACAGTAGGGAGAGCTTCTCCTCACACCTGGAAATTTGGGCAAAGGGTTAGAGTCGACATTAATGTCCAGTAAAGGGATCTAATGCACTAGCTCTTCTTAAATCTGTTAAGCACTTTTTCACCTCGTTTGCGCTTTGTTACACACATCCGAGTTGAACCTGTCTCAGAGTATGCCGAAATACTTGAAGATGTGAATATTTTCAATTAGAGGCATAATAAGGTTGAATTTGCCAGTTTGCTACAGGGAAATCCCAAACCTTATTATCTTTTTGATTAATGACTGTCAAACATGGCTTCCTGCAGGCTACATTCACTTACGGCTTTTATTCCAACTGCCTTTGCCTGAAAATGTTATAATGGGTCATACAGCATGATCATGGGCATAATGGTTTGTGAAGTTTGAAACAAGACATTTAAATGCATGAGATAGTGTATTTAAGAATCATAAGATGAACAAGTGCTTGATGATTGGCATGGAAATAATCCAGCTGAATTTCACTCAAATTCTTATTACACAGGTTAATTTTCTGGATACTGTATTGGAGGTTTAATTGCACTACATCTTCCTTGAGGAAAATGGCAGTAGTCATTCATTCTCGCAAGATTTGAGAGTTCGACAAACGTCTAGTCCGGGACTTCAGTGCATAGTCGTACAGGAACAATCTGTCGGATCAGTTGTTGTAGTTACTGCTTCTTAGTGTTGCTATACTAGCATGGCATGGTTACATGTTGCCTCAGTAGCAAAAATAGTGTTTAATTTTGTCTTTTATATTTTACCCTGGAAATTAAGCATGAGTTTCCTATATTAAATATACTAGTACTGTACACACAAAAGATCACCACATGTTTTGTATCTGGTAACAATGGGATGTTCATTTATACATTAGATGTTAATATCCAGTGAATATTGACATCTTCAGGAACATTCATTTTGGTCATAAACTTTTATTAGTTTAACACAAGCAAAGAAACTGAAACAGCTGCTGTAAGGGTGAGTAGGTATGCATCTTGTAATAGTACTGCTATAATAATAATAATAATAATAATAATAATAATAATAATAATAATAATAATACAGTACTGTAATTATAAGGTCATGATATATACTGTTAGTTCTTTGGATTAAATATTGCATATACAGTATACTATTCATTTTTTGTGATGCCCATCATACATGGCGTTACCTACTAGTCTTAAAGCTCCCACATAAAGTCGTTGTACTCTTGACCCACACTCCTGCAAATACCATCTCTGGATGTTAGAACAGTTGTCGAGTAATTCATGTAGTGTTTGTGCTAAGAGCTCATTTTGCGCATACAAGGAACCGAGTACTGTCCGTAGGTTATCATGTTATATATATACACCTGTATTATATGTGTACCTGCTTCTGGCACAGCTCAAAGAAAGTTTTATATACTCCTTTGCTATAAATTTGTCTCGGAATGTTCAGGAATCGACTCGAACACTGTTGTAAAAACCAAGCCACCAGGTGACTATAATGGCATCACAGGAGATAACAAACGATTGCATGTTTTTGGATTAAATTAACTTTTCTGGTATACCAGGCAAAGCTTCAAATTTTCTCTTAACAAAAACTTGTGTAATGACTTATTAGATGGCCTATCATTCCCTCACGCCACCTTTGTTGCTCTGTGGTGCATAAGTATAATGCATAATATTTAGGGTTGATATTTAACATCTGCTTGTCTTGGCCATCCTGTGGAACTTTACCTCCAAACGGAATACACAAAGACCCTTACCTCATTTTGTCTTGGCACATACCTCCTTGGGGTATAGATAGATGAACGCTACTTTATTTGCATTCCTGAGTTCCTCGCGGCCACTTGTCCCTCGATAGAATTCTTGGTGAATCGGATACTTTTGATATTGTTCGCCTTATGCGTTTCTGTTCTTGTATTGACATACTTGGTGATATTTAGCGCCCTCTGATTATTTCGCACCTTGATGGTGCTACATAGCCTTCCCGGTTTGGTGCCTTTTTTTGATAATTACTTACTTGCATTCCTGAGGAACTGTCTGAACTGGACTATGCCTGCCCTACGTATTCATCAGCTTTGCCCGTGATCCTTCGTTATCTTAATGCATTGTCGTACAGGCATGGACATCGGCTTTGGGGCTCATCATTTACTCATACAGGACTTGTCTGTAGAAACCAGTGGCACATCATTATAAGATTGCCATTCATGCTTGCATACCTTCACTACTACCAGTATTGAGAATATTTTCTTTTGCACTAGCACACTACTGTACTGCTGTATTATGCATTGGTCAGAGTCTGCTGACGATATTGGATACTCCATTGTTATTCCTTATCAAATCTGTGTGCTGTCTTCCCCACCCTTCCCCAAGGACTAGCATTTTCATGGAGCCTTGCAATTTTGCACACTGCACAAGTTATTGTGTGCCAATGTTTGTTATTGTAGTTGACTCGGTGTGCTCATAGCCCTTCCCATCCCATGGTAACTACGATCCAATACTGATTGTTCCTCACTTTCAGCAAGTACAAGACAATAAAATTTTGCTGAATTTGACTTCGAATCCATATTGGTGTAACTTCTAATGACCTGTACACTACGGCTGCTAAAAAAAAAAAAACTAGATGTCCCATCTTCCACAAATGGTTTTCCGGAACGACCATGTGTCTTGTTTTCCGACCGTCCCCCGCGGTCGCTTGTCACTCGATAGTACAGTATTCTCGGTGACTCGGATACTTTTGATATCGTTCGCCTTATGCGTTTCTGTTCTCGTATTGGCGTCCTTGGTGGTATTTAGCGCCCTCTTGATTATCCCGCACATTTGATGGTGCTACATAGCCTTCCCGGTTTGGTGCCTTCTTTTTGATAATTACTTGCTTCCAAAAATGGTTCTGAATTCGGATTTTTACTGTCATCCATAATGCAAGCTACAACCATTAGAGGGCCAGATAATTGGCTATTCTGAATACCAAATTGCATTCCATTGAACATGACCCATTCCTACCATTGTAACAGATGGTGGAAAAAGGCTTTTGGCTTTTTGGTATTAGTCCGCACACAACTAACTTGTGGGCCTTTAATTTAATGAAAATCTGCTTCAATGTCACAACTCCACTGTCCCACATTGTCACTCGCCTCTAAGAATGTCCCGATTTTCAAGACGATTGTAAATTTTGCTTTCCCAATATCCCTTTGATTCACTTGTGGCTCGATAACACCTTTCGATGCCTTTTGACATCACATCTTGTTTTTCTTGCTCTCGTACTGTTATGCTGAATAATAATGCATAATCTAAATTTTTGTTTTCATCTATACTCTAGGTTATCATTTGCAAATATTTTGACACTAGATGCATAGTTATAACCAACAAAGAACTCGGAAAAGGTAACATTATTGTAAACATATTTTTGCCACTGGCAGATAAAAATGGCTCTTAAGATTTTTTTTTTGTTATTGCAAATTACCTAAATGAAAAGTTTGGAAGTTTTTTTCTTTTTACATTTGTATAGACTGATCATGTACACAGATTTATATTTTTACTTTTTATTTGGGCTGAATAAATGAGGAATGTTAATGTTCATAAACATTCGTTCATTCATTGCTGTCGTGCATAACCTATGATAAATACACTTTTGTTTTTGCACCTGTTCTCTAGAGAATTCGTTTGCAAACATTTTGATACCAAATGTGCACTGTAGTTATAAGCCAACAAATAACTTTGAAAATACAAAATGATTGTAAACACATTACACATCGTTGAGCACGGTCCTTGGGAATGTAAAATATTTACGGTTGAGAATGTGCGGAGAGACTGTACTGCCAAAGTGTTAATAATTAGTTTGTTGTTGTTTGTAAATTCATGAAAGCCAGAGCATTTACATCTATGTATAACAAAGCGTTGGTATTTTAGAAGTTTGTGTATTAACAAAATTAGTATTAGGTAGAATTCATGAGAATGGTATTATTGTTTAGTATTTTGTTATACTGTTCTTAAATTCTAATCCTGCATTACAGATTAATAACAAAATTCAAATTACTCCCACAGAAATATATCGCATTGTCTCGAGGCAGCAGCTCCCAGACAGTGGAACGAATGAACCTCCTGGTGGTAAATCAATCACTGTGGAGCCCACCGAACCACCCAGTGGATCATCCTCCAACAACTGCTGTGCCCGCTAACCCTCTTAATCCCCATTTTACTGAAAAGCCTCTAGCGTTCCGTCTATCCCAAGCCCATCTCGGTTCCTTATTCTTGACACCTGTCTGTTAGTATTTCCACAAAAAAACAATACACACTCATCACTCAAAGTTGCAGGTTGGTGGAAGACAGTCTGGTTGCAGGAGTTCTAAGGTTGTTTGAGGACATGATAATGTTTGCTCATCTTTAATTCAACTCTGTTTATCCTCGCTCTCCACCAATCTACATAATTATTAGCAATCTCTGCTGCTCCAGACTAATGTTCCCTGGGTTATTAATAGCATTGCAATGCTAATTTTCAGTGTCTGCCAAGGGAGAATTGGTAATAAATGTGTGATTATCACTCTGTACACTATAAAAATAAATATTGTAATTTTAAAATGAAAAAGGAGTAGGTTTGCCATACCTGTCTGTTTGTTGTGCTGATGTGTATAAGCACAAACATGGATTGCTATTTTTTTGTCATAATTTGTTGACTTTTGCTAAGGCTACAGAACAATAGTTTAATCACATCCTCAACTAACAAAAAGAAGTTAAGTGAAAGTTTATTTGAATTTTTACAGTATATTTTAACTAGGTCACATTGTATATTAATTGCTAGCACCATTACACCCATCCTGTGTATATGCAGAAAGCTTTGTTGCTTTCAGTCTAGCCATCTAATCATAACTGCAGTATTGAAGTATAGATATGTCCATATCCAGTTAAAGGCATAGCTCCTAGCAATGGTTACTGGGTGAACCTTTGTGGGCAATGGATCGAGACCACTTACCTCAGTAATGCAGAATTTGTCCTTATTTACGAAGGAATGAGAGCCCATGTTGATATCATGTACGCTGGCTGATAGACACTAAACAGACAGAGAACTGTATTGGCTGCCTTATTTCCCCTGTCAGTGATACCCAATAGTTTTAACTGCATTACCAAGTGTGAAATGTGATTGATTGGTGTGGACTATACACCTCATATTAGCTTTAGGGTAAATAGTAGTTTTTCCAGTTAACTTGGGTAGATACTTGATGGTACCTAAGTTTTGCAGGTGAACACCAGTGGGAGTAATAAGTCTTTTGTTGCTGTGTGATCTGGAGACGAGTTGCTGTTGCCAAATTTGAGACCAAGTCGGAATGGACTCCTTACCAAATTTGATGAATAAGCACGGCCTACAGATTGTCTTGCTGGGGAATTTAAGTCTTTTTCATGTTTGCCAAATATTTAGTCATTTATTTGTCTCACACTCTTTTTCTTGTTAGCATGTTGTCTTCTGCCTTGTGTAAAGCTTCTCTTTTCAGTAGGACTCGCAAATTTAAGAATAGTGTCGGTGAACATATTATTATTGTTACGAGGTATTGCATTTATGAACATAGCTTCTTGCAAATGAATTAACAGTACTGTACATTGAAATGTACCAACATTGGGATGTAGCTAGAGTTTACCTGACCATCTAATGGAAACTATGGATCTACAAGATTCTTTGCTTTTAAGAATAGTTTATGAAAGAGAGACTAGAATTTTGAAAGTTCATACAATCAAGAAGCACTTTGATTATATATGTGCTTTTTCTTGTTTTATGATTGTGAAAAAAATCTTTGGGTGTGGTTACTAAACATTTTAAGAATTCAGAAGCAGAGATTTAGACAAAACTTGTGCTCCTTGATTGATATGGTTCAGAGAGATTTGTTATGAAGATCTGCAGAGTTGAAATGTAACCTATTTACATATTGGAATATTCTAAAGACTTGCCTTAATTTTCTACTGTGGCTGAATCAGTGAATGGAGAGGTGGGCATTGCAGAGGTCAGTCTTGGTGATTGCTTCTTAATCATCTTTAAAGAGCACCAAAACGATTTGTTAATTTAACTGTTATTAGCTTAATATCACAAACGTGAATCATATAATAAAATTTATGGGTGGACAAATGTTTTATTTTAATGAATAATGTTGAAAAGTTGAACTTCAGACAATTCTTAAAAGGGTAATAGAAGTTATTTATTTAATAATAAAGTATCAAACATAGTATATAAAAATGTCTGCAAATGTCAATTATGCTGTAATGTGCTCTAGACTAAGATGTTCAACATTTTCTGATAATTAGGAATCAATTTAGCTTCATAAACTCTCATTCTCACTTCAGTAAGAATGTGATAAAAAATGGCACAAGGCTATTTAAATTGTAAACTTTGCCAGCATTCTCAAGGTGGAAGTAGACGTGTTGATGTCTTAACTATTGTAAGGGGTGCTTTGAGGAAATTTAGTAAGCCTCTTTGAGTTCTATCAGTAGTAAGTTTCCTATGGGTTAATATAATCGTTATAATAATTTTGAATAAGATGTGTGCTTATTTTTTCCTTGGTGATTCAAGCCCAAATTGTCTGTATGAGTCAAGATTGGTAGTAGAGGGTCGTGGCCATGCTTCTATGAGATTCAAGATTATCGAACTACACAGTCTTACAAAGAGGTTATTTCCAAGGTTCCCACATTGCCTTTCTTGTCTCGTATAAATGTGATTGACATGTCAAGTGTAGCCCTGGTTTCACGCTTGCATAGGAAATTTTGTAAAGCAATGTAAAGAAGCACATTATTTGCAATAAAACAATGCTAAATATTTACAAACTTTAAAATAGTATTGATACCCTTGTTTGGTTTATTAGCATGTAGTAAGTGTTGGGCATGTAAACTATACAAGACATTAAATTGAAAAGAGCAAAGTTTTTTAACGGTTTCGCTAAGGGCCATACTCATTAACACATTTGTTGCTTCCGAGGCGAGAAAGAACGGCACTTACGAGCAAACTTAAATTAATATATGGGGAACTGGAGATTGTCTGGTGACATACGTTTGCAATTACCAGAAATATCTCTAAACACTGCACTGCGCTCATGTCGTTAATTTTGACACTTGTGGTGTGCCGGGAAAAAGTTAGCCTGAAAAAATAAATTTTTTCATTTGCCATTGTTAATTTGCATTCAGGAAGAACAAATCCATGCAAGAATTCTCTTGGCTGTTGTAGCCCAGAGAAGTTGTGTTTTTTCTCCAGAAATGAGGTGGTGCCACATGGGAATAACTTAGTAAATATATTTTCATTGTTTCTCACTTTAATGGTGTTTATTATATATAACTTTGAAAATATATGTATGTACAGATGTGTATAAATACATACACACACACACACACACACATAAATGATCTACCAGTTGGTATACAGAATTATATGAACATGTTTGCTGATGATGCTAAGATAATAGGAAGGATAAGAAACTTAGATGATTGTCATGCCCTTCAAGATAACCTGGACAAAATAAGTACATGGAGTGCCACTTGGCAAATGGAATTCAATGTTAATAAATGCCATGTTATGGAATGTGGAATAGGAGAACATAGACCCCACACAACCTATATATTATGTGAGAAATCTTTAAAGAATTCTGATAAAGAAAGAGATCTAGGGGTGGTTCTAGATAGAAAACTATCACCTGAGGACCACATAAAGAATATTGTGCGAGGAGCCTATGCCACGCTTTCCAACTTCAGAATTGCGTTTAAATACATGGATGGCGATATACTAAAGAAATTGTTCACGACTTTTGTTAGGCCAAAGCTAGAATATGCAGCGGTTGTGTGGTGCCCATATCTTAAGAAGCACATCAACAAACTGGAAAAGGTGCAAAGACATGCTACTAAGTGGCTCCCAGAACTGAAGGGCAAGAGCTACGAGGAGAGGTTAGAGGCATTAAATATGCCAAAACTAGAAGACAGAAGAAAAAGAGGTGATATGATCACTACATACAAAATAGTAACAGGAATTGATAAAATCGATAGGGAAGATTTCCTGAGACCTGGAACTTTAAGAACAAGAGGTCATAGATATAAACTAGCTAAACACAGATGCCGAAGAAATATAAGAAAATTCACTTTCGCAAACAGAGTGGTAGACGGTTGGAACAAGTTAGGGGAGAAGGTGGTGGAGGCCAAGACCGTCAGTAGTTTCAAAGCGTTATATGACAGAGTGCTGGGAAGACGGGACACCACGAGCGTAGCTCTCATCCTGTAACTACACTTAGGTAATTACACTTAGGTAATTACACACACACACACACACACACACACACGTCTTCCCAGCACAAAGAGTGCTGGGAAGACGGGACACCACGAGCGTAGCTTTCATCCTGTAACTACACTTAGGTAATTACACACACACGTATTTATTTATAGTAATATATATTAGCCTAAATCTTATAATTGCATATAGCCCACATCTTGCCTGAAATATGTACATGGTAATCACTCATTTGCCATTGGTAAACGTTCAGTGACTCCTAGTATGGCCGGCCTGCATGTTAGGGCACTGGATGATGATGATAACAGATATGGTCCTCCTCTTTTTTTTTCCTAAGGGGCCTAAAAGGAAAATGAGGGACTCTGGACATTTTTAGAGATGGGAATGGTTACTGAAGGCCTGAAGAAGCAAATGCAGACCCCATGTCTGCATGGGAATTCAAAATTTTGATAGATAACCCTGGTTGTGTTGTGCACCATCAATGAGACTACCTTGGTTGTGGTGTGCACCATCAATGAGACGACCCTGGTTGTGATGTGCACCATCAATGAGACGACCCTGGTTGTGGTGTTCACCATCAACGAGACGACCCTGGTTGTGGTGTGCACCATCAATGAGACGACCCTGGTTGTGGTGTGCACCATCAATGAGACGACCCTGGTTGTGGTGCACAGTGTTGGTTAAGGATACATCGTCCTTGGCAAACAAAGCCACAAATTAGTTTTAAGTGGTGCGGAATGGGGACAGGCTGAGGACTCACTGGGGGAGATGCAGCTCGCTCCTACAACCAGAATACTACTTAATATATTCACTCAAACCATCATATGGCAACTTGATTTTTTCTAGCCATTTTCCCATAATACAATTTTCATTGTATTATAATTTTTTTTAATGCTTTTAGCTGAATTTTTTTTATTTCATGTTAATACTGTATTTGATATCTGCCTACATTGAGTGTAAAGTCTTACCTGTAAAGTAAATGCACCAAGGCCATTACCATCTTTAGATGATTTTGGGGCTTAGTGTCCCCGTGGCCCGGTCCTTGACCAGGCCTCCTTTTTGTTACACATCCCCAGGAAGCAGCCCGTAGCAGTTGTTTAACTTCCAGCCTAGTTGTGCTAGGTGAACAGGGCATCAAGGTGAAAGAAACTGCCCATTTGTTTCCGCCTCCGCCAGGGATTGAACCCAGAAACTTTGGACTACGAATCCCAAGCACTGTCCACTCAGCCATCAGACCCCTATACATATATTTATATGTATGCCATGCTCGGTCTTCTCACCTGGAGTGTGGATAGATGGACACTTCTCTATTTGTACTTGCCTAGGTACAAATGTCTAAGTTGGACTATGGATGCCCATGTAACCTGCTCAAGAGCCTCGCCTCATAGCTGTTTTGCATTTGTCTCCCAACCTTCTATTTGCCATGTTTACTATTGCAACTGAAAGGAATTTGCTTCAGTTGCCTCAATCTGGTTGAAGCCCATTCCATTTTATTACCATTTACTGCAGGCAAGTATTTCCATGCAAATCTTTGGCATGCTTTCAACTTCTACCTGCTGTCCCTTGCCTTGAAAATGATCTCGAGTGT
Source organism: Procambarus virginalis (assembly GCA_020271785.1). Classification (NCBI taxonomy): domain Eukaryota; kingdom Metazoa; phylum Arthropoda; class Malacostraca; order Decapoda; family Cambaridae; genus Procambarus; species Procambarus virginalis. The sequence goes on along the minus strand of WNGS01001312.1, from coordinate 35,454,106 downwards.
CTTGTATATTGTATTCATATACCTTGTCTTTTTTTTTTTTCCAGAGTTGTTGGCTTTAATTCACTTAGCCTATCTAAGCTCATATCTTTCGTCTCTGGTACCTGTCTTATTGGAAAATTTGGACTTTATCAATTTTGTTTTGGTGCTCTTCCATGTGGTCTCCAAGTACAGCTGCTTACTCTAGGACTAGTTACAATATGCAGCTAATCTTATTCTGTTAGGGTGAGGAATTATCAAAAGAAAGCACCAAGCTTGGGAGACTACGTAGCACCATCAATGTTGCTGGATATTCAAAATGCACAAAAATATCACTGAGGATGCCAATACAAGAACTGAAGCACATAAGGCGATTTACATCAAAGAGATCGGATTCACTGGGGTGTCTATCGAAGGACAAATGACCATTACGGACTTGTGGGAATTTTGTTAAGATGTTCCTCTAGCACAAAGGCAGGTGTCATCCACTCTCAGGCTGTTGAACCTTTTTGATTCCTGCCATTGTTTTCCTTGTAATCTGTATTATCCTTCTGGTCTCATCTTCACTATAATTTATTCACAAGAAGGTACAATGGGTTGGGGAGATTATATAAGATTGGTATTTTTACATTTATGTAAAGCCACCAACATGCTTAGCATTTCGGGTAGATTCATAATCTTAACATATCAGGAAAGATGAAAAGGTACATTGTAGCAAGGTATTATAGCAACAAAAAAACTACAATACAAGTTGACAGCGGTGATTACACTGGTAAGGAGATATGTCCTTAAGTAAAGTACTGTACAGTACTAATATTGGAGAAGTGCATAGTACAAGATAGTGAGTTTGAAGCACAAGGTAGGAAACTATGAGGATGAAATTTTAGTTTTACTTTTGAACAGAGCATGGATTGAATTTTTTGTTTAATTTATCAGGGAATGAGCTTCAAAAGACTGGAGCTCTTTTATTTGCATGGAGAGTTTGCACAGATTTAGTCTGCCTCAGGGAATGTCAGAGATTGATTTCTGGTGTGGTGCTCATGGGTTCTATTACACATGAAGGAAAAGTTTCAGATCAAGATTAACATTTAGGAACAAGGTTTTGTACATGTAGATAGCACATGAGAATGTGTGGAGTTAGTGTATGTTTAGCATGTTTAGAGACTTAAACAGAGGGGCTGTGTGTTGTCTGAAGACAGAATTTATTATAGTTCTGATAGCAGATTTTTGCTGATTGATGATAGGCTTGAGATAATTTGTAGTGGTTGAACCCCATGCACAGATACCGTATGTAAGATAGGGATAGATTAGTGCGTAGTATAATGAGTGGGGAACATGGTACAGTATCTGATTTTAGAAAATATATTGACCGTTTTTGAGACTTTTTGGCTGTGTTGTATGTGGGTGTTGGAGTTCAGTCTCTTGTCTATGTGTAGGCCAAGGAACTTCCCCTCATTTTTATTGGTAATTTTAACATTGTCTATCTGAAGTTTAATCTGATTTGATGACTTACTGTTAAATAGAATGTAGTAGGTCTTTTCTATGTTTAATGTAAGTTTGTTGGTTGACATCCATGAGTGGACTTTTTTAATTCATTGTTGACAATATCATATAGTGTGTGGGGTTTTGCTCAGAATATATGAATATATGAACTGTTCCAAACCTCATTATTTTGCATTCCTGCGGTGTGACCAGGACCTCCTGTAATATTAAAGTAAGCAGTCATCTTCGGTCCTTGCCATTCTCTTTACGTAGTTAACATAAGTATGTGCAACCCTCCCACCTCCAGAATTTTATTTATATAAATTGGGAACAGTGTTTCAAGCACCATGCCTCATGGGACACTGCTTGCTATTTCCCTACATCTTGACTTCCTATTGCTGCAATCCTATTTCCTATTTTTCTGATACTTGCTAATTCAGCTCAGTTACCCTAGTGAGCTTTTCATACTTATGATTAGTGGAGGGATGTCAAGGGCTTTTTGGCAATTGAGGGAGAAGAGCTCTCTTGCCAGTTCTTGGTAATCTTCTTTTAGACTGGGATTAGGTTTAAAAGGCATTGCATTACATCCCCCCCCCCTCCTGTTTAAACCATGTTGTCTTGGATACATTTACAGTCTAACAATATTCCTGGAGTACCCCCATTCACTAACGACACAATAGACTAGACTATTACCAGTGTTTTTCACAATCTGCTGCCTCTTATCAATATTTATGGTTAACTTTGGTCTTATCCTACCGTTTTGCTAAACTCTTAATTCCTTAAAGTGCTGTCTTACTGCCGCCTCGGTTACAACTTCATGCATAATAGTTTCCACCCTTTTATAATCTACAGTATTGTATTAGACCTCTTCTTGGGCCATCCTTAAAGACCCATTGAGCCAAATTGTGTAACAGAGGAAGAGATCTTAGACACACATTTATTCACTGCTACACGTAGAGGAATCAGCGGAGCGATATACCTTGTCACATAATAAATTTAAACCAATATTATTAGGATATGACTACTCAAAGGCAGCATGATCTTCAGTCTGTAGTGTGCATACAAATACAAAAAAAAATACTGTAGAACATGCAACACAATAAGTGTTAAATAAAAATGCAGCAAAAATGATGTTAGGTAAGTGTTTGTCCTAGCTAAAATTTAATAGCTAATACTTAAAAAACTTTTGTAATTAATGGAATATGAAGGTATATAAATTGCAAGGTGCCTGATAGTGGCATTTCAGACAAAAGATGTTTTGACAAAGCTCATTTTCTGTTTGCTAAAATCACATATACTGTATATTGTTATGATAGGCTGCAGTAGCTTAGGTTTGGCTATATTGGGTTTGGTTGTGACATAAATCTGAAAATAGAGCAGTGGCTATTCCAGCAGGTGATATGCCAGTCACATAAAGAAAAATAAAGTAAATAAGACTGCTTCTGACCTCTTTACTGTGTGAGAGCTGCGGGTGAAATTTCTAGAATGAAAAAACTTTAAATATTTAATATAACAAAATGTACTTTAATAACAAATAAAACAAATCCCATTATCCACTTGGCAATACTGTACCACAATATAAGATGAAAAAGAAATATAAACATGCGGCTTTTGTTTTGTACCAAAAGAGGTGCAAAACAATACAATATACAATAGCTGTACACATCTACTGTTTTCTGGGAAGGCTACAATATATGTTGCTGCTTGAGAGCATGAAGAGTATTCTGAGGACTGGCCAATGGTGAGCTGCTTATATATGTGGCCAGGCCTAGTGTAGATGGTGTTGATGTGCAGGTAACTATAGCCGGCAGTCTTAAACAAGCAGTAGGCTGGTCGCGAAGACGCACACAGCCCCGCTCCTGTGCCAGGTAAGTTACGGGCTCACCATAGCCCGTGCTACTTGCCCCGCTCCTGTGCCAGGTAAGTTACGGGCTCACCATAGCCCGTGCTACTTGCCCCGCTCCTGTGCCAGGTAAGTTACGGGCTCACCATAGCCCGTGCTACTTGGAACTTGTTCCGAGTAGCTGAATCTATAACAACAACTGGTCCCTCGGCGAGTGGCACTGGGCCCCAGACAGCAGGTGTTCAGGTGTCTTGGGTACTTGAGGGTGGAGGGGTGGGGGGTGGTGGTGCCCTGTCTAGACACAGGCTTCTGAGCACTTATTGTTGTTGATGTTGATTTCTTATATTGGAGCATGCAGATATGTTGTTGACTAGGCGGTAAAGGAATATGCAGATCTACTGCGAAGCAGGAGATTACCGTAACACAAAAATCACATGTATATTGTTATGATAGGCTGCAGTGGCTTAGGTTTGGCTGTATTTGGTTTGGTTGGGTTAGGTTAGGCTGGGATGGGATGGGTTGAAGCAGGTTAGGGAGCTTGACATTGTGGGTGAAGTACAATTATATGTAAGTTAAAATAATGTTAAAAAACACATCTTGCTTATTGGCTTAGTTATCATAATTAGCAGTTTGTATTTATTTATTAATCAAATAAAATTTTGTACTGCTGTGATATTTTTACAATTTAAAAAATGAGATATTTAATACTAATTATACTATTAGAAAGGATTTAGTTAGCATTGTAAACCTGCAAAGGTCCTTCCTGCGCGTGCTGACGAAGTTTGAAGTAGTAATAATTTATTTAAAAATTTTTTGTGTCGTAGGACAGGCAGCCAGAGCGGGCCATAGTTACCCAAATCGGGTCCATAGAATTACCCAAATCTACCCAAAAGTACCCAAAAGTACACAAATCCTCCTAGCATTACGTAAGTAATGAAGAAATATGGTATATTTACTTACTATAATGTTGGTGCTACACGTAGAACATGATCAAAATTATTTTTACTCTGAAATAATCTAATTTCATAACGAAATTAGACGTAAATATGTGAGAGAGTCCAAAAGTACCCAAAAGTACACAAATCCTCCTAGCACTACGTAAGTAATAAAAAAATATGGTAAATTTACTCACTATAATGTTGGTGCTACACATAGAACATGATCAAACCAATTTTTACTCTGAATAATTTAATTTCATAACGAAATTAGACGTAAATATGTGAGAGTATTCGCTTGGACCGTCGACTTCCTATGGCGTCACCTCTCTCATATTTACGTCTAATTTCGTTATGAAATTAGATTATTTCAGAGTAAAAATAAGTTTGATCATGTTCTACGTGTAGCACCAACATTATAGTAAGTAAATATACCATATTTCTTCATTACTTACGTAATGCTAGGAGGATTTGTGTACTTTTGGGTACTTTTGGGTAGATTTGGGTAATTCTATGGACCGCCCAAATCTACCCAAACCCACCCAAATCTACCCACATCCACCCAAATCTACCCAAACTCACCAAATCTACCCACATCCACCCAAATTTACCCAAACCCACTCAAATCCCGCTAGCATTACGTAAGTAATGAAGAAATGTGGTATATTTATGTTTACCCTCTATACTCTGAAATACTCCCCAAAAGTTTTAATTCCAACTGCAAATATGTGCACTGAGCCAGAATTCAGCTGCAAAATAAAATATAATGTTTAGGATACTAAATTAAAGTAGTATTTGTAACTTTTTTAAAGTTTTATAATATAGTTGTGTATAATTATAATAATGGCATAATAATGGAATGTTTTTATTTCTAGTTCGGCTTGTTGCCGGTCATTGTCGACGGCGGCGCTTGGCAGCAACTTTGAACTTTGTTTACCATTGTTCTGACGTGTTGTGTGTGTAGCTGTGTCTTGCCTCTGTCTGCGTGTGTAGCAGTGTCTTGCCTCTGTCTGGCGTGTGTAGCAGTGTCTTGCCTCTGTCTGGCGTGTGTAGCAGTGTCTTGTGTCTGTCTGGCGTGTGTAGCAGTGTCTTGCCTCTGTCTGGCGTGTGTAGCAGTGTCTTGTGTCTGTCTGGCGTGTGTAGCAGTGTCTTGCTCTGTCTGGCGTGTGTAGCAGTGTCTTGTGTCTGCCNTTTGGTGATGACCTGCGCAGGGTCATCACTCTACTGCGCAGGTCATCACCTCTACTGCGCAGGTCATCATCTCTACTGCGCAGGTCATCATCTCTACTGCGCAGGCCATCACCTCTACTGCGCAGGTCATCACCTCTACTGCGCAGGTCATCTCTACTGCGCAGGTCATCATCTCTACTGCGCAGGTCATCACCTCTACTGCGCAGGCCATCACCTCTACTGCGCAGGTCATCATCTCTACTGCGCAGGTCATCACCTCTACTGCGCAGGTCATCACCTCTACTGCGCAGGTCATCACCTCTACTGAGACTCTATGGTGGTCCCAACAAGCAGTAGAGTTACTCCTCAAGTAGAGTTACTCCTCTATAGGGGTCCCAACAAGCAGTAGAGTTACTCCTCTATAGGGGTCCCAACAAACAATAGTTATGCAGGAGGAGCTACAGGGTAAACACTGGCCCGTCACCCTGTATAGTGAGTCACTAGAGCCCAGGTATGCTCTACACCACAGGAATGTCCCAACTAGAGCCTGCAGTGAGTCACCGCAAATGCAGTCATCATCACACGCATAGTGCTGACCCACTCACCGGAATGCTGAGGCCTGGGTTATGAAGCCTCTTGCGTCTCTCTAACTCCGCGTGAGGCTGCTGGTGACACACAAATACAAATACAAATACACGTACTGGTACCCACACTTCTACCCACATTGTGCCCACACTGCTGCTCATACTGTACCCATACTGTGCCCACATTCCTGCCTTCACTGTACCCATACTGTGCCCACATTCCTGCCTTCACTGTACCCATACTGTGCCCACGTTCCTGCCTTCACTGTACCCATACTGTGCCCACATTCCTGCCTTCATTGTACCCATACTGTGCCCACACTCCTGCCCTCACTGTACCCATACTGTGCCCACATTCCTGCCTTCACTGTACCCATACTGTGCCCACACTCCTGCCTTCACTGTACCCATACTGTGCCCACACTGTTGCTCATATTATACCCCACACTGCAGGGGGATTTTTCATAAGAATGTAATAGTTAAATGCATTTTTGCAAGAATGTAATAAGCCGCGGCTTCCTGTCTGCGTCGAGGCCACTAGAAATGATAGCAAGCAGGTAAATTCAGGAACTTCCTGCTTAAAATATATGGCTCCAGGTACCGGCTTGAGGTACCTGGAGCCTTGCAATTACTTTATTAACTCTCGTGTTTTTTAAGGTATCAAATTGATACATTTAATTCGAATTCTGTAATAATTCGAATTTGAAGAAATTCGAATCGCGTAGCTAGTTCTTGATACACAATATTTATAATAATTAATTCATTGTATCGGGGGACAGGCAGCCAGAGTGTATTTATACACTTTATGCCTATATTGAGGCGCCCCCCCCTCCCCAGGCAGAATTACTGACCCCCCTAGGATGAAACCCCATAACAAGCTGATTACCTCCTGGGTACCTACTTACTGCTAGGTGAATAGGTGCATTAGATGACAGGAAATGCGCCCTACCTATTTTTTGTTTTTAATTAAAAATAATTGAACGATTTCTGTTCTGCCCGAGTTTCGAACCCTGAATTCAGGAATGTAAATCGAGTACGAACGCGACTATACTACAGGGATCCTCCCAATCATATAGTATAGGGTTGCTATATAAATGCACCTGTACCCAAATAAGGTAATACAAAAAATGCCTCAAGACAAAGTTTAGGCTGCTCTTTGATGTGCCTATTGGGTGGGAAGCGAACGATTAGAATTTAAAAGGGATAATCTCCCACAGTGCAGGAGAGTGCTGTTCTTGCCTCTTGCTACAGATTGTGAATCTAGTACATTCTGAATTCACTTGCAGTTTTAGTAATCCATTTTGAACAATGTTGACCTTCAGTAAAGGTCTGCAAGACTTGTGCAAAGGATAGGTTGCGCTATACTAGATATTTTGACACCAATTTGAGAATTTTTTAGTTACACGATCAATGCCGCTCTGAATATCGTTCCTTCCGTATATTAAGTATTTTGTAAGTATGTAGGCAAGCAACCATAATCCTCAGGACTTCATTTAACAATATATCATTATTTTAACGGTGACATTTGCACCAAAGCTTGAGAGATACTATGCCTCAACCTTGAGAACTTTTGCATTTCTCTTTATACCGACGACAGTCTGGTTACAGTGGGACCTCAAGGCAAAGGTATTTGAATGTTTTTATATAGTCAAGATGGGATCCATCCTTAAAATTGATATTTGCAGCGTAGAACACTATTTCCTCTACCTCACCATTCCAACTTCTGATCAGTTAATGCAATGACTTTGATTTCTTAAGATTCTCGTCCTATTTTGTAAGATATTTGTTTACTTCAATAATTCTATGGGCTCTAACCATTCCATTTAAATGCAATTGTCACACTGAAATGTTATTCGAAGTATCGTGTCCACAGCTCTGGGTGTATTTTCCGGCCGTCGTCTCGTCTCTCCGCTTATCATTTGAATGTTATCTATTTATATTTCCTCCAACTTCTTGACTATCTTTCAACTTTCTCAAATTTCAATTTCTGCTTTTCTAGGTGGGCACGCCAGGCCAGAGTTGCATACACGAGGGTTGGTCTTGTGTAGATTGTTTACAGTTTTCTGAAGAAAACACTTCATCTAGGGGTCTTGTAAGTGGCGTGAACATTTGCTAGTTTTACATATGTTTCAGATGGTATTTTGTTAATATCACGAGTCACGCTTGGGTAAAAATTCTAGCAACATTTAATCTGCGATGCAACCAAAATTGGACAAGGGTTAAACGATGCGTGCATCAAGGCATTACTCTCAAAGTGATCCTTGTTAGTAGGTGGAGAGACCTCAAGGACGACAGCATCCCCGCCTCCACACACACCATTATCAGTGATAAATTAACAAACAATTAACTTTTAGATATATTCTGTCCCAGACGTCTTCAACTCCATAAGGCTCAGCCGGCTCTCCCTAACCTAACCATTCACCAAATCTTTATAATGGATTGCAACTTTCTCTTACCCCCCCCCCCGTCCTTATCTCCCCTTCCCTCGTCCTTATCTTCCTGCCCCCGTCCTTATCCCCACCTTCCCCCACCCTGATGTAACACGCGTGACTCACTGTGTAATGAGAGAGGTGAGCATCGTGCTGGCGATTGTTGAGCAAGAGCTGGGAGCAGCGCAATGCTTACCTAACACCGCTTATCTGGGAGTGACTCCGGGCAGAGTGAGTTCAGAGTGGGTATGGGGTGCACAGTAAGCTATCACAGAATGAGTATGGGGTGCACAATAAACTATCGCTCACAGAATGAGTATGGGGTGCACAATAAACTTATCACAGAATGAGTATGGGGTGCACAGTAAGCTATCACAGAATGAGTATGGGGTGCACAATAAACAATCGCGCACAGAATGAGTATGGGGTGCACAATAAGCTATCACAGAATGAGTATGGGGTGCACAATAAACTATCGCGCACAGAATGAGTATGGGGTGCACAATAAGCTATCACAGAATGAGTATGGGGTGCACAATAAGCTATCACAGAATGAGTATGGGGTGCACAATAAACTATCACGCACAGAATGAGTATGGGGTGCACAATAAACTACCACTCACAGGGTGATTATAGGATGCACAGTAATCTATCACTCACAGAATGAGTATGGGGTTCCCAACAAACTCACTCACAGGATGAGTTGAGGCGGTTTTCAATTCAAAACAATGCACAATAAACTTCCACTCAGGATGATTGTGGGGCCCACAATAAACTACCCGCCGCTGGGGGCAACAATCAATTACTAGCCGTGGTTCCTGATGCAATAACAGCCCTATTGCTTGCCCAAGAGTCCTCTGGGTCCACGCGCCACTGATGTTCTCTAACTGCCTATGTAATTCACAATTGCGGCTCGTGTTCAACTAGTAGTATACAGGTTTATAAACCTCAAGATTTCTACACATGCACACGCTTTCTTAAGATTTCTATATATATCCAATTTGTTGTGCTCTGTCTCAGGAATTCACCGAGATTCGTCTATGCGCAGTTTCTTGTGCATCATTCTTTGTGATCTTCACCCTGCCATGTAGCCATGCGCGCGTCTCTACTGCGCTATAAGGCATATAGATCCGCTGATAGTGATGTTTTAGTGACACGTAACACGGTGAGGGATGCTGTTGATCATTGATGGATCTGCGAACTATCAATGGTAGTTGCTATGGTTGGCAGTGGATATTGTGGCAACCTCAGTGGCTTGCACTAAAATCACGCTTCCCGCTGCTCTTAGCTGTAGTCATGCAGCAGAGGTCACTAATGTCGCCGTGTGACAGCCACGCATGGACTAACACTGCCTCATCTCTTTTTTTTTCTCAGAACGCCTCACATTCTTCTCACTGAGCGGTCGCCAACCTCCGCTCTACATGATCTTCACTACATAACCCATCATCACTATACACACGTTACATCACATCACACAATCTTCGCGATATTCAGCCTCGGAGTTCTGCGAGGTAGCTAAGGTGGCTGGGTCATGACCCTTCAGTACACACCATTCGTTATTGTAATGTCCTCACTACTATCGCGACGCCTGAGCCCCCACGATTCTCGCAGAATACAACCATCGTGAACTAACTCGTCCTACACATGGTCAGCAACCTGTCCTCTTAAAAAGAACGTCGCATTTGGCCGTTTGCCCGTATGGCCGAATTTGGACGTAATTTGAAAATGAAAAAAATATTAAAATAAATTTAGGATTTTTTTTTCAACAACAGTAAGTTAAGGGTCCTCTGATAGGTTAGGTGGGCAGGAAATTCGCATAAAGTTTCAAAACGTTATGAAAAACGTTAATTTAAAGTGCCCTCTCATAACCTCTGCGCGTACGCCGGACGACTCAAATAGAAAACGGAACAGAACGTCACTTTTGTGAGTCGATTTCATTTCAAATTACGTCCAAATTTGGCCATATCGCGCATACGAGCCAAAAGTGACGGGTTGCGCTATCAGTGTGCAGCCTCCCTCCCAGCGATCTTTTTATTCGGCGCACATTCAAATTCAAATTCAAATTTGTATTCAGGAAAAGTACATACATAGATGATTTACAAACATAATGGATTTATAGATAGAGCTAATACATACAATACCTAAAGCCACTGATACGCATAACGTTTCGGGCAATCTTCACCACACACGATTTTCCTCACTAAACTTACACCAACGACCGAGTATCCCGGGTCACGACGGCCCTCCTGCAGCTCCAGGGGGTTTATACAATTATAATTGTCTTCAGAATCGTCTCAGAATCTGGAAAATAAAACATCAATTCAGTCTGTCGTCTGCCCACACTTACAGACATATGGCGCCTGTTGATCTACATAAGAAAATACATGAAACCTTATATTTTTTAACCCATTGAATATACTGTGCGGTTAACAAATAATTAATCCAATCAAAGTTATCATATTATTACATATAACCAGGATCGAAGCAAAAATAAGCCACTAAGATAAGCCAAAATTTGGACTTGTCAATAGTCATGTTCATTTCACCTAAATTTTAATATTTTTTTATCTATCTTTTTGTTTTAGAGGCAAGAGTGTGTAGTGTGAAAAATATATTTTTTTCTTTTTTAGAAGTGGCACTATTAAGAAAATACCTTACCCTAATTGACAAAAGATTGTATTGTAGGCTGCGGCGCCTCTATGTGGAGACGAAGAGGCACATGTAGGCTGCCTTTATTCACACTGTTCACACCCCTGTATCCATTAATATATTCACACTGCTCCAACAGGTATACATCCTCTCGTGGCGGCTGCTCATGACGGCGGAAGAACTAGCCTAAGCTTCTCTATCTTTTGAGATGTATGTTATTGTCTCAATAAACGTACTTGAACTTAAACGGCGGAAGAAATTGTCGCACTATCACCATCACATGGCACGTGGAAGCTCATACCGCAGAACCACAGATCATAATAGGAAGTGGCTTAACTGTCACTAAATATGCCTTTTATACCTAAATGAACGTGGGTGGTTTAAAGCTTCATGACTACCTTGCAGTCGGCCTACATTCCAGTATTATTCATATACTGTTGGCTGTAGAAATCCTTGCAATTCATAACTTCGATCGAACATGGAAGACACACTTCTGAACTGAAGTGTGTCTGAAGCTTTGGACCCACGGTCTTACCAAGTTATGATATAAAATCAAAGAAAGAACAAGGCATTTATTAGGACAAGTTGAATGCATCCAACTCATTGCTGTATTTCCAAAATATAATTAAGTGGCTGGTCACAGCGTATGTTATAAAATCTAGAAATAAGTATCCAATGTGTTTATCTTCACCTGACCTCGAGAATAACCTACTGAACGACAGGTGCTGCACAGTAACTCAAATAGATGTTCACTTTCTACGAACTGAGCAATTTCGATACTCGTATCATTATAGGTATTAACAATTATGGAAATAGATTTTGCAACAAATTGGCGATCCAAAATATGTCACTAAAACATTTTAAATATTTCGTAAAATTATTAATTGGTTAATGACAAAGTAATTTTCAATAAATTGAATGCACTATAACTTCATCTGACTAAAAAGAGTAATATATAGGTGAAGGCAAGATCTTCCTACAGATAACTTCATCCTACAAGAAGAATGCATTTCTAGCTTGCAACAACCAAATATGTAAATAATTATGCAAAAAATACAAACTATATAAATACCAAATATAACAATAATAACAAAGGCAACAAACTAATATAATTATTATTCATAGTAGCAGTAGTATGAGAACCAGAAAGTAGTACATAAATATATAGGACCAGAAAGTAGTACATAAATATATGAGGTGGCAACGTAGAGTAATTTCAGAAGAGGCAAGTCTGGGAGCAGGTAAAATCAGCGGTCCAGCAGTCGCTCCACTCTCCGTGTCTGGTCGTGTCGCCAACCGTATTCCAAGTACTCGAGACACTGCTTACGGAATATATAGTGCGAGACCTGCAGAATACAGTAGTGCACAGTTACAGAATACAGCGGTGTACCGGTGGAAGAGCCGAGGCAGCACGCGGACCCCCTTACCATGTGTGCCTTCCGGCTCACCTTCACTGACGAATCCCAGAGTCCACTTAATTACGTTGGGAATAGTAAGACAATATTTTGTTTTAGAGTAATAATTATTCGTGGATTTATGTAATCTTAATCATTTTCTCTTGTAAATTAAAAGTTTAGTATATTTAGGGTAACCTGTCATCAGGCTAGGCTCTTAATAATCGGCCAAGATAAATTTTTAACGTACTAGAATTAACAATTTGTATTTACTCAGTTATAATGTAATATACTAGAATGTGAATAATAATATTTGTTATTTAAGCAAAAGTACATACATATATAGAATATAAGAAGATTGTATGATTTATGGGTAGAGCGGCTTACCTACAATACCTAAAGCCACTAATACGTTCAGTTTCCCCGCATAAAATGGGTGAAAAAACTAAAACTTAAAAATAAATTAGAACAAAAACAATAATGAATTGAGGTAGTTCAATACAAAATGCCAATTATTACACGATGATTAGAACAGTAAAAATATATAATTTTACTGTATAAACAGAAGGAATACAATTCTCCATTAACGTTTTCAATACAACCTGTCCTCGGAGGAAATATGCTCACGGGAATGGATTGATAATGACTACATAATTAGTGCTATTATCTATCCATGGTTAGGTTAGGTTTTATTACGTTTGGTTACGTTAATTTTTTTTAATATGGTGTTTTATTGACAATGTAAAGTAGGGATTTCGAAAACTATTTCAGTGTTCCCGAGAATTCTGTTTACAGAAAACCAAAATCTTCAAAAACTAAACAAACGATGTCAGCATCTACTCTTTATATTTTAAACAAATAATTTATAATACAGTAAAGTAATACCTTGAGAATAATCTCTGTTTAGGACAAGCGTTCACTTATCAATTTACATGTAGACTAGCACTGTAATATGCTTTCAGACCATCACAAATATCTAAATAACTATCCAGGTAATTTGACCAGGGGTTTGGTTTCTCATGGTAATGTATTTGCTCTGAGGACGGACTCTACGTGGCAGATAACAGCAGTAGAACAAGTTCAGTAATTAAAGTTCAATAACAGCAAAGCATAGGTTGACATCTAGGAAGGAATTATTAGGGGAAGGCGCCGAGCCATTACGACTATACAGTATAGCACTTGGATGGGATCAGGATAAGGATTTGGGATGGGACGGGGGAAAGGAATGGTGCCAAAGTACTTGGACGGTCGGGGATTGAACGGCGACCTGCATGAAGCGAGACCGTCGCTCTACCGTCCATATCTAGAAATGTAGGTTACATAGAGTTTATCAGGTAGTACTTAGTTTCTCTGTTAAACTGGTTAAGAAAAGGACAGTCTTCGATGTGATTAGGGAGGTCATTCCACATTTTGGGGACCCATGATTTGCAGAGCATTTTTGCTGTGGTTAAGTCGCACTCTTGGAATATCAAATGTATATTTGTCTTTAGTGTGGTGCCCAAGGGTGCCCACGAGTGCTCATGTGGTGTCCAGAGAGATTAGTAGTTAACCAAAAAAGTAGTTGTTAGTAGTTAACCAAATATTTGAAATATTTAAAAATATGTCTCTCTCCTTGGGTTTGAGAAAGTGGTGGTAGTTCGATAAAGCCCTTGACGCTGTGGGATGATGAATATAACGATACATGTACACGTAAAGTCGCGCAGTAGTGTGCGCAATCGGGACACAACCGAAAGGTTCCGGGTTCATATTCATTGTCAGGACTGAAACGTTTGAGGGAACGTTTCGTTTCACCTGATATCTCTGTTCACCTAGCTGTAAATAGGTATTCCAGACGTTATAATAGTCAACTGTAGTCAACTATTTGGTCCCTCCAGATAGAGGACTTTGGTGTTACACAGTCAGTGCTTAACAAACTTCTGTAACCTGCAAATAAATGAACAAATCCACAAGGGCCGTGATGAGTATTCGAACCTACGCACGGGATGTCCCCCAGCTGCGCCTTAGTTAACTGTGCCACGACTTACAATAGCGTGATATATCAGGCTATTGTGATTTCTGTGTGTACCTCCAAATAGTTAGGGCAGTCAAAATATGCGGAGTTGCCTAATTTTCTTAATGTCAAAATGCTACTAAATGTATTTCAATAACGGTCTAAAAGAGAAGCATTTCAATGTCAATTGACGCTCGAAAAGTTTAGGACACTGTCTTCAGTTTTGTATATCATTGTGGTCTATTCATGACTGGAAACAATTGTTATTTGGCCTCGATTACTTGAAGATCAAGCTCAAGGCTAGGCTAGTGTGTGTGTGTGTGTGTGTGTGTGTGTGTGTGTGTGTGTGTGTGTGTGTGTGTGTGTGTGTGTGTGTGTGTGTGTGTGTGTGTGTGTGTGTGTGTGTGTGTGTGTGTGTGTGTGTGTGTGTGTGTGTACTCACCTAGTTGTGTTTGCGGGGGTTGAGCTCTGACTCTTTGGTCCCGCCTCTCAACCGTCAATCAACAGGTTGACGTGTGTGTGTGTGTGCTAGTTGTGCTTGCAGGGGTTGAGCTTCGATGCTTTGATCCCGCCTCTCAACTGTCAATCAATTGGAACGCGTGTGCGCTCAATGCTCCATGAGCCTAGGCGTCCACTGTTCATATGAATATTACTCCAAACCTTAAGAAAGAAGACTACCATCCTTGGAAGAATGTTGTTTTAAGTAGGTGATTCGAGGACAGACAAAATCTAAACGATACTTTGGGATATAACTCAAGAACAATGCTGTATATCCTTACACAACCACAATTGCAAATATACAAACTTTAGTTCGAAATCTAAAAATAGTAATTCATTATTATTTTTGCCCAACGGTCTCTGTCCTACTGCAGGAATCGAACCCGAGTCTCTCAGTTGTGAGTCCAATGATTGTATCCCTGTAACGAGACAAGGAAAATATTATAGTAATGACTAGTCTACTACTATTGTTTCTACCACTACCACCACACCACTGAAACCATATTGTATGCACGTGACAAATTAAATTGTATGGACTTAAGTCCATCCATTAATTGTTGGTCAAATTAGTTTAGCTAAACTATGCAGGCGATGAGTCACAATAACGTGGCTAAAGTATGTTGACCAGGCCACACACTAGAAGGTGAAGGGACGACGACATTTCGGTCCGTCCTGGACCATTCTCAAGTCGATCGACTTGAGAATGGTCCAGAACGGACCGAAACGTCGTCGTCCCTTCACCTTCTAGTGTGTGGTCTGGTCAACTTAGCTAAACTAATTATTCTGCCCAAATCACGTGGGTTGTGTTCTCCAACATGTTAACATATATTTCTATGCGTTAAACAGCCTTGATTTTCACCTGAACAACACAATTCAGCCGTTAAGTAAACTAACTGGAACAATTAAGGACCACCTACACATAATGACACTATCATTGGCAGATAAAGCCATTGCACTGTACGCTATTTCATGACGCTTTTGTAACTAATGCCGCTAATTCTCCTTTAAATAAATAACAGGCTAACGAATACATTACCATAGCTCTATAAACGCTAAACTATAGAATGTATGTCAATTCTGTTGAAGTACTTTATAGCTGGCACCACAGAGCGATAAGATAAGAGCGGTCGTTAGTAGCCTAACTGCCCTCAGTAAGAAAGGTAGAACAAGAGAAGGGGGACTAAACTGAAGTGGAGAAATTAATTAAAAGAATAAACAAGGCTGATAAAAATAAGGTGCTGAACATATTACTCCATGATAGAACACGTGCGAAACTGAATTCAAATGAACAATAATTAGGTTTATCAAATAGGTCAATTCTGGCCCGAAAATATTGATTGCAGATTATAAAGAAGTTACCACATAACTTACCACAAAAAACAAACCCACTGGAATATTTCAAGCATTGAAGAAACGATACCTCAATTAGGACCTCCCTGAGACGCTATGCTCATTACTGGCTTTGCAAGAATGTACCACTTATTCACCATCAAATTTACTTTTTGCAACCTATTGTACCGTCTTGTATATAAATAAATACTTAAATAACTAGATGGAATGCAAGTCTCCGCACTATAGCAAACCTGGGTAAGGTACATGAGAATATCTTCTAATATATGTGAACGCATTACAAAGAATTACAAAACGCCAGTTATAAACTATGGAACCGCCTATCTGCGGAAACCATAAATGCCAAAACGCTGCCGAATTTCAAAATCCAGGTGGGCAGAATCATCGGGACAAATGGGGAGGGGGTACCTTCGACAAGCCGCTGGCTTCCTGTCCTCGTCGAGGCCACTGAAGAGATAGTGGCCCTCAGGTAAATCAGGTAAATTATGGCAGATGGCTACAGGTAAAGACTCCTCCGCCCAATGGTGAGTGAGCATTTCAGTGGTAAACTATGTGAACAAGACTAACATTATATTTGTGAGTGCCATCAATAACTTCAGACCAAATGGTATGAGATACAGTACTTTGAGTTCTGTAACTACTTCATACACTCACCAATATTGGAAGATATTCTTGTGCTCTAGCCAGCGTTTGCAATATACTTTATATTAATTATATAGAAGGTACACCAGCATATTAAATGTGTACCTAAGCTTGTTAATAAAAAATATATAAAATATAGTGTGATGTTCCCAAGTTCTATCAAATCCATCTCGGAAATTTCAAACCAGTATTAAAATCGAGGGAAAGGCTTTGTAAGTGTACAAATTAGTACAAGAGATGTGTGGATTGAGGTGTATTTTAGCATATTGAAGGATTTGAACAGAGGAACTGTGTGTTATCTGAAGACAATTTGTAAAGGTTCTGATAGCTTATTTTTGCTGGGTGATGATGGGTTTGAGGTAGTTTGCAGAGGTTGAACCCCATGCACAGACACCTTTGGTTATATAGCGATAGATTAGTAAATAGTATTACTATAAATAAATAAATAAATAAATAAATAAATAAATAAATAAATAAATAAATAAATATAGGGTGAAACGAGCAGAGTGAAGGACATATCATCTGATTTTAAAGTGTACCTTTATCATAAGTAATAAACAAATAAATGTTTATTCAGGAAAAAGTATATACATATAAGATGAGTTACAAACAGAATGTTGGATTTCTAGATAGAGCTAGTACATACAATACCTAAAGCCACTAATACGCACAGCGTTTCGGGCATTACAAGATAAGAATATTGACCTATACTCTGTAACCCATCATACAGAATATAATATTAGCAGACTACTGTTGTGTACTAAGCTTGTTAATAAAATAAAAACGTCACCTATTCTATACAAAAATATAATTTGCATTTTGTAGATGAGAGTAGATGAGATGAGAATGCATAATTTACACAAAAATTTTGTGTGCGTGTACAAATCCCATTGTACGTTCTAATAAATATAAACCCCAATAGAAAATAAATCAATAAATATTAGTTGTTGCTAATCTGTTACTAACTTAAGGAATTTCATTAAACATTCGAACCTTTTTCTGTTTATTTTTGACACAGAGCTTTATAGTTGCCATGTAATGTATTAAAGTCACGGATGGGATAAGGAATTCGTGAGATATAGTGTTATATAGAGTGGTATATCTCCCTGTAATATATAACCTGGTCTTTCTCTTCACAACATTATTATAGTATAATTTTTGTTATTTTATTTTTACAGTAAGACGTGATAGGATTAGAGACTGGCGGAGAGGATTATGAGGATGAACAACAACAATCTAATCGCCTTTTAGTGGCTGGTGAGGGGGATCGAATCCCCCAGGGCGCGCGTGGTGGCGTGCGCGCGCCCTCACCCACTACCCTGCGCACACCCACAGGCGTAACGGTTCGCCATCTTAGTTTACCGCCAGCACCAACCCGCGCTCTCTGATCGCCTCTTTTCCGCGACATCTTGCTCTCGAGCGCGGTGCAAAGCGTCGTTGATGGTTGCTCATAGGTTCATCTGCTTGATGGTGCTAGAACAGTTGTGATTAGCCGGTTCGGGTGTGTTGTGTGAGTGGTTGAACCTCCCCCCATCTCCCAAGACCAACTTTTGTTTACCTTTTGATATTTGACCCGTGAAAGATGGGGAACAGGGACGATGAGTATGATTATTTATTCAAGGGTGAGTATTGTATGCGGTGTATTTGTCTGGGTGGTTGTTGTTGTATTATAGATTTCAGGGGGGGTTGTATCCGCCCACTCCCTCTTAGTTGACACAAATCAGCTGATCGACGTCATCGTTTATCGGTCAAGTGACGACACGTCACGTATTTTATTAACCACTATTTTAGCACTATGCACTCTGGATGGTGCACTCTATGATGCACTCGAGGCGGCGTGTTTACCCCAGTGTTCAGAGAAAGTTAGGTTTTATAGCAGTAAACTTGTAGTACAAAAGTTAGAAGCTATCACCCTTATCTTGTGTACACGCCTAAGGTATTTTTGGCCATAGGGGTCGTGTGTGTCCTGTGAGTCATAGATGTATTGTTAAGGTCGTACATGATACATTAGTCAATGTTTTAGTTACTTCAATTTTATTAATACTATTCTGGATAGATATAGACCTTTTGTTGGATTGATTCCAGTTTCAGGAGAGGTGCATTGCAGTGTCCTGTCAATATATATATATATTTTCTCGGAATGTACGTGAATATACTTTTTTATGGGTTCACCATAGCCCGTGCTACATGGGCACTTTGTTCTGAGTAGCTAAATCTAAAACAACAACATATACGTGACGGATAAGGGTACGGTATATCAAAGTTGCAGTAATGTTATGTACACTTATTGCATACCTTCCCTTGACGATGTCGTTACTTGGAGAATGTCTGGCTTTACTTGGTGGGTGCGACAAGTTTCTCAGACGTTACCTGGTCACACGTCTGGAGGCACCCATTGTAACGAAGGAACTGTGAGCCTGCCAAGTTAAACGTCAAGCTTGGTGTATGAATTGTTACAATAATTGTTGTATTAAGTGACCTGTATGCTGAAGTATGCATTCAGTATTTTTGTTTCGTAATCCTTCGTGGTAATTGACTTCATCAGATTCTCAACGCTCCAGCTCATCCTCCAAAAAGGATAATACATTTAGCAACTTTTTGTGGAATGTACAAAAAATTTTTATTACTGTTGGAATAACCCAAGGACAATTAAAAAATAAACAGTAATTATTCAATCTAACCTGTCTATGCCTAAATAAGCAATTTTAGAACCATCTTAGGCTTAATTTAGTATAAATATGCTGTACTAGCCTTAGGAAGGTTTGGTTGGTGCCTTTCTTGTGCCCTCTAAAGTAATAGTTTTGTCAAGGACAGGAAGCCTGTGAATGTATGAATAAAATACATTAGGCATATAGCAATCCCGCCCCCCCCACCAAGGTCAAATTACTGACTATCTTTAGAATGCAACCACACAGCAGTTGCTCAACTCCCAGGTATCTATTTACTGCTAGGTGAACAGAGGCATTAAGTGAAAGGAAACATGCCCAACTATTTCACTCCCTCCTGGGAATCGAACCCAGGAATCCCTGTTGAGTCGAACGAAGCCAACTGTACTATGAGACAGTAAAGAAAATGTAGTATAGTAGGCCTATGTTGATAAGTTAATACATGTAGTATTAGCAAATGCCAGTCATTGTTTAGCTGACAATTAGGCAAATAAAAAAAAATTAATTTACTCCTAAAAATATAGGTCAGGGTCAATGTGTAAGTGACCTAAAAAATGTAGGTCAGTGTGTGTGCAGAAGCATTAATAACTGCCTATAATTAAATCTTATTATGCTGCAGTGCATCGTAGACCTCATGCTCACTACATCACAGTTTTGTATTTTCATCAGGTTTCAGATTGGATATGATGGGTTAGGCAAGGTAAGGTAGGCTTGTTTTAAAAGTAGTGATGTATATATCTGGAAATATCTTTGGCAGCTCTTGGACTTAACAATGTACCATATGTTTAAATAATATAAAGTTTGTAAAGTCTACAAAAATAAGTAAAATTATCAAATATTGACTAAATGACAAAACCCAAATGATGCACATACCTAGAGTGGGGTCTAAGAGGGAGGGAGGGAGGGAATTAACAAAGATAAGCACAAAGCCATTATGACTATATAGAACTTGGAAGGGGTCAGGATAAGGATTGGGATGGGGGGGGGGGAAAGAATGATGTCCAACCACTTGGGCTGGACGGTAGAGCAACGGTCTCGCTTCATGTGGGTTGGCATTCAATCCCTCGCCTCCCAAGTAGCTGAACACCATTCCTTTCCTCGTTCCATCCCAAATTCTTATCCTGACCCCTTCCCAGTGCTATATAGTTGTGTCTTGGGACTTTCCCCCTGATAATTCCCTTCCTCCCTCCCTCCCTCCCTCTTAGACCCCACTCTAGGTGTGTGCATCATTTGGGTTTGTCATTGTTTTATAGTCAACATTTGATAATTTTCTTACTTTTGTGGACTACAAACTATATGTTTAAGCGTACAGTACTTTATAGTTAAGTATG
>WNGS01001312.1:35381803-35393696 GCA_020271785.1 Procambarus virginalis | reverse complement strand
GACAGCACTCGGGACTCGTAATCCCGAGTTCCGGGGATCAATCCCCGTCGATGGCGGAAACAATGGGCAGAGTTTCTTCACCCTGATGCCCTGTTACCTAGCTGTAAATAGGTACCTGGAAGTTACAACGGCTATGGCTGCTTCCTGGAGAGGGGGGTGTGTGGGGGGGGGGAAGTTTATCGAGAGTTGAGAGGCGGGCTGAAAGAGCCAGAACTCGACCCCCGCAAGCACAACTAGATGAATACAAAATCTGGTGCACAGTCGCATAAGAGTCCTGGGGGTTGTTCCCTCTCATACCTACTGCACTGGCTCCTGATTCCCATTGGTTATGGGAATCTTCCCATTGCATTTGATTTATAAAATAACCTCTGGTGAAATTTTGAAGGAATTTAAAATGTAGACAAAAACAGTAGGCATTAAGAGGTATATTTGCCAATAGCAACAATACTGATGTAAGGTGTAGAGGAGTTGCCATTACTCTGGCCTGCGAGCTAAAAACATAATAACCAAAGGAATATTATAAATATTTAATTTCAGGAATTTCCACTTTTTTGATATAGCATTACCTAGTAGGTGACATTATGGATCATCTGCTTACCACAACTATAAATCACTGTTATTGCATGTGGTGATAAACCAAAGCCAGTGAATGTAATGGTCCAGATTGTAGCACGGTCAATTTTGTTATTATATAGTTACTTAGGTCATATTTAATGCATGTTGACTAATATATAGCTGCTTCTAAAAGCTAGCATAATTAACAGCATTTCCTACATGATCTATAGCCTAGTTTATATTTACGTAATTTCTTTTGACAAGGTTATGATTTGATGAATATATCTATTTAAGAATGTTGTTTTGTAGAAACATTTACATTAATGCTAATCCTTCAATTAGGTTATGCAAGTGGTATAAATAACTAACATTTTACAAGGTTCAAAGTAATCTTATTTCTAAAGTTCTTAGAGCAATCCTAAAATAGTTCTAGAGTTAAGCCTGTGTGGTGTTTCGTTGCTCAGGTTGACGGCAAGACTAAAGGCACAGATCTGGGACACAGCAGGCAAGAAAGGTATCGGGCCATCACCCGGCCTACTACAGGGGCGCCGTGGGTGCTCTCTTGGTGTATGATATTGCCAAACTGCTCACATATACCAATGTAGAACGTTGGCTGAAAGAACTTAGAGATCATGCTGATCAAAATATTGTCATCATGCTTGTAGGTAAGTTATTACAATATAATTATTTGTAGAGCTTGATTATCTATCTGCATCTGTATATCTAATGTAATATTCTCAACAGAGTAGTGGCATGTGTAGCCTCCTCCAAGCATTTTGTCTTGCCTGAGTTCAAATACAGTACAGTAATATACTGTACTGTCATTCCTTGCACCTATATATTTACTTCCTGTACATATCTTTTAATTGTTCTCGTTCTCATTCTCTCTTCCACTTTATCCCAGTGTTTGCATTTACTTTTTATTAGCTGGTGTATGATGGATATATTTAAAGGATATTTTATTTGAAAATGAAGATTGATTTTTAAACCATTACAATAAATATTTAGCATATAAATACAGAGGGTATTATATGATTGTAGACACTTTACACATCACTTTACACAAACCTAGGCTGCTCCAAGCAACAACCTGTTGGACCCCCAACTCTCACAAGTCAGCCGGGCTTGGGGAGTAGAAGAACTCGCAGAACCCCCCTCCAGCAGGTATCCAGCGTAATAGCTTCACACGTCGTAAAAATCTTTGAAAGAATGTTAAGAAGAAAGATTATAAATCACATGGAATAACATCTACATAACCCTTCTTGAGATGATTTGATTTGACCCTGGACAACATGGGTTCAGAACAGGGTCCTGCCTCTCACATTTGCTAGATCGTTATGACATAGACTTAGATGCCATGGAAGACAAGCAAAACGCAGATGGTATAAACATAAGCTTTGCAAAAGCTTTTGACAAATGTGACCATGGTGATGGTGCACTCATAAGGTATTACTGGCAAAGTAGAGAGATGGATATTTAACTTTCCTAATGAACAGAACCCAGAGTGTAACAGAAACTAACATAAAATCCAGATCATCCACAATGAGAAGCTCAGTTCCCTCAAGATATTGTGCTTGCTATGGTACTTTTTCTAACCTCATATCAAACATAGTCAAGAGTACAAACTATAGTACTGTACTGTATCATCACTTGCAGATACCATAGGATTTTGATAAGAATATACAATATAAAGGACACAGCAAACCTCTAGCCTGATATTCATCAGGCCTTTCATTGGGTCACAGATAATATGATGATTATTGAAATAAGTTCCAGCTTCTGCATTATGAGAAAAATGAAAATATAAAAACTGAACCATGCATAAAAAACATCAAATCATACTAGAACGAAAGAGAAATGTAAAGGATCTAGGATTAATCATGTCAAAGACCTCACCATAAAAGAACACAATAAAATAGCTGTCATGACTGCAAGAAAAATTATGGTTGGATAAGGTGGTGGTTTCAAAGAAGGAATGTCACTGATACTTTTCAAGACACTAGTGCATTCTAGCATGAAATATTGTTTACACAAACAGCTACATTCAAAGCTGGAGAAATTGCTGATCTGGAGAGCGTGCAAAGATCATTTACTGCTAGAATTCACTCAATAAAACTTCTAAATTATTAGGACTGATTAAACATTCTGAATCTGTATTCACTAGAGCGCAGTCGAGAGAGCTATATGATAATTTACACGTGGAAAATATTAGAGGAACTGGTGCCAAATCTGCCCACAGAAATAGCATCACCTGGAAACCAGTAAGCATGGTAGGATGTACAAAATAACCCCATTGAAATGCTGAGGTGCAGTAGGTATGCTATGAGAACTGTCAGCATCAAAGGCCCAAGACTTTTCAACATAATTCTCCTCCTACACACAAGGAGCATAACTGGTCCGCATCTCATGGGGGTCGAGAGACTACTCGATAAACACCTCCAAAGCATACCTGATTGACCAGGCTGTGATTCATGCTTTGTGCTGCTAGCATTGCATCCAACATCCTGGTTAACCAGACTACCAACCAGGCCGTGGGGACATTGATCCTTGCAACCACCACAAGGTAGACAGCTAACCACTCCATTTTTGTGGTGTGACAGCACTAGTCTCAAGAAAATTAAGGAAATATACAGTACAGTGGAACCTTGATTAACGAGCATTTCCAGTAATAAGCGAGCCACTCGCAGCAAATTTGTCTCTATTGACGAGCTTCACCTCTATTAACAAGCAAAACCACACGGTGCTTCCTAGCGTCTCGCGGGTTCTCACAAATTCTCGGACGCCTCCGACGCTGGTGTTGTTGTATCGCACATGACAAGCATCCCTCTAGATTTATTTGCACTTTTCTTTGGGTTTTTAGTGGTTTTGTGACTACAATTTGTAACACATGATGTCGCCAAAGAAGCTGCTTGCTAAAGATAGTGTTGTCAAGAGGAAGAAAGACACAATTACTGTGGATTTGAAGAAGGAAATTATAGCAAAGCATGAGTGTGGTGTCTGTGTGACTGATCTCACAAGGGAGCATGGCAGGTCCTCATCAACAATTTACACCATTAGTAAGGGAATGAGGAGGTAAGAGAGGATGCTGCCTCTTCCACTGAGATCAGGGAAGTGTTGGGAATGTTTGAAAAAGTGAACGCGTTCTTGGAAAAGCTGCTCTGATAAAGCAGTGACAACCTGGTGTGTGAAAATGTTTATTTATCACTTTGTGATAACACTTTGTGAAAGTGTTATCACTTTCGCAGGTATATGTCGCGTGAACGTGACACACTTTTTTCTCTTGAATGCCCCCAAACACCGTGCTCAAGCGTCATTTGAGCAAATATTTCTATAAAATCCAATTCTTATCCGATCGACTTGGGGATAGTATAAACATGTTTGCCATGAAATTTCCGTTTTCTCTAATAGCCACATAGCCTATTTGGGAGAGCGGCATTGTATTGTATCTTCGTGGTAAGACCATTGTATTGTTGACATGACGAGTGTAATCGACGTAGTTTTTCATTTGGTGCTGGTCTAACGCATCCTTGTGTGACATTTGAAATGAAATTTGGGTGAAATTCCCAAGAAGAGAGAGTCTGCCTGACTCAGAGGTGGATTCTCCTTCCACACCATAACCCCTCTCCTCCTTCCCACCTCCCCATCGTCTCCCTCAAGCCAGCAACTACTCATCATAAGGTAAAGTAAACATTAAAACAGTATAACAAAACATTTATAATTACATGTGCAGTATTATATTTACATAAAAAAATGTCATACAAGTATGGATGTTTTTGGGAGTGGAATGGATTAAATTTATTTCCTATATTTTAAATGGGGAAATTTGTTTCTTAAGACGAGTTTTCCAGATAACGAGCTCGGTGCCAGAACGGATTAAACTCGTTAATAGAGGTTCCACTGTATATACTAATACACAAATGCACATACTGTAATAGGCATAGGCTTTTAAAGACTCCTAAGTCTGACATGACCCATGCGAGGGTGGTTGGTGCTAGCTCCAGGGAACTACCTTTCAGCCCTTCCAGGAAGACAAAACTTTATCATTACCTAATTCAGTATACATTATTACTTAAAATATATTAAGTAATGTGGCATCATTGCTCTCAATATTAAAACATTTGAAGTTTCAGGCCATTTTTTGCAAATGCTGTATTTTTACTTATCCAAATTTACTCCCTGAATTCTATTATGAGCAAACAAAAATATGGTATACCTCTACTATCAAATTTTCAAGAACTGATACTGTCATTATTGTAATTAAATATACAGTATTATTATTATTATGTACCTTTGAGCCATAACCCTTGGTGGCTGCAATTCCACTGAAAATACTGTACTGTTTGTTGCATACAAATAATAATTCAGCCTTTGGGGTTTAGGTAATTATTTGTTTCTGATTGTGCAGGTAACAAATCAGACTTGCGCCACTTACGATCAGTGCCGACAGAGGAAGCCAAGGCATTTGCTGAGAAAGAGGGCCTGTCCTTTATTGAAACCTCGGCGTTGGATTCCACTAATGTAGAGACAGCCTTCCATAACATCCTCACAGGTATGTGAAGAATTGCCATTTTGAACACTGCAGGTGCTGGTTCAGTCTCTCGTGGATGTATTGTTACTAGACGTGTCTTACAATATATAGTTTCATGACTGGTATTGATTGCATCTTGAATTATTTTTAGCTTTATTGATTGCCTTCAAGACTTTGGTAATTTTGTTTATTGCTTGAGAATTTGTATACTGTGTTAAATTGTAATACTTGTCTTTGTCCAGGGCACTGACTTAAGCCTTTTTATGGCTTTTATGTTTTTTCCTTAGTCCAGTTTTGTTATAGGAATGTTTTTCATGTATATAGTTAATAATTTATATTGGAATGTTTGGTTCATTTGTCTTCAGTCAGTTGTTGTTTAAATAATACAATACCATTAATAACTGCTCTCTCTTGCAAGCAAATACATTTTCAAGGTCAAAAAATCTAAATTTGATTGGAAATAAAAATGGGTTTTATCAGGATACTGTATTTAATTTTAACTGATTATTTTTCATATACCTGAAAAGATAGCTTATTAATCAAATGTGAAATTTATTTAGTACAAGATGGATTAAGCATGATGGGCATTAGAAAGTGGCCTCTTATCCATTATACTCACCTCTAGAGAATTATTTATCTGTATTGCTCTTGCATGATTATAATGTGCATTTAGTGCTTTTGAACCTTGAAATTTTTGCACCTAAAATCATTTAAAATAAAGTCTAAAGTATGAAGGTAATGTAACAAGGAATGTTTGGAAATTGATAATAACAAGTTAGCAATATTAACAGTTGACTAACACATCTCCCATTCTTTGCATGCTGGCTAGAAATTTACAGGATTGTCTCCCAGAAGCAAATCCGTGATCCTCATGACCACGATGACAGTCCAACAGCCGATGTAAAGGCTATTCACGTGGAGCCAACTGTAAATGCCGAGAGTGTGCGCAAGCAATGTTGTCAACAGTAGGGAGAGCTTCTCCTCACACCTGGAAATTTGGGCAAAGGGTTAGAGTCGACATTAATGTCCAGTAAAGGGATCTAATGCACTAGCTCTTCTTAAATCTGTTAAGCACTTTTTCACCTCGTTTGCGCTTTGTTACACACATCCGAGTTGAACCTGTCTCAGAGTATGCCGAAATACTTGAAGATGTGAATATTTTCAATTAG
This sequence comes from Procambarus virginalis, assembly GCA_020271785.1. Lineage (NCBI taxonomy): Eukaryota > Metazoa > Arthropoda > Malacostraca > Decapoda > Cambaridae > Procambarus > Procambarus virginalis. The sequence continues at coordinate 35,387,444 of WNGS01001312.1, read as the reverse complement.
AGGCATAATAAGGTTGAATTTGCCAGTTTGCTACAGGGAAATCCCAAACCTTATTATCTTTTTGATTAATGACTGTCAAACATGGCTTCCTGCAGGCTACATTCACTTACGGCTTTTATTCCAACTGCCTTTGCCTGAAAATGTTATAATGGGTCATACAGCATGATCATGGGCATAATGGTTTGTGAAGTTTGAAACAAGACATTTAAATGCATGAGATAGTGTATTTAAGAATCATAAGATGAACAAGTGCTTGATGATTGGCATGGAAATAATCCAGCTGAATTTCACTCAAATTCTTATTACACAGGTTAATTTTCTGGATACTGTATTGGAGGTTTAATTGCACTACATCTTCCTTGAGGAAAATGGCAGTAGTCATTCATTCTCGCAAGATTTGAGAGTTCGACAAACGTCTAGTCCGGGACTTCAGTGCATAGTCGTACAGGAACAATCTGTCGGATCAGTTGTTGTAGTTACTGCTTCTTAGTGTTGCTATACTAGCATGGCATGGTTACATGTTGCCTCAGTAGCAAAAATAGTGTTTAATTTTGTCTTTTATATTTTACCCTGGAAATTAAGCATGAGTTTCCTATATTAAATATACTAGTACTGTACACACAAAAGATCACCACATGTTTTGTATCTGGTAACAATGGGATGTTCATTTATACATTAGATGTTAATATCCAGTGAATATTGACATCTTCAGGAACATTCATTTTGGTCATAAACTTTTATTAGTTTAACACAAGCAAAGAAACTGAAACAGCTGCTGTAAGGGTGAGTAGGTATGCATCTTGTAATAGTACTGCTATAATAATAATAATAATAATAATAATAATAATAATAATAATAATAATAATAATAATAATAGTACTGTAATTATAAGGTCATGATATATACTGTTAGTTCTTTGGATTAAATATTGCATATACAGTATACTATTCATTTTTTGTGATGCCCATCATACATGGCGTTACCTACTAGTCTTAAAGCTCCCACATAAAGTCGTTGTACTCTTGACCCACACTCCTGCAAATACCATCTCTGGATGTTAGAACAGTTGTCGAGTAATTCATGTAGTGTTTTTGCTAAGAGCTCATTTTGCGCATACAATGAACCGAGTACTGTCCGTAGGTTATCATGTTATATATATACACCTGTATTATATGTGTACCTGCTTCTGGCACAGCTCAAAGAAAGTTTTATATACTCCTTTGCTATAAATTTGTCTCGGAATGTTCAGGAATCGACTCGAACACTGTTGTAAAAACCAAGCCACCAGGTGACTATAATGGCATCACAGGAGATAACAAACGATTGCATGTTTTTGGATTAAATTAACTTTTCTGGTATACCAGGCAAAGCTTCAAATTTTCTCTTAACAAAAACTTGTGTAATGACTTATTAGATGGCCTATCATTCCCTCACGCCACCTTTGTTGCTCTGTGGTGCATAAGTATAATGCATAATATTTAGGGTTGATATTTAACATCTGCTTGTCTTGGCCATCCTGTGGAACTTTACCTCCAAACGGAATACACAAAGACCCTTACCTCATTTTGTCTTGGCACATACCTCCTTGGGGTATAGATAGATGAACGCTACTTTATTTGCATTCCTGAGTTCCTCGCGGCCACTTGTCCCTCGATAGAATTCTTGGTGAATCGGATACTTTTGATATTGTTCGCCTTATGCGTTTCTGTTCTTGTATTGACATACTTGGTGATATTTAGCGCCCTCTGATTATTTCGCACCTTGATGGTGCTACATAGCCTTCCCGGTTTGGTGCCTTTTTTTGATAATTACTTACTTGCATTCCTGAGGAACTGTCTGAACTGGACTATGCCTGCCCTACGTATTCATCAGCTTTGCCCGTGATCCTTCGTTATCTTAATGCATTGTCGTACAGGCATGGACATCGGCTTTGGGGCTCATCATTTACTCATACAGGACTTGTCTGTAGAAACCAGTGGCACATCATTATAAGATTGCCATTCATGCTTGCATACCTTCACTACTACCAGTATTGAGAATATTTTCTTTTGCACTAGCACACTACTGTACTGCTGTATTATGCATTGGTCAGAGTCTGCTGACGATATTGGATACTCCATTGTTATTCCTTATCAAATCTGTGTGCTGTCTTCCCCACCCTTCCCCAAGGACTAGCATTCTCATGGAGCCTTGCAATTTTGCACACTGCACAAGTTATTGTGTGCCAATGTTTGTTATTGTAGTTGACTCGGTGTGCTCATAGCCCTTCCCATCCCATGGTAACTACGATCCAATACTGATTGTTCCTCACTTTCAGCAAGTACAAGACAATAAAATTTTGCTGAATTTGACTTCGAATCCATATTGGTGTAACTTCTAATGACCTGTACACTACGGCTGCTAAAAAAAAAAAAACTAGATGTCCCATCTTCCACAAATGGTTTTCCGGAACGACCATGTGTCTTGTTTTCCGACCGTCCCCCGCGGTCGCTTGTCACTCGATAGTACAGTATTCTCGGTGACTCGGATACTTTTGATATCGTTCGCCTTATGCGTTTCTGTTCTCGTATTGGCGTCCTTGGTGGTATTTAGCGCCCTCTTGATTATCCCGCACATTTGATGGTGCTACATAGCCTTCCCGGTTTGGTGCCTTCTTTTTGATAATTACTTGCTTCCAAAAATGGTTCTGAATTCGGATTTTTACTGTCATCCATAATGCAAGCTACAACCATTAGAGGGCCAGATAATTGGCTATTCTGAATACCAAATTGCATTCCATTGAACATGACCCATTCCTACCATTGTAACAGATGGTGGAAAAAGGCTTTTGGCTTTTTGGTATTAGTCAGCACACAACTAACTTGTGGGCCTTTAATTTAATGAAAATCTGCTTCAATGTCACAACTCCACTGTCCCACATTGTCACTCGCCTCTAAGAATGTCCCGATTTTCAAGACGATTGTAAATTTTGCTTTCCCAATATCCCTTTGATTCACTTGTGGCTCGATAACACCTTTCGATGCCTTTTGACATCACATCTTGTTTTTCTTGCTCTCGTACTGTTATGCTGAATAATAATGCATAATCTAAATTTTTGTTTTCATCTATACTCTAGGTTATCATTTGCAAATATTTTGACACTAGATGCGTAGTTATAACCCAACAAAGAACTCGGAAAAGGTAACATTATTGTAAACATATTTTTGCCACTGGCAGATAAAAATGGCTCTTGAGATTTTTTTTTTTTGTTATTGCAAATTACCTAAATGAAAAGTTTGGAAGTTTTTTTTCTTTTTACATTTGTATAGACTGATCATGTACACAGATTTATATTTTTACTTTTTATTTGGGCTGAATAAATGAGGAATGTTAATGTTCATAAACATTCGTTCATTCATTGCTGTCGTGCATAACCTATGATAAATACACTTTTGTTTTTGCACCTGTTCTCTAGAGAATTCGTTTGCAAACATTTTGATACCAAATGTGCACTGTAGTTATAAGCCAACAAATAACTTTGAAAATACAAAATGATTGTAAACACATTACACATCGTTGAGCACGGTCCTTGGGAATGTAAAATATTTACGGTTGAGAATGTGCGGAGAGACTGTACTGCCAAAGTGTTAATAATTAGTTTGTTGTTGTTTGTAAATTCATGAAAGCCAGAGCATTTACATCTATGTATAACAAAGCGTTGGTATTTTAGAAGTTTGTGTATTAACAAAATTAGTATTAGGTAGAATTCATGAGAATGGTATTATTGTTTAGTATTTTGTTATACTGTTCTTAAATTCTAATCCTGCATTACAGATTAATAACAAAATTCAAATTACTCCCACAGAAATATATCGCATTGTCTCGAGGCAGCAGCTCCCAGACAGTGGAACGAATGAACCTCCTGGTGGTAAATCAATCACTGTGGAGCCCACCGAACCACCCAGTGGATCATCCTCCAACAACTGCTGTGCCCGCTAACCCTCTTAATCCCCATTTTACTGAAAAGCCTCTAGCGTTCCGTCTATCCCAAGCCCATCTCGGTTCCTTATTCTTGACACCTGTCTGTTAGTATTTCCACAAAAAAACAATACACACTCATCACTCAAAGTTGCAGGTTGGTGGAAGACAGTCTGGTTGCAGGAGTTCTAAGGTTGTTTGAGGACATGATAATGTTTGCTCATCTTTAATTCAACTCTGTTTATCCTCGCTCTCCACCAATCTACATAATTATTAGCAATCTCTGCTGCTCCAGACTAATGTTCCCTGGGTTATTAATAGCATTGCAATGCTAATTTTCAGTGTCTGCCAAGGGAGAATTGGTAATAAATGTGTGATTATCACTCTGTACACTATAAAAATAAATATTGTAATTTTAAAATGAAAAAGGAGTAGGTTTGCCATACCTGTCTGTTTGTTGTGCTGATGTGTATAAGCACAAACATGGATTGCTATTTTTTTGTCATAATTTGTTGACTTTTGCTAAGGCTACAGAACAATAGTTTAATCACATCCTCAACTAACAAAAAGAAGTAAAGTGAAAGTTTATTTGAATTTTTACAGTATATTTTAACTAGGTCACATTGTATATTAATTGCTAGCACCATTACACCCATCCTGTGTATATGCAGAAAGCTTTGTTGCTTTCAGTCTAGCCATCTAATCATAACTGCAGTATTGAAGTATAGATATGTCCATATCCAGTTAAAGGCATAGCTCCTAGCAATGGTTACTGGGTGAACCTTTGTGGGCAATGGATCGAGACCACTTACCTCAGTAATGCAGAATTTGTCCTTATTTACGAAGGAATGAGAGCCCATGTTGATATCATGTACGCTGGCTGATAGACACTAAACAGACAGAGAACTGTATTGGCTGCCTTATTTCCCCTGTCAGTGATACCCAATAGTTTTAACTGCATTACCAAGTGTGAAATGTGATTGATTGGTGTGGACTATACACCTCATATTAGCTTTAGGGTAAATAGTAGTTTTTCCAGTTAACTTGGGTAGATACTTGATGGTACCTAAGTTTTGCAGGTGAACACCAGTGGGAGTAATAAGTCTTTTGTTGCTGTGTGATCTGGAGACGAGTTGCTGTTGCCAAATTTGAGACCAAGTCGGAATGGACTCCTTACCAAATTTGATGAATAAGCACGGCCTACAGATTGTCTTGCTGGGGAATTTAAGTCTTTTTCATGTTTGCCAAATATTTAGTCATTTATTTGTCTCACACTCTTTTTCTTGTTAGCATGTTGTCTTCTGCCTTGTGTAAAGCTTATCTTTTCAGTAGGACTCGCAAATTTAAGAATAGTGTCGGTGAACATATTATTATTGTTACGAGGTATTGCATTATGAACATAGCTTCTTGCAAATGAATTAACAGTACTGTACATTGAAATGTACCAACATTGGGATGTAGCTAGAGTTTACCTGACCATCTAATGGAAACTATGGATCTACAAGATTCTTTGCTTTTAAGAATAGTTTATGAAAGAGAGACTAGAATTTTGAAAGTTCATACAATCAAGAAGCACTTTGATTATATATGTGCTTTTTCTTGTTTTATGATTGTGAAAAAATCTTTGGGTGTGGTTACTAAACACATTTTAAGAATTCATGAGCAGAGATTTAGACAAAACTTG
>WNGS01001312.1:35347391-35381703 GCA_020271785.1 Procambarus virginalis | reverse complement strand
TACAGCATAGATAAAAAGCTAGCTATAAGCTTATCTTATACCTGGAAAAGATCATCAAGGCAAATTGGGGGACTTTCGAAATGCCGCCAGCTTCCTGTCCTCGTTGAGGCCACTAATGTTAATGGCCCTCGGGTAAATAAGATAAAAATCTAATATATGCCACAATTAACCAGCTGCTGCTGGCAACAACAATTAATCAGTTATAAACAGATGTGAGATGGTATCTTTTGTATGGATACCATCTCGCATAGGTATTGGCCAACATGAAGATATGAAGAAGACGGCTAAAGTAAATAAACAAATAAATAAATAAATAAATAAATATGTTTATTCAGGTAAAGTACATACATACAAGGGATGTTACATTAATGGATCGATTTATAGATAGAGCTAGTACATACAATGCCTAAAGCCACTATTACGCAATGCGTTTCGGGCAGGAAAAACATTAATATCTAAAACTTACTACTAATTGAGCATAAAGAATAAAATGAGTTGAGAACAAATACAAATAAAGATAAAAAAAAGGGGGAACATGACTGAAAAAGCAACACAAATACACTAGGCCGACAAACAGCGCTATTTAAAAAAAAATAGCAGACATGGGTTGACAATAGAGGGGTAAGGTAGGTTACAGGGAATTTATTAGGTAGTGTTTAGTTTTAATCTTAAACTGGTTGAGAGAGGTACAGTCTTGAACATGGTTGGGAAGGTCATTCCACATTCTGGGTCCCTTGATTTGTAAAGCACTTCTAGTTTGATTAAGTCGTACTCTTGGAATATCGAAACTGTATTTATTTCTGGTGTGGTGCTCATGGGTTCTGTTACAACCTTCAATGAAGCTTTTGAGGTCAGGATTGGCATTACAGTTCAGCATTTTATATATGTATAATACACAAGAGAGAATGTGCAGTGACTTAATATCTAACATATTCAGAGATTTGAGTAGGGGTACCGAGTGATGTCTGGGACCAGAGTTGGATATTGTCCTAATAGCAGCTTTGTGTTGAGTAATTAGAGGACGTAAATAATTTTGGGTAGTAGAACCCCAAGCACAAATACCATAGTTGAGGTATGGATAGATGAGGGAGTAATAGAGAGTAACCAGGGCAGGGCAGGGTACATAATATCTGATCTTAGAAAGAATGCCAACAGTTTTTGAAACTTTTTTTGATATATTTAGAATGTGTCCCTGGAAATTCAGCTTGTTATCAATGAGAACGCCAAGGAATTTTCCATCTAATTTGTTACAAATTTGGGTATTGTTTATTTTGAGATTTATTTGATTAGAGGATTTATTGCCAAACAGAATATAGAAAGTTTTGTCAGTGTTAAGGGTGAGTTTGTTGGCAGTTAGCCAAAGATGGACTTTATTTAGCTCAGTATTTACTGTGGCATTTAGAGCAAGGGGGTCAGGACTGGAGTAAATGAAGGTTGTGTCGTCAGCAAAAAGTTGCATGCAATGAACCTGAAATTGAGCTTGACCTGGGTATTCAAATCTGTCGTCGAAATGACACAATTTCAAGAAACTTGGGTTGCTATGAGAAGTCACTGACACTCAAAGGGCAGACAGCACATAAAGGTACACTGTATATCAAGAATTATGATACATTTAGAACTGTTGTTGTTGATTTACGAACTGAAAACTTTATGTATGGACAGCATAAACATCCACCAGACAGTCGAACATTGAAATTGCCATAATTAGGCTGTGATATCGTTACTTATGGCAGGTAACTTCATGTGATAAATCTCCCAATAGTGAGCAGTCCAGTTGTAAACTGTGAACAAGAGCTAGGATAGTCTTCAACACTGTAAAGTATTTGTGAATACTCCTATTATGAGTGATTAAAGACCAAATGGCATGAGATACTTTGAGCTTTGTAATTATGTACAGTATTCACCCAACAGATACTGTATTGGAAGATATTTTCATACTCTACCCAATATTCACTAATGCTGGCTAGCAGACTAAACTCTCATTTAAGGTTTTTCTCTTATAATATACTGTATATGACTATCATGTGAGTTAAGGATATTATATGAACTTAATTATAGCTAGCTCTTGATATCTTGTCTGTAATTCTCATATAGAATTGAGTAGCAGCACACTGCTGTGTACCTAAGCTTGTTAATAAAAATGAAAATAAATTATTTCTGCACCTCGTCTGGTCCCCACCAGAAAAAGGTATTTCATTACATTCAATCCTTCAATTTATTATTAATTACTTGATTTTTTGCATCTCAGTCTACATAAATTTTAGTTGAGCTATAACATGGCTTTAACAATAAGATAAGTTTTCTTTGTGTGTGCCAACTCTAACAAGCTACAAATACTTCAGAAATTTGACTCTACTGAGGAGGTGGAGAGAAAGGTGCAAATGCTGGCTGAGTGGGTGAAAGAATCAAGACATACAGTTTTCCATACTGGAGCAGGCATTAGTACCTCTGCAGGTATACCAGATTTTAGGTGAGTACTTTGGAATACTTTTTTCTGGTTTAGCAATAACATTATATTTAAATCAGTATTTTTCTGTTAGGTATTTGATATTTAGAAATATACTTTATTATATTATAGTACTGTATTACATAAAATAATTAGTAAAAATGTAATTTACCAATTATCCTAAAAGAAAAATTTATTTACATATATAGCACTGTATATAATTTTATATTTATAATATACTGTATATACACACAAGAAGGTACAATGGGGGAGTTCTACAATGCGAGTTCTGTTCTTTCGGCCATGCTGGGTGGTTTGTTCAGTTGTGGTGTTCTCCCAGTGTAGTCAAAGCTAACCAGCCTGCAATCTATCCTTTGGCCCAAAAATGTTCATAAATTCACCACTTTGGCTTCTGTCTTTTCTAATACATCATGTGCTGGTATTTGGGGGTTTTGTGAGTCTAACAGAGGTCTTGGCAGCCCATTATTTGGTCACTGTTCCTTGTTCCAGTTAGTCTTATGTTGCACTGGGCTAGGTTTCCCAGCTCACTGTCTATTCTACTGTCTCTTCTACCTAGTTCCTGTCATCTCTTCTCCAGGGTAAGTCCTATGTTTGCCTCTTTCTCTGTGGTTAGGGAGCTTCAGGGAGCCACCAAGAGGCTCTACCAGAAAAAGATGTTGCATTATATTCAACGCTGGTTTTTACTGGGATAAGAGAAGCCTACCCTTGTTACCTTTAAGTAATAATAATAATAATATTGGATAAAACCCACACTTGTGTATTAGTCAAATTTATGTAAGGAATTTACTCCAAGTTTTTTGCACTCTCCTCAGTGCTTTGTCAAGGTCTGAGTGTGATTAGGATGAGACTTACATCTCAACATCTAACGAGGCTGCTATCCTGGGTCCAGTTCTCTTATCCTTCTTGACCTCCTGACCATGTTGCCTCTATTCCCGACTGCTGCTGTACCTGCAGTAATGTCTTCTACAAAATTGTGGTCATATGTCCTTTCTGTAATCCTGCTATTCTGGTAATTGGAGTTGTTATTAACAGTGTTCTTCTTCTGGATGCTGTCCTTCGTAACCCTCTCCATACCCCAAGGAATGCGGCTAATGGAACTGCTTTCATTCATCCATTTATTGAGATGTAATTTTAATTCATTCAGAATCATTTTCCTAGCAACACTATCCTCTGAAGTAAAGCTTTTGTTGCCAGCAAAAGTATTTAGAGTATATATTAGAAACCTTCCACTACCCTTCTAGTTCTAATATTATTGTATTACTCTTATAGATTATTTCACATTTCTTAAAATCAATACAGTAGTGTGATGCTTTTCCCAACTATGGTTTGCTACAATATTGTTACCAGTCATAATTCTACATGCTTTCTTATGTTCTTCAATTCTGATCTTAGGTTTTTGCCCTGGTAAATTTCACAAATACCAGTACACAAGTGTGGATTTTTATCCTATGTTATTATTTCTGTGAAAAGACATTACCATTACTACTACTAATAATAATAATAATATTATTATTATTCATAATAATGTACAACAAAATCATATTAACGTGGTGTATCATTTGTGCATTTGAGAGAGCGTTCGGGGGTAGAACTCCTGTACCACACCAGACTGTATGCGGGTAATGTGTGAAAATAGGATTTGGTGTCTCTCAGGGACCCTAGAGTACAGTATTCAGTTGGATCCCAGGTTACATTACTTCTGTAGCATATCGTGGTACAGTGATTTAAGTCATGTGCTTTGGAGTATCCAGTGTGCAGGCTCAAATCCTCTGCATGGCTCCTGATGTCAATAATAATAATAATAATAATACAGTAATAATAATTAATAATAATAATAATAATTTATTCATAAAATGTGCATACATAAAACAGAGGTATATTTGAAGATACAGGGGTTGCATATTAAATAAAGCCAGTAATACACAAAATAGATTAGTACTTTACAGTACTGTATTGTACTGTAAAGTACTGTTGTAAGTCAAAAGTAAGAAATCTCCTTCAGTTTTATATTATAATTTAATACTATGTTGTGTGACATGTGCTAGTCTTTGGTGAATGTGTTTGCCAGTGTTGTCTTGCCGTAGGACTAATGGAGCAAGTCTTAGTGATGGCCCACTCCGTGACTTTCCCCAAGTTTTGGCTCAAGCGGTGCCACATACTCAAGGCTGAAATCAACAAACTTTGGGAGGAAACACATTAACTTAAGGGTTGGCATGATACATTTCAAGGAAAATGTTGGACAAGAATACTTGGAACAAGTCAGGGTAAATCGGTACCATGTTGGAGGTTCTGCAGGATAGCTGGGTGCTGTGCTTTATGCATAAGTGATTGTTTTTATCCATGGTTGCACATGCTTTCACAGTGGTTGTTTACATTGATCGTTTGCAGCAATATGTTTGTCTCTGATTCCTAAGCTGCCCTTGCCATGTAGAGCAGGCCGGATTCTGTGTTTAGCTCCCAGTAGGTAAAGATGGGTTTTTGAGGAAAGAACATTTCACTGCATTCAATGTTTGATTTTTTGTATTTTATTTTATAAAATTCTCTTCAGGGGTCCAAAAGGAGTATGGACTTTGGAGAAGCAAGGATTGAAACCAGACATAAATGTATCCTGGGATGATGCGAAGCCGACACTCACTCACATGGCCATTGTCAGTTTAGAACGTAATGGTAAGTGTTATACATATTTGTGAAAAATTTGTGTTATAGCTTTTTGTCTTCTAGTAGAATTATTTTTCTATTAACTGGATATCCCTGATAATAATACCATTCGGTTTTGTAATTTCAATATCCTCCCAGCAAATATAAGAAATATTGCCAGAACAAAATTGGAAGTCTTCAAGAAAAAGCTGGATAGTTTTCTGCAAGAAGTGCTGGACCAACTGGGGTGTAGTGGATATGTGGGTCTGCAGGACGCTCCAAGCAACAGCCTATTAGACCAAGCTCTCACAAGTTGAGCCTGGCCTCAGGCTGAGCTTGGAGAGTATAAAAACTCTCAGAACCCCTTCCAGGTACAATCCAGGTACAATAAGAGGCCTGATCAGAAACGGCTGCAGGGACATTGATCCTAAAAACCACCTCCTTACCTAAGTTTGTGTGTGATATCTTGACACCACTTCTTCTTATTGATTGGAAACACAGCAGCTATGAATGATCATAAAAGTAAGGTTCCTGTTAAAATTGGACAGTGTAGCCCTAACTAATTTTGTATTTCTAATTTTTGTTGTTTTCCATGACTGTGGTACATCTCTAGAATTAAATCAGAATGGTAGGCATACCCAAGGGTTTTCACATTATTTTCAGAGAGGGATCCCTTGGTAGCTCCCCTAACTGCCCAACTGGCTAGCTAAAAACAATTTTTTGTATATTTATATATACCTGCACAAGAGTTTTTATATTCTTGTACAACACTAGCACTCATAGCATTTCAGGCAGGTTCTTAATCCTAATATTTCCCTGGAATATCATCTGCCAAACTGTTTAACTACCAGGGACACATTTACTGTTGTGTGAACAAAGGCTACAGTTAAGGATTAGTGCCAAGAAAATCCTCCTCAGCCAGGATACAAACCGAGGCTCTAAAGCTCTCGTGAAGCACCAGGCGAGTGCTTTACCATTACACCACATGGACTGCTAACATACTTAAGAACTGCACCAGGCTCTATTGATTCACATGCACCTCCCAGACACCAGGACCAGAGACAATAAATCTGGACCCACCAGAGACATTGAATCTGGACCCCTTGGTAGAGACCTGCACATCTCTCCTGGGCTCTGCCTTTCCCAGAAGATCACTGGGGAGACCTTTCTTAATGGACTTCCCAGGAGGGAGAAATCCAGAGGTGGATGTAATGAAATACAGTACCTCTTTCTGGTAGAGCCATCAGTAGACCTTCATTACTCCTGGTTGATACCTGGTTGATGGGGTTCTGGGAGTTCTTCTACTCCCCAAGCCCGGCCCGAGGCCAGGCTCGACTTGAGAGAGCTTGGTCCACCAGGCTGTTGCTTGGAGCGGCCCGCAGGCCCACATACCCACCACAGCCCGCCTGGTCCGGAACTTCTCTTGGAAAACAGTCCAGTTTTCTCTTGAAGATGTCCACGGTTGTTCCGGCAATATTTCTTATAGTCGCTGGGAGGATGTTGAACAACCGCGGACCTCTGATGTTTATACAGTGCTCTCTGATTGTGCCTATGGCACCTCTGCCCTTCACTGGATCAATCTTGCATTTTCTTCCATATCGTTCACTCCAGTACGTTGTTATTTTACTGTGCAGATTTGGGACCTGGCCCTCCAGTATTTTCCATGTGTATATTATTTGGTATCTCTCTCGTCTCCTTTCTAGAGAGTACATTTGGAGAGCTTTGAGACGATCCCAATAATTTAGGTGCTTTATCTCGTCTATGCGTGCCGTATATGTTCTCTGTATTCCCTCTATTTCGTCCTCTTCCATTTCTTCTTGTGTTGTTCAAAGGTCATGTATTGGGGAAATGCATGAATGAGAGGCTTGACTAGCCTGGGCTGCCATTTGATCCATCTTTACTAATGAGTGTTTACATAGGTCATATGATTTTTGCAAATGTTGTACAAGCAGTTGCTTGTTTGCGAGGAGTATCTCTTCATTTTTTCTTCTCTACGATCAGGGATCCCCAGGCTTTCCTTTGCTTCTATTTAGGGGTCCAGATTCTGGTCCATATAGGCACTTGTGAGTCATTAAAAGCCTGTTGTGGCAACTAAAATGTGGAATGTTGGGGATGGGTCATCATGGAACTTCATGATGAAGCCACTGAGGAAACACCTGTAAAATGGATGATGTTGTTTTAGATTTAGCTACTCGGAACGAAATGTCCATGTATCATGGGCTATGGTGAGCCCATAAATGTAAAAGGGGTTCCATTACATTTAATGCTTGTTTTTTATTCTATACAATAAACTATATATACTATAGTTTGTACTATAACTGAAAATAACTATTAGAGTATAACTATACTATAACTTAAAATGGCTCCTTAAAATTTTGCCTTTTTAAAAACTACTGCTAATATTTGTTCAACATTTATCCCCTAGGATATGTGCAGTATGTGATTACACAGAACATAGATGGTCTCCACCTTAGGTCAGGGCTACAGCGTAAAAGATTAGCAGAGCTTCATGGTGACATGTATGTGGATAAGTGCAACTTTTGTCATAGGTGAGTTATTACATGTCATCTTGTTTGGACGATGACATGTTTGTAGATAACTGCAACTTTTGTCATAGGTGAGACATTGCATGTCATCTTGCTTGGACGATGACATGTTTGTTTGAAATACATATTTGAAACTGACAGCATCCATGTTAGTGCATGGCTCTTCATAAATATGTTTACTTTGACCAGACAATTTGTAAGGAGCACTGCAGTGACAACTGTTGGCCAGAAAAGTGAAGGCAAGTCATGTCCAGGAAAACGTGGAAACGGAAGACGGTGCCGCGGGAAGCTTCACGATACTGTTTTGGATTGGGAAGATGGATTGCCCGATGCTGATCTTGACTTGGCCGTTTCTCACTCATGGCAAGTAATATGAATTATCGTATTGAAAACCATTTCTCTTTTCACTCTTTATAATCAAATTGGTTGAATGTGTAAATGGAGTACAAATTGCTTAGTGCATATGGTGCAATCACTTTGCTCAAGTTGGTGTAACTGATTGGCATATTGAGTAAGTACTGCTGTCAATAGGATCATTTACTTTCACAAATACTTGACTAGTCGAGTCAGGTGCTAAGTGTAGTATTTTTTTTTTTTTTTTTTTGAGATATATACAAGAGTTGTTACATTCTTGTACAGATTTAATGTAATTCTTGTACAGATTTGTACAGATTTGTACAAATCAAATTGTAATTCAAATCGATTGTACAAATCTTGTACAGATTTAATGTAATTACAATTAATGTAATTCTATAAAGACTCATAACTAGTGTTAAAAGATAACAAATCTTTTTTCCTAATAGGGGAGACATGAATTGCATCATTCAAACCAATTCTCACACACATATGCAGGAAACATCAATATTGCAGTGTTTTTAATTTCCCTAATGCATAGACATCTTGATACTGTGGTCAATAGCATAACAATTATGGTGCATTAAGTTTGAGGACAGGTTTTATATTCTTATGGACAAGATTTAGTACAAGGAAAAGACTGAAGTATAGAAAGGTCAGGTGTGTTACAAGATGGGTTGCACATTTTTAAAATTGTTGGGTTTATTGAAGTTATGCTGATTTCTGACACCTTTGCATTGTTTGAAGGGGTCTCGGTAGTAGTTGGGTTCATTCTCAATTCACAGTCAGGAATCCCAGGCTTGAATCTGGGGCAAGACAGAATTAGTTGGGCACATTTCCTCTCACCTAATGTCTCTGTTCACCAAGCAGTAAATAGGTCCCTTTGGAGTTGGTCAACTATTTTAGGGGCTGCATCCTCAAGAAGGTCAGTTTGGGGGTACAGACCCCATACACACACACACACATATACAAGCTGTCTATCCTGGACAAAATGAATTAATATAATTGGAAAAGTGATGTGTCAGGAACAATAATATTTGAAATAAGAGTATGTACTTTGGCTATGCTCTTGTAAAATGCTTAACATTTATTTGGTTATATATTTTCAGTGCTGCTGACCTAAGCATATGTTTGGGCACAACTCTGCAAATTGTGCCCAGTGGTAACATTCCTGTTGACACCAAGAAGCGAGGGGGTAAACTGGTCATATGTAACCTTCAACCTACAAAACAAGTAAATAAATTTATTTGGATTTTACTGTATCATTCAGTATTGATAACAATTCGGTATTACTAGTGATTTTAGACCCAACTAAATTGGTAACCATTAAAATTCATTGATTTGCTATTTTAGTATTATTTGAAAATTACTTGTAAGCAAAGTATTATTAAAAATCTGTCAAAAAAGGATAACATTAATGATGTACACATAACAGAAGATGGAATTTTTTATCGTACTCATTAATTTTTATTTTAGGACCGCCATGCAGACCTCATCATCAACACCTACGTCGATAATGTCATGAAACGTCTTCTAGAACTTTTGAATATCCCTAAAATGGAATACAACCCTGATGACGATCCCATGAAGCTGACAGAAAGAATGCTAGATGAACACAGGAAGACTCGCCTAGGCAACACAAATCAGAATGGCAGCTCAATGAACTCTAACTATGATTTTGAACCCATTGAATGGACCATACCAGAAAAATGGGTAAAGGATAAGGAGTTGGCAGAAAAAGTGAAAAAGAAGCAACCAATTAAGATAAAACGACAAAGTAAAAGTGCACGTGACAGCAATTTGAATGGCATAAAAAAGGCAAAAATAAGGATTAAAGGTAAACTTGACTTGGAATATAGTGGTGGTGACACAACAGTAGATACCATAAAACAAGAAGAAATTGAATCTTATAGCAGTGGGAAGATAGCAGACAATTGGAATGATGATGTGAAAAGCTTAATTAAACATGAAGACTCTAAGTTAGTCAAGGAACAAATTGGAGAACTAAAAGAGGAATTTATTAAAATTGCTAATGAGCACTCAATTACTGAAGCTAAAAATGGAAATGAAATTAAATTATGAGGCTAAGATATACGACTCCATAAAAATTAGATTACCCTGTATGCATAACATTTCTGTAAATTATGAATATGTTTTTTACTGTGGAGTATATAAAATCAATGCAAAAAAGTGTTCATCTATCAACACAACCACCTTTTCAAAGTTATTTTGACTGTGATAATGTTAATAGAATATATTCTTCTAGATCAGGGGTTCTTAACGGGTTTGTGTACCCCTTGTTTCTCTCTCTTTCTCTCATTCGTTTGTTAGTTCATTTGTTCAAATGTTCCAAGGTTGCTCTGTTAACTAAAGCAACCTTGGCACATGTGCACTATAGAGTACCAGGGGTACATAAACCATAGTGATTACTCATTCTAGATGCTTGAGTTTTTAACTCTTCAATAGTAACTAGTAAAATCTAGTTACTATATTAATCTAGTAATATACTTTACTATATACTGTACTAGTGAAATCACTAGTAACTCTTCAACGTGATGAAGTAGCTCATCCCTCTGCTAGTGGTTCTGCTAGCATACTCAGAATAGATCAAAACATCTCTTTAAGTCCTAAAAAATAATTGTAAGGTAGTAATTCTTAAATTGTTTAAACCGAGATAATTGCAACTACAGTTTTGAGAAAAATTAATAATAATAGAATAGCTCATCCTGTGCTCAGTAACTGGTTGCCAGAAAAAATTTGAGCAGTGTGTTTTTTTTAAGGTCCAATATCTTGCTTACTGTATTTGTTCAAATATTTAAATTTATTTAATCTACAATTTAATTTATCACATCACATCAAGGGATCCTATGTTAGATTTGTTAAGCCTTCTAAGTAATATCAATAAAATTAAGAATTTGTATGTAAATTTTTATTATTCTCAGTACAAAAACATGTAAATCCTTATTTCATATGTACTGTACAATGCTGTACTGTTCTTTGCTCTTTGGCAATGTTCCAAGTTATACAGTACAGCATTGTTCTGTACTGTACAACTTGGAACAATGAACAATACAGCATTGTTCCAAGTTGTACAGTACAGCATTGTTCTGAGCTGCACGATACTTTCAAAATATTGAACAATTGGAGAATATTGATCCATACCACTTCTTCAAAAGTTCAGATGTAACACGGACAAGGAGTAATGTTTATACAGCTGGCAACGAATGGGTTATCAGGGTGGCATAGGTTATTGAAATCTCCAGTTAATAATAATTGATTTTTGTAAGCTTGTTCCTTATCATCAAGTTGCTAAGATTGGAGTTGAATTCTACTACATCAGTATTAGGAATCCTGTAGACTGCTGAAAGTTTAGTTGGTGTTCAAGCTCTTAATTTTGAACTGGGAAAATATGTACTCTCAATGGGTGTCTCTAGATTTGTTAACTTTTGTGCACAAAAGCTCCTTATGGTAATAAATTGCTGTACCACCACCTCTCTGGCTTAGTCTACAGTTGTGGATAGCTGAATAAATGGGAATACTGTATTATATATAGTTAGGTAAGGTCATCAATCAACCAAATTTTTAGTAAGAACAACAAAGGAGAATTGGTCATTTAGTGTTTGAAATAAGGCATCATGGTGATTGCTAAGGGACCTTATAATGATGTTAGAGATATATTATGGTTATTTGATAATACATTGTTGGCAAGATATGCTGTATAGTACTTACAATTGTTATCATTGAAGTGATGATTGTCATAGACAGTTGAAAAGAGATTCGGTTCAGAGCCTATGCTTGAATGCACTCAGAACAATATAATAATAATAATTTTTTCAAGAGAATGTGTGTACAAATAACATAAGAGTAATGTACAATTGTAGAGACAGAAGTTACACATACTAATGAAGCGACTATTATGCAAAATGTTTCGGGCAAGACTTGAAATAATATATAAAAAAAAAATTAACTGAAGGTGTGAAAGGGGTAAAACACTAATACTAAAGGAGAAGTAAACTAACAAAATGAGAACATTCAAAGAAAATAACACATGAATTAAAAAAAAAGGGATACTTTAGGATGACAGGTATGGAATATTACATTATGGAGTCAGCAGTTCTAGCAACAGTACAGTACTGTAGTTTATTTACATTAATAACAATGGAAGTACAAGGTATAATTTAGAAAAGTAGCGACCCTTTCTTATAACTTTTTCTTGGAACATAATAGCACTTAGAGTAATATAGTATAATTTAAGTTTAATGGGGCCAACTCTTCAAAATAAACAAGGATCATAAAGGACATGAGTAAACAATATCAGAGAAATGCAAGAAATTAGATGACATTAAATGTAGAAAGTACATAATTCTTAGTAAATAACAATTTAAGATAGGAGTAACACAAAAATAACTTACTACAAGAAAGATGGTGCTACATAGCCTTCCCGGCTTGGTGCTTCTTTTGATAATTACTTATTACGAGGAAAAATGTAAGCAAAATTAGTCACATGGTATTGATATTTTAAGATGGATTACAAATACAGAAACCCACATAAACGTTCATGATCATGAATTTCTAGATTACCATCGATGAGACTGTGAAGTAATGAGAGGAACTACAAAACATCTGGAGGGAGCTAATTAGTGAACAGGACATGGAAGCATCTTGGCAACGCTTCAAGAAGGTCATCACGGAACTCGTTCAAAAGTATGTACCAAAAAGGAGGAAGAAATGAAAGAAAACTTGATGGCTGACTCTGGCAGTAAAACAAGCTTTGATAACTAAGAGGAACTTCTGGAGAATGTATAAATCCACGATGGACATCATTGTGAATGAGATATATAAAAGGGCACTAAACTCAGCCACCCAGGAAATCAGATCAGCCAAAAGGAACTACGAAAAATAACTTGCTCAAATCTTAAAGAAAGATCCAAAGTTGTTCTATGCCTACATGTTCTCTCCTGCTCTCTGAAGTCCGAAAAATACTTCCACTCTCCCAAGTCGTAAAAACTCATCTTCTCACTCTCTGAAGCCCTAAAACACTTCTTCCACTCTCTTAAGCCCTAAAAACATTTCCTATTGCTCGCTCTCTGAAACCCTAAAACACTTTCTCCCATTCTCTGAGGCCCTAAAGACACTTCCTCTCTCTCTTTGTCTATATTTATATATAAATGGAAATATCTGTCTGTCTGAGGCTGGAGGCCAGATGCTAGGGGACAGCTTTAGTAAAATTTTCCCAGTAATTGCTGTTGGGTACATGCCCAACATGGACGGATTGGGATTGACATCAAATAAATGATTGCCAGGCCAGGAAGCCAGGCTATCTTTCTATAACAACTGTTATATCCTGCAATATTTAATTATCACTTTCAAATAATCAGCACCTCATTTTATGAGTAGATTAAAGTTGGAACAGAAAGTCATAAGCAGGGTCAGTGAGATGAACAAAGATGATTTATTAATTTTTTATTTGCCCGAAACGCTATGCATACTAGTGGCTTTAGGTATTGTATGTACTAGCTCTATCTATAAATCCAACATTATGTTTGTAAATCAACTATGTATGTACTTTCTTGAATAAAATTTACTTTACTTTACTTACATTAAATGGGTGGAACCTTTAGCTGATCCCTTCCTGTGATTGGCTGTTGCGGTGAATGTCAACAAAGAATTTCTACCAATGAGATGGAAGCGCGGGAATTCTTGCTTCAGCTCAACAACCCGCCTTACTGGCTGCTGTTCGGCTCTTGATAGTGCATAGTTGATGCAACAGATGGCGGCAGCTGTATTTTGTAGGGTGGCTTTATTAATAGTGTAATTTGATATCAACAGATGGCATAAGCTGTATCTTATGGCTACTGGGCCTGTTGATAGTGTTATTTTTTGCCAACAGATGGCATCAGCTGTATTATTACTTCCGAATTCCCTTTAAACACTGATCTACAAATCCTGTAGCTTAGTTTTTTTTAGTTTAGCTCATTCATTATGTACCCCATACCCATTGGGGTATGCACCCCATTATGTCATTATATGACAAAGAGTGCTGGGGACGGAGACATCCTCACATTCCTGTAGCTGATGATAAGGCTTTTATACCATGCTGGTATTTTGGTAACTGGAGTTCTGCAATTACTTTTTTGTTAACTACTGTTGAGGATATGTCAGACAAATGTAAGGTTTTGAGGCTAGGTAATGATGATAGTTACAAGATACGAGCTAGATGGTGTTAAGATTGCGAAAGGGATCAAGTTCAAGTATGTTTACTAAGACAAGAAAAAAATACATCTCAAAGGGATAGAGTAGCTTAGGCTATTTCTACCCCCCTCTACTTCAAGTCCCTCAAGGGGCGCACAAATTCAGTGAGTACAAATACACAAATCACAATACGGTACAAGAATCCCATTTAACATTGCAGGTTAATATAGTAAGCACCGCATATAAATAAATAAATAAATAAATATGTTTATTCAGGAAAGGTACATACATAAAGAGATTTTACATAAGTGGATCGATTTATAGATAGAGCTAGTACATACAATGCCTAAAGCCACTATTACGCAATGCGTTTCGGGCAAGAAAACATTAATATCTAAAACTTAATATTAATTGAGCAAAAAGAATAAAATGTTTTGAGAACAGATACAAATAAAGGTACAAAAAAAAGGGGGGAACATGACTGAAAAGCAGCACAAATACAATATGTAGACAAACAGCGTTGAATAAAAAAAATAAAAATAAAATAAGACATGGGTTGACAATAGAGGGGTAAGGTAGGTTACAGGGAGTTTATCAGGTAGTGTTTAGTTTTAATCTTAAACTGGTTGAGAGAGGTACAGTCTTTAACATGGTTGGGAAGGTCATTCCACATTCTGGGTCCCTTGATTTGTAGAGCATTTCTAGTTTGATTAAGTCGTACTCTTGGAATATCAAAACTGTATTTATTTCTGGTGTGGTGCTCATGGGTTCTGTTACAGCTTTCAATGAAGCTTTTGAGGTCAGGATTGGCATTACAGTTCAATTAAAATTTCAAGCTGGAAATTAAGCTTGTGATCAATGAGAACGCCAAGGAATTTGCCATCTAATTGTTACAAATTTGGGTATTGTTAATCTTGAGATTTATTTGATTAGAGGATTTATTGCCAAACAGAATATAGAAAGTTTTGTCAATGTTAAGGGTGAGTTTGTTGGCAGTTAGCCAAAGATGGACTTTATTAAGCTCGGTATTTACTGTGGCATTTAGAGCAAGGGGGTCAGGACTGGAGTAAATGAAGGTTGTGTCGTCAGCAAATAGAATTGGTCTAAGGTGTTGGGAGGCATTTGGAAGGTCATTAATGTAGATGAGAAAGAGGAGAGGGCCAAGTATACTGCCCTGAGGAACACCAATGTTGATGGGTAGGGTAGGAGAAATTGAATTGTTCACAGAAACATACTGGAGTCTGTCAGTAAGGTAAGATTTGAGGTATTGCAGGGAGAGTCCTCTGACTCCATAATGATGTAATTTAAGAAGAAGGTTTTGGTGGTTGACTGTGTCAAAAGCCTTACGCAGGTCCACAAATAACCCAACAGGGAACTCATTTTTATCAAGAGCTGCATGAATTAAGTTAATCATACTAATAAGTGCATCGTTAGTGCTTTTTTTTAGGTCTGAAGCCATATTGGCAAGAGCTAAGTATATTGTGCTTGGCTAGATAAGAGTAAAGCTGCTTGTAGATTAGTTTTTCAAAAATTTTTGATAAGTTAGGCAGGATTGAAATAGGTCTGTAGTTGTTAACATCAGTGAGATCACCACATTTGTGGACAGGGGTTACTCTCGCTTTTTTTTAGAATATCTGGGAAGCGTTCACATATGCAGCGTTCAACATATGCATATGTTCATATGCAGCGTTCACTGCATATAATTGTTACACTCTTGGGGCAAAATTCTTGCAGCTCCAAGTATTCTATTGTAGCGAGTAATCCTTATACTCGCTCCATTATCTCATTATCTTAATGGCATAACTAATTACACAAGCTATAATCCTATCCCTATTTACAGGTAACGGTTTTTTCCACCCTCCTATCTTACTGTGAGGTGTAGTCACCGTATTTAAGCAGGCGATTTGAGAATAGCAAACCAGTACAATCTCCAGTCAAGAATGCAGTACTCTGCGTAAGCAGTTCTAATCGACCCAAGACGCTACAGCTTCGACACAGAGCAGACAGCAGACTACGACCGCATCCAGCTACAACGCTCTCGCTCCCCGAGTTCAGACACTGGCAATTCCCAATCGAGCCGCCACGCTCTCCCGCATACAGCTCCACGACTCCGGCCACACTCAGCTCTCTGCTCTGCTCAAGGCTTCGTCTCAACGTCTACGACACTGCTGTATCCAGGACTACTAAATAAATATGAAACTTACTAAACACTGTGTATCTAATCAACCCAATAACGTAACATAAACGTATGTTACATCGGTGACCCCAGAGTGTTACAACGATACCCAGCCACGACTGACTACAACATATGGACTCTCACTGGACCTCTACTGCTACTGCTGCATGGTGTGGACCACTGCCACTTGTCATGGAACGCTGCCAACAACCTCACTACAGTTATGATTTTCACCATGATCATCTCTGCATTTTCATCAACTACAGTTTGCTGCACCGCGAGCGTTACTTACTCATTTGACAGTTTAATCAGCAACTACATCATGTGGGATCTACAGCCTGTCCTGCCGACTCTCCGTCGCTGCCAGGGCACTGCTTGTTCTTCAGGGACTCCCACGACAGCTGCTCTTTCGTCAGATTCATCTACACGTTCACTGCATTCTGATACTCTGCCGACTCAAGCACCTTGCGCAGTACAGGACTTACAACTTGCGTTTCCGACTCTTCGTCGCCTCCAGGACAATTCAGCTCTAGCAGTGATTCCCTTGTTGTCCTACCTACGTGCCTACATTACCTCCTAATGTCCTGGTGCCCGAGCCCATCCGCCCCGGATCTAAATGCTCCACCAGCGACCCAAGGACGCAACAATCATGCACATTTTTCTCTCCTGCTACACCGAGCTTGTCCACACACTGCCTGCATCTTTTGGCACCGGACTACATGTTCCACAGCAACCCAGGGAACAGTAGCCTCGTATTTTTTGTTGTATTGCTTTTCTTCCATTCCCTGGCAGGGGGCTGTAGCGAGTAATCCTTATACTCGCTCCATTATCTCATTATCTTAATCGCATAACTAATTACACAAGCTATAATTCTATCCCTATTTACAGGTAACGGTTTTTCCACCCTCCTATCTAACTGTGAGGTGTAGTCACCGTATTTAAGCAAGCGATTTGAGAATACCAAACACGGGAGACATCTCCCGTCACGCAGGGTGCAGTCGCACCTCCACAGATCTCCAGTATCATCTATTGACACTGGTAATGGCTCAAAAGGGTCACCACTTACGGGCGATTCATGCCCGTGCCACTTTTTGAGTGGCTTAATCTTCGTCAATCAATCAATCGAATAGCAAACCAGTACAATCTCCAGTCAAGAATGTAGTACTCGGCGTGGGCAGTTCTAATCGACCCAACAACGTAACATAATCGTATTGTAACATACGATTATGTTACGATGTAATCCTTATACTCGCTACACTATCATACCATTATCACACATCCAAACAATTTGATGTGGTATACTGCTTATTTCCTTATTTCTATAGTTATCAATAGGTTGACACTCTAATACATAATGTTCTAAGGTGTGGGCGTGCGGCATACTACATAATTTACACTCCTTATCTTTTTCACTGACATCAACACCGTATTGCCAGATATATTTGTATCCTAATCTTAAATTCTCATGTAAATTGAATCCTTCCACGTAGACTTTCCTCTACTATACGTGAAGGACGAATTTGTATTTATTATTAATAATTCTTAAGTGTGTTACTGCTGTCCACTATTGCCATTCTCTTTACTATTTCTTCCTCCTCTTGGATCATCTTGATTCTTGTTTTATTTGTTTCAAAGTATCTGACATACAACATCAACAAGAGTTTTTTCCGTGGCTCTCTTCGTTATCTCATCAACTACCTCATTCAACAGTATTCCCACATATGAAGGCATCCACATGAATCCCCTACAACAAGTGTATCTTCAGAAAAGAAGGAATCTTAAATCAAAGGAGCTATCAGAGATGTATAGATTAATGAAATTTAACTCTCGGTCTTGTAATTGTATCCGCAAACTAATACTTTCAATACCTCTATTTTTGTATCATCGGCAAATTGCAATATTGCTGCTCAAACCTGAATCTAAATCATTTATATATATTATGAATAACATGTGGAGGTCCCTGAACAGAGCCTTGAGGCACTCCACTTACAACATTTTCCCACAATGACTTAACTCCATTTATACTAACTATTTGTTTCCTTTGGTATAGTCATGCCCTAATCCAACTTAATAAAGCGGGCAGGCTGAACATTGGCGCCCTTACAAGTGCCATTTTTGCTTAATCTTCACAAGGAAGAAAAACTGTACATATAGGTCTTAGTGTTTTTCCTGTCCGAAACGTTTTGCGTAATAGTGACTTTAGGCATTGTATGTACTAGCTCTATCTATAATCCATTAATGTTTGTATCACACCTTGTATGTATGTATGTACCTTACCTGAATAACACAGTTGAATTTGAATTTAGGAATAACTTATTACAACTTACACGCAAAAACAAACAGTTTGGAAACTGAAACTAAAGGTGCCGAAATTATATATATATATATATATATATATATATATATATATATATATATATATGTCGTACCTAGTAGCCAGAACGCACTCTCAGCCTACTATGCAAGGCCTGATTTGCCTAATAAGCCAAGTTTTCCTGAATTAATATATTTTCTCTAATTTTTTTCTTATGAAATGATAAAGCTACCCATTTCATTATGTACGAAATCATTTTTTTTATTAGAGTTAAAATTAACGTAGTTATATGACCGAACCTAACCAACCCTACCTAACCTAACCTAACCTAACCTATCTTTATAGGTTAGGTTAGGTTAGGTAGCCGAAAAAGTTAGGTTAGGTAAGTTAGGTAGTCGAAAAAAACATTAATTCATGAAAACTTGGCTTATTAGGCAATCGGGGATTGCATAGTAGGCTGAGAAGTGCGTCATGGCTACTAGGTACGACATATATATATATATATATTATATATATTATATATATATATACACACACACACACAAGAAGGTACATTGGTTTATGAGAGAACACAGCATTAATGTTTTTGACATTCTTGTAAAGAAAGTCCATTAGAAAGTCCACTCTTGCAAATAATGGTAGACGGTTGGAACAAGAGGTGGTGGAGGCCCAAACCGGAATTACACACTGATTTTAATGCAGATATGTTCATGTGATTATCATTATATAAACATGTTAAGGCAAGAAAGCCTTTTTATTCATTAAATTGTAAAAGGACTTATTAAAAAAACCTAACTTACATACTATTTGAAGACATGCGGTAATTATATGATCATGTGCCATCTATTTATTCATATTCTTAATTTATTATAATCCTTATTCTATTGCCTCGTTTTTGGTCAATTTATTGTCTTGGAAGACGAAAACTGATGAAGCCATCAGGGCGATGCTTCCAGAGGGCGATTGATCTAAGTCTCAATTACAAATTATTATAAAACAGTGGTTTACTGTTGGTCCATCACTACATATTGGTACTTTCGACCAAATAGTTACTATAAGTACTATCATTTCAGGAGAATGGTTTGTATAAGCCTACCGTAGTAGTAGGCTTAAATATAACTTTTGGGAGGAAGTTTGAGTGTGGGAGCTTCAGTGATTTGTGATGGTGTAGGTGAATGGGCTCATTTGTTATGCACTCCATACCTATTATGAATGCGACAGTGGACCCTATACCCATAATGAGTTAATAGTGGAATCCATACCCATTATGAGTGCGATAGTGGACCCTATATCCATTATGAGTGTGATAGTGGACCCTATACCCATTATGAGTGCGATAGTGGACCCTATATCCATTATGAGTGTGATAGTGGACCCTATACCCATTATGAGTGCGATAGTGGACCCTATATCCATTATGAGTGCGATAATGGACCCTATATCCATTATGA
Organism: Procambarus virginalis; assembly: GCA_020271785.1. NCBI lineage: Eukaryota > Metazoa > Arthropoda > Malacostraca > Decapoda > Cambaridae > Procambarus > Procambarus virginalis. The sequence continues at coordinate 35,361,566 of WNGS01001312.1, read as the reverse complement.
GTGCGATAGTGTACCCCATACCCATTATGAGTGCGATATTGGACCCTATATCCATTATGAGTGCGATAGTGCACCCCTATACTCATTATGAGTGCGATTTTTTTGTTTAGATATATACAAGACTTGTTACATTCTTGTACAGCCACTAGTACGCGTAGCATTTCGGCAGGTCCCTGAATACGATCCCCGCCGCGAAGAATCCTTGTTACAACCAAGTACACCTTTTACTGTTGCGTTAAACAGAGGCTACAGTTAAGGATTTGCGCCCAGTAAATCCTCCCCGGCCAGGATACGAACTCGTGATAAAGCGCTTGCGGAACGCCAGGCGAGTGTCTTACCACTACACCACGGAGACTATAGTAGGCGATAGTGGACCCTATACCCAATATGAGTTAATAGTGGACCCCATAACCATAATGAGTGCGATAGTGGACGCCATACTAATTATGAGTGCGATAGTGGACGCCATACCGATTATGAGTGCAATAGTGAACCCCATTCCCATTATATATACACAGGCTGCCTGACCCCAACAAAACGATACCGAAATGCTAGAGAAATCATCGTATCACGAGAGTTCCAGTAAATGACACATTAAATAACACACAAATCCTAATGCAGTCAACCTACGTCGTACCTTAAGAGAATCATCAGAGCCTAACGATGATACCAAAACACAAACCAAGTGATAAGAGAATGCAGGAAAGGCATAATAAATATGGTAAATAAGAGTAGGAGGAAACTCAGGTACTCCTGAAGGTGGAGACGTCAACAATAACAAAGCGAGTTCCTCCCACTAGTGTCAAGGTGGCCGAGGTGGGTACAGGTGCTACGCTCCTGGGAGACCTTCCTCTACCTCGTGGACCTCTCCTCCTTCCCCTCACTCCTGTTTACAAAGGTACAAAAACCCCTAAAATGGGGTAGAGTGCATGTATGTACTCTAACACACTCTGGTGCCAAGTTTCTGCCTGGGGAGGATTCTTCTTCTTCAACATTACTTTCAGGAATATCGTTTTCTTTGTGGTTATATGAAGCAAATACTTCAGTTTAAACTGCACATATTTACAGCATTTTTTCTTTTACTTGCTAGTATAATATCGCACAATTTAGTTTCTATGGAGTATTCACTAAAATAAACTTTTGAGAGGAAGTTGCGAGTGAGGGAGATCTGTGATGGTGTGGGTGAATGGGCTCATTTGTTATGTACCCTATACCCATCCCGAGTGTGATGGTGGACCCCCATACCCATCTCGAGTGCGATGGTGGACCCCCATACCCATCTCGAGTGCGATGGTGGACCCCCATACCCATCTCGAGTGCGATGGTGGACCCCCATACCCATCTCGAGTGTGATGGTGGACCTCCATACCCATCTCGAGTGCGATGGACCCCCATACCAATCTCGAGTGTGATGGTGGACCCCCATACCCATCCCCGAGTGCGATAGTGGACCCCCATACCCATCCCGAGTGCGATAGTGGACCCCCATACCCATCCCGAGTGCGATAGTGGACCCCCATACCCATCCCGAGTGCGATAGTGGACCCCCATACCCATCCCGAGTGCGATAGTGGACCCCATGTTCATCCTGAGGGCAGTGGTGGACCCCCATACCCATCTCGAGTATGATAGTGGACTTCACTACCCATCCCGAGTGTGATAGTGGACCCCCATACCCATCCCGAGGGCAGTGGTTGATCCCAAACCCTTCTCGAGGGCAGTGGTGGATCTTATACCCCCATCCAGTGGGTGGTAGACCTCAAACCAATCCTTGGGGCCCCATACCCACCCTGTGGGAGGTAGTAGAGTACAGCATAAGTATTACAGCCCACTTCATACATTAAATTTTGCAGTCTCCGTGGTGTAGTGGTAAGACACTCGCCTGGCGTTCCGCGAGCGCTATGTCATGGGTTCGTATCCTGGCCGGGGAGGATTTACTGGGCGCAATTCCTTAACTGTAGCCTCTGTTTAACGCAACAGCAAAATGTGTACTTGGATGAAAAAACGATTCTTCGCGGCGGGGATCGTATTCCAGGGACCTGCCCGAAACGCTACGCGTACTAGTGGCTGTACAAGAATGTAACAACTCTTGTATATATCTCAAAAAAAAAAAAAAAAAAATTATTGATATTCAGAGTTCAACACTAAGCCAAACTCAGCCTGTGAGATGCATATTGTGTAGTGAGTGTATATAACACAGATAATTAACTCCACATAAAGCTTTAGAAGGGCAGTCCCCATGGCACAATGGTAAAGCACTCGCCCGACACTTCACAAGCACTTTGGCCTGGGTTCGCATCCTGGCCGGGGAAGATTGACTGGGCACCAATCTTTAACTGTAACCTCTGTTCACCCAGCAGTGACTGGGTACCTGGTGGTTAAACAGTTTGGGGTTCGTATTCCGGGGAAAAAATTAGGATTAAGGACTTGCCCGAAATGCTATGCTTGTCAGTGGGTTTACAAGAATGTAAGAATTCTTCTACTGTATATATAAATAAAAAAAGTCAGGATTTATCAATGAAGTTCCTGTTTGATATAGTTGATCTTCAAACAAAAGTAGTATGCAAAAAAGTAGCCCTAGAAAATCTAGGAAATTTCATAAATCACTTGCCAAAATAGTGTGCAGCTAAATGTGGTTTAAAAGTGCAAATTTAAGCAAGGTGGGCAATGTATGCAAAAACCTCTTTACTTGTCAAATGTGAGTACTAAGTCTGCAAGTCACCAGTATATAGATTAATTATTTCTGTGTTTATTCTACTATTGCTGATATGTGGCCTTACAATAGGCCCAGAGTAGAACAGAAATGGTTGAGAATATTTTCCTTTCATCTGAAGCAGTACAGTACAGTAAATAGGCACCCAGGAGTTAGGGAACTGTTGTGGGGGTTGCACCCTGGGGAGGGTCAGTAATTTGACCTTGAGTGGGACCTCAATATAAGACTAACTTTTATTATATATAAAGAGGGTCCTGGAAGTACAGTCGGGTTCATTCTCGATGCACAATCGAGAATTCCAGGTTTGAATCCCGGGTGGAACAGAAATGGTTGGGCACATTTCCTTTCACCTAATGCCTTTGTTCACCTAGCAGTGTGTAGGTACTCAGAAGTTAGCTTGTTGTGGGGTTGCATCATGGGTGAGGTCAGTAATTAGAACCTTGACCTCGATAAAAGCCAAACGTGTATGAATACACTCTGGCTGCCTGTCCCCCGACGCGGTGAATTAAATGTAGGATAGGAAACGGGAGATGCTTTTTCACCCATAGGGTTACAAACCCATGGCACTACCTACCCACCATAGCTGTAAATACCAAAACATTGATAAAATAAATGTTGTATAAAATCATGAGGACAAATGAGGGGGACCTTTGACAAGCCACTGGCTTACTGTCCTTGTTCAGACCATGAGTGAGATGGTGGCCCTCAGGTAAATTCAGTCTTGACTCTTTAATATGATGTCTAACCCTTTAGGATGCCTTAATAAATAAACAATAAAACACAATAATAGTAAACAAAAAATATATAGTACAGTATTTCTTGTTTACAGTGTTGGAGTAATTGAGACAGTATTAGAGAACACTGCAAGCTGTATGGTCAGGTTGGAGGCAGTTCATTGTTGTGGTCATTGCTTTAACAGTTATATTGAGGTTGGTGTGAGAAGTGACAATGTTGAGTTGCTTCGGAACTGATTTGACTAGGCAGTTATGCCCCATCTCAAAAAACATACCTGGTTGACCTGGACAATGCTGTTTCCAGCTTTGCCAGGAAATGACAGGTTGGATTTGGGCAAGGTGTGGACATGGTTAAGAGGCTGCCGTTAATGTGAACGTAGGGGGGGTGCACCTGTCTGTGTTGCAAATGTTTTATCCATTAAATTAAATCATGACACAACTTCTGTACTGTATTCAAGTAAATGAAACTGTTGAATGGGCTGTGTTGACTGATAAGTAGAACTTGCAAAAAAAAAAAAGGGCTATTTTGCATAGCTACTCAGTCTTGGAGTGATTTATGGCAAGATGTCTTATATTCTCACAATGTTGAATTTGAAACTTTGAATAGAACCAAGAGTGTGCTTTAGAAGAATTGGGTACCTACCTGCAGAGTACAAAATATGTTAGAACAGGTTGAAAGGAGAGACCTAGAAGCACAATTCATTCAATTCATGCATCCATCAAGCAAAATGGACGGGGGAGTAATGGGAGGGAAAGTGGACTTGCAGAAAATAGGGCAAGAATGGGTTGGTGCAGATGTGGTTGAGTAGATGGATGATTAGGATTGTTTAATTGGAGCAAGAGTACTCGCTTAATTGTACTTCACATGGGCTTAACTTTGGCTCTTTGATCACGCCTCTCGGCTTTTAATCAACTGGTAATTATCCAAGTGTAGTTACAGGGTGAGAGCTATGCTCGTGGTATCCCATTGTTCAACTAATCTTTGTCATATGATGCCTCGAAACTACAGATTAGTATTGGCATTCAGACTTCTCACTTGTACCATCTTACTCTGCTAAAGAAAATTGTCAAGTTTTTTTTTTTTGCATATTTGTTAACTATGACTTATTCTTGATGCAGGTTTAAAAAATTTTCCTTGTCTATTTTCCTGTTACTATTTTATATGTAGTGATCATATTTCCTCTTTTCTTTCTATTTGCTTTGGCATATTAACACCTTTAGCTTCTTTTAACTCTGTTCTTAAAACCATTTAATAGCATGTCTTGGCACCTTCTCTAGTTTATTAACGTACTTCTTGAGGTATGCAAACCACAAAACTGATAATTCCAATGGTCTCAAATGTTGAGCAATTTATTTAATATTTCACCATTCTTGTACTGTACATTATTTAAAAGCAATTCAGAAGTTTGAAAGCATAGCATAGGCTCGTCTTATAATGCCCAAAATAATAATACAGTAATAATAATAATAATTATATTTAAAAAATATAGTATTGATTGTAGTACTGTAGTTGTAGTGATTCCAGTAGTGATCGAATAGTTGTTGCATAAAATGCATATTTAATAAACCAACTAGCATGCAAAGCATTTTGGGCATAATTTTAAATTGGATATATGGAACAGTACTGTATTATTGATTGATTTAATGAGGTAAACAATTATTAAACAAGAATTAAACCAATACTGTATATAAATTGTTAAAGAAAATGGCAAATGATATTCAAAATTTAGGTGATAATGATAAATTGCATAGATTTTACTGTATTTAAAATTTACAATAATAGCAAAACAAACAAATTATTTATTTTGGATGAGGAAATGCAAATTAAATTTATTACATGTTAATTAGATATTTATTAATTTCTATTTTACACTGAGTGGAGTACAGGTCTCTGTCTCATTTGAGAGGTTATTCCATAGTTTGGCACCTTTGATTTGCACATCATTTCTGTTTTGGTTTAGTATCTTTAGGAATATCAGACATTTTTGTCATGTGGTGCCCATGGGTTATGTTACAACCTTCTTGAAAGTGTTTGCTGTCAGGATAAGCATTGTGGTTCAGAGTTTTATAGATACAGAGTACAGTACACTTAAGTGTGTGTAAATTGACTATATTTAACATTCAGGGATTGCAGTAAGGGTGCTGAGTGATGTCTGTGATTGGAGTTTGTTATTGTTATGATCGAAGATTTATGTTAAATACTGTAATGGCTTGTGAGTAATTTTGGGTTATAGATCCCCAAGCAATGATACTGTAAATGAGATAATGATAGATGATTTAGATTTCTGTATCCAAGCATGGAGACCTCATGTTCAGAAGGATATACTGTAGCTGCTCTGGAGAAAGTGCAACATCGGGCAACAAAAATCATTCCAGAGCTAGGACAACTTGTATATCAGGAACGGTTCAGGGCCACAGAGCTAACAACACTGCAAACCAGGCATGACAGGAGGAATCTTATTGAAACTTTTAAATTACTGAACAATTTGGAGGATGTTGATCTAGAAAATTTCTTCAAAAGGTCAGAAGTAACACAAACAAGGAGCAATGGTGTCAAGCTCAACAAGCCACAATGTAGGACTGAGAAAGAGATGCTATTTCACCCATAGGGTACCCACCAAAGCTGTAAATGTCAAAACTGTTCTTTTAAAGGACAGCTGGAAAAAAAGATCATTGAGGCAAATGGGGGAGGGGGGGGGACCTTTAACAAGCTGCCGGCTTCTTGTCCTTGTCGAGGTCACTAGTTAGTGGCACTCGGGTAAGATGAGTGAATAACAGTGTTACTTAGGTAGTGAGGTACAGATCTTTCCTGATTCTTCTTAACTAGTCTACTTCAACCTCAGCCACCAAATCTGCGCAGCTTCCTTCCATGCACTATTCCTCTGCTAGATCACTTTCACAATACATTCTGTACTGTGTACACACAGCATACCTCACTTCCACTATCCTCTTCCCAATACTGAGTCAGTGTTGTTGTATAGTTGCATGCAGAGGAACACAACAGATAATGGGGTCAGACAAGATATGGGATACTCACAGAAGCAAAAAGTGTGAGAGGAACCTAGCCATATGTTCCAAGTCTACAAAACCTAACCAGACTGGAGATTGTCCAGAAGCAAAATTAGGTACTGTAGTACAATATAATAGTCATCAAAGTGGAGATTGATGTCACATGCAGGAACTAAAGGTAGCAAAAGCAGTAGGGCCAGCCAAGGGAGATATCACCAGGACTGCAGAAGGAAGCTACAATGGTACTGTTGCTGAATAAACTTAAGAACTAGGGAATCTGGGAAAAGGCAAATGTCCCAGTTATCAAGAAATGGAACAGACAGGAAAGCCTAAACTATTAGATTTATTTCTAACATACACTCCTTGCAAAATACTGTACAAGAGAAAGTAACACAAAAAAGAATAGTTGAACACCTGGAGAAGACAAATTTTATATTGGAGGACAAACCGTTTTAAATGGACGAGTCGTGGCTGACAAACTGTGTGGAGTTTTAATGACATGGGTCACAAAAGTTTGACATGCAAAAAAAGGCTGCAAAAACTATATTTGCCTGTTCAAAAATTATTAGCTTTTTGTGGGAAATGGTATCTAGTGTAGATGATGCAGAGACAAGTTGTGATATTTAAAAACACTGAACTATATAAGAAAGTACCTGAGGGGCAGAAAACAAAGGGTCTCAACGAGGAAGGATCAGAAAGGATGTCAAGCTGGAAGGATGTGGCAAACAATTTCTTGCAAGGGTAGGTCTTAGATCTGTTCTTAATTTGTGCACCTTACCTAGTGAAGTGAACCCGTGTGTCATTGCAGATAACGTAAAGCTGATGACGAAAGTACTGTATTGAATAATAAAAAAAGAGGATTTAAATGCATTGCGAGAAAACCTTGATAAACATAGAGTTTACAGTCAGATGACCATTTACCTAAACTTACCTGAGAGTAACTTACTAGTGGCCTTGATGAGGTCAGGAAGCCAGCAGCTTGTCAAAGGTCTTCTCCATTTGTCTTGATTTTTTTAAAGCTGGATATTAAAATTCAGCAGTGTTTTGACACGGCTTTGGTGGGTAAGCTGTTCCATTGGTTTATAACCCATGGATTATAAAAAACATCTATTTCCTGTCTTTCACTGGGGCTAGAAACAATTGCTCCTTGTTTGTATTGAATTTGACCTTAAGATGTCTGAATCAATATCCTCAAAATTGTTCAGTATCTTAGTTTCGATGACATCTGCACTGTCATGTCTGGTTTGCAGTGTTAACCCTGAAGCCATCAACTATTACTGGTATGGGAGTTCGTTGCCCGGTGTTGAACTTTCTCCAAAGCAGCTGTGTCTTTCTGAACATCAACTACTGTACCTTTTTCCCTTAAACGCAAAAGTTCGCTTTATTATTCCTAGGGTTTGCCACTTTTTTGGGGGGGAGGGGGGGATTTGCCACTTTTGTTGTTGTGGTTGTTGGGTGTTTATCCACTTTTGTTGAGGTTGTTGGGCGTTTGACCCACTTTTGTTGTGGTTGTTGGGCGTTTGACCCACCTTTTTTTAGAGCACACGGTTTAATAATAATAATAATAATTTTATTCTGGAATTCTTAAATTATTCAGGTTCTTAACCATTTTCACATTATAGAACCCCAATGGATTAATAGAACCCCATATGTACCAACATCACCTTAGCTAGACTGCCGAAATCACCACCACCACCAGTAAATATGTGAACAGCTTGGTTTTACTGTACATAGGCATTGCTGGGAATGGAATACTTGAAATAAATTCAAAAACATTATAGAAACACAGCAAATCACGAATTCGCAACTACAACTAGTGACATTTTCCTAAAGTTGTTCAGAGACCGAATCCTATGCACTTGATATTTGGCTTTTGGGCCAACAAAGGGGTTATGGATACCCCCTCTGGGTTAAGACCCCCTTTGTTAGATGGACGAAATTGTGTAGATATTTTCACCCTAAGCTATGCAAACTCTCAGTTAATGAGAGGAAAATGCTACGATCTTCATTGCCCCCGATTTTCCACGTCAGAGGTACACAGCGCTATATAAGAGAGAGGAAGTCCAATATAATAGCCCTGAACATTTTTTAGAGGCTGGCAGAAACAGAGGGAGAAACAGGACAGGCAGAAACGTGGCAGGAGTACGGATGGAGAGGGGGAAATGGCCGAGACTGGACTACAATTCGTCATCAGGCCCACACATACTACACCCCCAACTACACAGAGACTACCACACTCCCCAATATCATTTCAAAACTGGACAAACCATTGCCACAACAAACACACCCTGGTTCAGGGTAGAGAGGAGGGTAGAACCACAAAACCTTCCAGAAGTGACACACAATATGGACAATCATTCATTTTTGCAAACCTTCAAGGTCCTAAAGCCAAAGTCAAGAAATAAAGGCAAGTTCATAAATGGTCTCCTATTAGAGTCAAACTCCATATTTGGGGCATTCACGGAAACTCATACAAAGATTACATGGATGGTGAAATCTGGATTCCAAATTATAATTTATACAGATGTGATAGAAAACACTAGGTCAAATGGAGGAGTAGGTCTGTATATTAAAGAGGACCTGGTATCCACAGAACTACTAAACTCAACTAATAAGGTGGTAGAGGTACTTGGAATTAAGGTAGAGTAAACTAAACTTAATTATTATTTTAATATATAAACCGGCAGATACAACGGGTTAGGAATTCACAGAGCAGATGCACAAAATAGAGAACATACTTGATGACCTAGCAAACCCAGCTCCAGATATTATCTTCCTTGGAGATTCAATTTACCGAGTCTAAGATTAAGAATGGCAAACACAAATATCATAGCAGGGAATGACCGGGAAATAACCAGCCACAGGTCAGAGAACTTTTGAGATTCTGTGACAAATTCTCGCTCAATCAACAGATTACAGAACCAACTAGGAACGAAAACCACACTAGACTTGTTATTCACAAACAATGATGAACTAATCAGAGACATAACAATCTCAGATACTTCATACTCAGACCATAAGATCATTGAAGTGCAAAGTAGCATAAATAACGGTAGTAGATCTAAGAGACCCAACAAGCGAGAGGAATATTCAATCAATTCAATTTCAACAATAAGATGATTGACTGGGAAAAAATAAATGTAGACCTTTCAACCATTCAATGGGAGACGGTCTTAAGCGACAAAACTCCCAACACAGGGAATAGCTCAACTGACAGCTGAAGCTTACAAGGTCTGCTTGAAGCACGTGCCGGTGAGGTGGGGCAGAAAGAGGAACACTCTAGAAAGAGAACGCAGACGACTGTACAGGGAGAAGGAAAAAATTACGGAAATGCTTCGGCAGACACAATTATCACAAGCAAGGAAAATAAGCCTAAGCAGGGAGATCGAAGAAATAGAATACAAACGTTGAAGCGATCATATGAGTCTGAGGAAATTGGAATTGGTACAGAGAGCTATACAAGAGATAAGGAAAAATCCGAAATATTTTTTCACATACGCGATATCAAAATCCAAAACCTCGACCAGTATTGGACCGTTAATTACAAATGAAGGTACGTACACAGAGGACAACAAAGAGATTAGTGAAATTCTAAGAAGCCACTATGAAGCTATGTTTAGCACACCAATTAACGACATGAAAGTTGATGACCCAGACAGCTTCTTTATGAATGACATTCAAGCTGCAGATAATATAACGGATATTACCACAACCACAAACTCGGAAGACTTTGAAAGAGAAATGGACAATAGGCCCATGCACTCCGCCCCCGGGCCTGACTCATGGAATTCAATATTCAATAAGAAGAATAGTAAAGTACCAGTAGCGAGAGCACTCAGCGTAATATGGAGAAAGAGCCTGGATACAGGGGGAGATACCAGCAGCACTTAATTAAATCTGCAGATATAGCTCCAGTGCACAAGGGGGGGAGTAAAGCCTTGCAAAAAATTATAGGACCAGTTGCACTAACATCACACATAATAAAAGTGTTTGAAAGAGTGATTAAGCATCAAATTTCTAGTTTTATGGAAAACAATGAATTGCACAATCCAGGACAACATGGATTTAGAGCGGGAAGATCCTGTCTGTCACAGTTATCCAACCACTATGACAAAAATCACAGAAGCCCTAGAAGAAACGCAAAATGCAGATGTTGTATACACAGACTTTGCAAAGGCTTTCGACAAAGCTGACCATGGGGTGATAGCTCACAAAATGAGGTCCAATGGGAATAAACTGGAAAAGTAGGACGCGGGATACTCAATTCCTGTCGAACAGAACACAAAGAGTACAGTCAATCAGATAAATCGAGTCCAAGCGATGTTAAAGCTCTGTACCTCAAGGCACAGTCCTTGCACCGCTACTGTTCCTTATTCTCATATCTGATATAGACAAAAATACACATCACAACTTCGTGTCATCCTTCGCAGATGACACAAAAAATCAGCATGAAAATTACCTCTGCTGAGACATTGAAAAACTACAAACAGATGTCAACAAAGTTTCGATTGGGCAGCAGAAAATAATATGATGTTTAACAGTGATCAAATTCAGGTACTCAGGTACTCAGGTACGGCAAAAATGAGGATCTGAAACATAATAGAGGGTACAAAACCCAATTCAAATCTTCCTATAGTAGAAAAACAGCATGTCAAGGATTTGGGAATAATGATTGTCCGACGTTCTAACGTTTAGGGAGCATAACCAAGCAAATATAAAGTCAGCCAGAAAAATGATCGGATGGATTACGAGAACTTTCAAATCCAGGGATCCCATGACAATGGTTGTACTCTTCAAGTCACTTGTGTGTTGTCCCGTCTCGAATACTGCTCAGTACTCACTTCCCCCTACAAAGCAGTTGAGATTGCTGAAATAGAGGAATACAGAGAACATATACGGCACGCATAGGTGAGATAAAACACCTAAATTATTGGGAATCGTCTCAAAGCTCTCCAAAATGTACTCTCTAGAAAGGAGACGAGAGAGATACCAAATAATATACACGTGAAAATACTGGAGGGCCAGGTCCCAAATCTACACAGTAAAATAACAACGTACTGGAGTGAACGATATGGAAGAAAATGCAAGATTGATCCAGTGAAGAGCAGAGGTGCCATAGGCACAATCAGAGAACACTGTATAACATCAGAGGTCCGCGGTTGTTCAACGTCCCTCCCAGCGACTATAAGAAATATGCCGGAACAACCGTGGGACATCTTCAAGAGAAAACTGGACTGTTCCTAAGAGAAGTCCCGGATCAGCCGGGCTGTGGTGGGTATGTGGCTCTGCGGGGCCGCTCCAAGCAACAGCCTGGTGGATCAAACTCTCACAAGTCGAGCCTGGCCTCGGGCCGGGCTTGGGGAGTAGAAGAACTCCCAGAACCCCATCAACCAGGTATCAACCAGGTTTGTTACACAACTCCAGGAAGCAGCCCGTCGCAGCTGTCTAACTCCCCAGGTACTATTTACTGCTGGATGAACAGAAGCATTGGTCCAGGTCGGCAATACCATGAAGCAAGGCTATATTTTATCCTAGAATATAGGCCTAGACCATAGCCTACATGTGACATATAGAGTAGTCATTGGTCGGTATTTCGTTTGAAAGCTTTTATTATTAAGCAACCTATTGAGAGTTGCTGATTGTAGTCTCTTCTTGATTGTTTACATTTCAGAGAGGACTCGTTAAGCATTATTGTTGTGTGTGTGTCAGGCTGTCGGTCAAGGAAAGTGGATGAGAATGGCCTTAGTATCGTGACCTGAAGCGACTCCGAGGATCAGTGCCCCGCAGCCCGGTCACTAACCAGGCCGAAGCCTCTGGGTTTTCTTTTTGATTCAACATACACGTTAGATGTGGCTTGTAATAGATAAGTTCTTGCAAGCCGGATCAACCGGGTTGTAGTGGGATATGTGGGCCTGCGGGCCGGGCTCGGGAAGTAGAAGAACTCTCGAAAACCTTCTACAGGTATGCTCCAGATAAGCCCATTACTGACGGTTTGCAGCAGCTGTAGGAGGCATAGTCTTAAGTCTTGTTGCTTTGTAATATAAATTTTCTCATTGACTCTTTGTTTAGAAGATTTTTCTTGTTTTGTGTTTGTTTGATATGTACGTATTAGTTTGTTATAATTATATGAAAAATCTAAGAAATTTTGAAGGTACGCGTCTCCTCAAAGCAACGGTATATTACGCATCTTAGTAAATACTTCTACATGTATTATTGTAACGAGTGATTGAGATTGAAGAATTCCACAGGGAGAATGAGGGCCCCGACGCGAGGGTACACAGTGCATGGGCCCTCATGTCTAGAGGAGTGTGAGGACCTCTTGAGATGAGGTATGAGGTGAACGTTAATAAAGATGGGGAGGGGGAGTGCATTAGCAGCGAGGTGTGTAGACAATATTAGATAAATTGAGTGAGGGGAGGGTTGAAGGGGAGCTGGGGACGAGGGGACGCCAGGGGCGAGGTAAGGGGATGGCTGGGGGACGAGGGGACGCTAGGGGCGAGGTAAGGGGGATGGCAGGGGAAGAGGGCGAGGTGACAATTGAGGGACTGGGTCCCTGTTTAATCACAGCTTACGAGACCCTACGAGACCAGGCGCCAGGGACGAATGTACAGCTTAACCCCTCTGAAAACTTGGCCCCTCTGAAAACTTGGCCCCTCTGAAAACTTGCCCTCTGAAAACTTGGCCCCTCTGAAAACTTGGCCCCTCTGAAAACTTGGCCCTCTAAAAAACTTGGCCCCCTCTGAAAACTTGGCCCCTCTGAAAACTTGGCCTCTCTGAAACTTCGCTCCTCTGAAAACTTGGCCCCCTCTGAAAACCTTGGCCTCTCTGAAACTTAGCCCCTCTGAAAACTTGGCCTCTCTGAAACTTGGCCTCTCTGAAACTTAGCCCCTCTGAAACTTGCTCTCTGAAAACTTGGCCTCTCTGAAACTTAGCCCCTGGCCTCTGAAACTCTAAATATTAGAGGCATAAAAAGCCGAACGCCTTTCTCGGCGTTCAAAGGGGAACTTGATAAACACCAAAGAATATGTAATAAATCAACCCGTTTGTGATTCCTACGTCAGGAATGCGAGCAGCGGCGTCTACCAGAAGGTCTGGTCAGACTTCAAGGTAACTTCCAGGTAAGAATCATAGGCTGGCTGCATCCAGTTTAAGTTTTATCTACCTTCTTCCATTAATATGAAGAAGGTAGATGGAAAAAGGTAGGCCTTTGGTAGTTTAAGTAGGAGTAGCCTAATAGTTTGAGGAGTAGCCTAATGGGGAAGAAGGTTGTTCAGAGGGACAAGGCTGCTACCAAACGGTGAAGCCCATTTAATTCCCGTTTTATTATGATGGCAAAATGGGAGGGGGCGCTTTATTGAGCTTCACGGCTTTTGTGCCTGTCTGCCTCCTGTCTTCGACTTAGGAATATCGCTTCACACACACACACGCACACCACACACACCACAACACACACACACACACACACACACACACACACACACACACACACACACACACACACACGCACACACACACACACACACACACACACACACACACACACACACGCGCGCGCACCAACGCTGTGAGGACTCGTAATAGCGTATTGTACACCGTGGCGTAGGGTTACCTATGCAGGATCTCCCCCCCCCTCTCCCACACCCTCGACTCATCAGGCGTTGAGGGTTGAGCAATATGGCCGCCATCAGTACCTTCATTGTTGCTCGATTCTTTTCAGGG
>WNGS01001312.1:35307058-35323304 GCA_020271785.1 Procambarus virginalis | reverse complement strand
TGGGGTGTTGTAGAGCTAGGGAGGGGGGGGGCTTCTTGTCAAGACACTTGCCTGTACTGCAAGGTAACGTTCTCTCTTCCGGTCATTATGCTATTAACACATCTATTACTATTAATGACTGCAATACAAAATAATTATTGACCACACACGCGGTCGGGGGAGGATAGAGAGGAGGGGGGAGGATAGAGAGGAGGGGGAGGATAGAGAAGAAAGAAAGAGGGGGAAGAGGGGGGGGGCGTCAAGGTGCTGGCAATGGTGGTGTGGTGATTGGGGGGGGGGGGGGAAGGAAGCCACACCAACACTCCTTCAGTAGTGCTCGTCAGTCTCAAGGTCTTATCTATTGTTTTCATCTATTACCACCACCTCCTGCTCCCAACCACCTGGGCTGGACGGTTAGAGCGACGGTCTCGCGTCATGCAGGTCTGCGTTCAATCCCCGACCGTCCATTAATCCTTCAAAGCTTAACGAGACTATCGGCAAGCGTCTAGCCTCCACCCTCAGAATCCTCTTATATTACAATCCCTGCTGGCGCAGAGGACACACACACTCTTCGCCAGTGATTTAGCCCAGTTTTGTATCCTGCCCGGGTAGGATTGAATAGGCACCAATCCTTAACTGTACGCATCTGTTCACCCAGCAGTGTGGACTGGTAACCAGTTTCTATACGGTTGGCGAATCGTTTCCGGGCAAAAACTGCGGGATACATCATCATAGAGGCTCCTGTGGATTAGTTCATAGGATTGGAAAGTTCACAGAAGTGTAACAGGAGTCAGCAGTCGTCCACTCCTCTACCCACCCGTGTAAAACAATTACTTGGCTTGTGCTTGCTAAGGAAATCGAAGATCAATCTTCCTACGTTGCAAGCAATTTGTGTGTGCATTTGGTGTGTATAACTCTCGTCTACCTGAACACATCCACAAGGGCGTGGCGAGGATTCGAACCTGCGTCCGAGAGCATCTAGTCTACTTGTCGAATGCTTTCGCGAAATCATGTAACTTACCTTACCTTGAGTATATTGCATCGGTGATTTGCTGATCTTCCATGGCGTCTTGGGGCCACGTCACAGTGGCCCGCGTCACAGTGGCCCACGTCACAGTGGCCCACGTCACAGTGGCCCCACGTCACAGTGGCCCCACGTCACAGTGGCCCCACGTCACAGTGGTCCACGTCACAGTGGTCCACGTCACAGTGGTCCACGTCACAGTGGTCCACGTCACAGTGGTCCACGTCACAGTGGTCCACGTCACAGTAGCCCCACGTGACAGTGGCCCCACGTGACAGTGGCCCCACGACAAAGTGGGCCACGTGACAGTGGCCCCACGTCACAGTGGCCCCACGTCACAGTGGGCCACGTCACAGTGGTACACGTCACAGTGGTCCACGTCACAGTGGGCCACGTCACAGTGGGCCACGTCACAGTGGGCCACGTCACAGTGGGCCACGTCACAGTGGGCCACGTCACAGTGGGCCACGTCACAGTGGACCACGTCACAGTGGGCCACGTCACAGTGGACCACGTCACAGTGGACCACGTCACAGTGGACCACGTCACAGTGGTCCACGTCACAGTGGTCCACGTCACAGTGGCTCACGTCACAGTGGTCCACGTCACAGTGGCCCACGTCACAGTGGCCCACGTCACAGTGGCCCACGTCACAGTGGCCCACGTCACAGTGGCCCACGTCACAGTGGCCCACGTCACAGTGGCCCACGTCACAGTGGCCCACGTCACAGTGGCCCACGTCACTGTCGACCGAGCTATTGAGAATTAACAATTATAAAGTGACAAAGGACCTGCCCACCCTCCCTGTGGGAGGGCCTGACGGCTGAGTGGACAGCGCTCGGGATTCGAAGTCCTACGGCTCCGGGTTCGATCCCCGGCGGAGGCAGAAACAAATGGGCAGAGTTTCTTTCACTCCTCATCCCCCTGTTCCTAGCAGTAAATAGGTACCTGGGAGTTAGACAGCAGCAACGAGCTGCTTCCTGGGGGATGTGTAACAAAAAAGGAGGTCTGGTCGAGGACCGGGCCGCGGGGATGCTAAGCCCCGAAATCAAGATAGCTTCAAGATAACCCTAGCTTAAGATGCCCTCCACGAATACCCAACATTGACCCAATACCAACCAGAAAAAATACAACCCATTTAAATGACCCATTTAATAACATCACAACCACTGACACGCCCCCTACCTGAATTATTATTTATTATTTTAATATTTATTATTTACTATCTGAATGAGAGCCCTTGCGCAAAAATGTCAGCATTTGCATCACGTATGGAAAGAATAAACTTCAATTTCCTGAGCTGGTATGTTGGCCAGAAGCAGCCAAGCCACATTCTTGTGCATTCAGACAACTGCACTGTTAACTGCCCATCAGATGATCCTGCAGCGGTACTGACACACAGGACACGTGGTATAACACACAGGACACGGGGTATAACACACAGGACACGGGGTATAACACACTGGACACGGGGTATAACACACAGGACACGGGGTTAACACACTGGACACGGGGTATAACACACTGGACACGCGGTATAACACACGGGACACGCGGTATAACACACGGGACACGCGGTATAACACACGGGACACGGGGTATAACACACTGTACACGCGGTATAACACACGGGACACGGGGTATAACACACTGGACACGCGGTATAACACACGGGACACGGGGGTATAACACACAGGACACGGGGTATAACACACGGGACACGGGTTATAACACACGGGACACGGGGTATACACTGGACACGCGGTATAACACACAGGACACGGGGTATAACACACTGGACACGCGGTATAACACACAGACACGGGGTATAACACACTGGACACGGGGTATAACACACTGGACACGCGGTATAACACACAGGACACGGGGTATAACACACTGGAACGGGGTATAACACACTGGACACGGGGTACAACACACAGGACACGGGTATAACACACTGGACACGGGGTATAACACACTGGACACGGGGTATAACACACTGGACACGGGGTATAACACACTGGACACGGGGTATAACACACTGGACACGGGGTATAACACACTGGACACGGGGTACAACACACTGGACACGGGGTATAACACACAGGACACGCGGTATAACACACTGGACACGGGGTATAACACACTGGACACGGGGTATAACACACTGGACACGCGGTATAACACACTGGACACGCGGTATAACACACAGGACACGGGGTATAACACACAGGACACGGGGTATAACACACAGGACACAGGTATAACACACTGGACACGGGTTATAACACACAGGAACTGTGTGTGTGTGAGGAACTGAATAAGAAATTCCAGGAGGTCTTCACCTTAGAGCAAGGAGAAATCCCAGAGATAAGAGAGGGAATGGTTAACCAGGAACCACTGGAAGAGTTTGAGATTATCAACGGGGAAGTAAGGAAGTGTTTACTAGAGTTGGATATGACAAAGGCTATAGGCCCAGATGGAATCTCCCCTTGGATACTAAAGGAAGGAGCAGAAGAACTGTGCCTACCACTCTCCATAGTGTATAACAAATCACTGGCAACAGGGGAACTGCCAGAAATTTGGAAAGGAGCTAACGTAGTCCCGATATACAAGAACGGGGATAGACAGGAGGCACTGAATTACAGGCCAGTGTCCCTAACCTGCATACCATGCAAGCTGATGGAGAAGATTGTGCGAAGAAAGCTAATGGAGCATCTGGAGCGAAAGAACTTTGTAACACAGCATCAACATGGGTTCAGGAGTGGCAGATCCTGCCTCACAGGGTTACTTGAATTCTACGATCAGGCAACAAAATAAGGCAAGAAAGAGAAGGGTGGGCAGACTGTATATTTTTGGATTGTCAGAAAGCCTTTGATACAGTGTCACACGAGAGGCTAGAGAAAATCTGGAGATGCAGGCTGGAGTGAAAGGAAGGTACTCTGTTGGATAAAGGAGTACCTAAGCAACATGAGACAACGAGTCAGTGTGAGGGGTGAGGTCTCAGATTGGCGAGACGTTACGGCGAGACGATGGAGTCCCGCAGGGTCAGTCCTTGGACCTATACTGTTTCTGATATATGTAAATGATCTCCCAGAGGGTATAGAATCGTTTCTCTCAATGTTTGCCGATGATGCAAAAATTATGAGGAGGATTGAAACGGAGGACGATAGTAGGAGGCTACAAGATGACCTAGACAGACAGTGAATGCTCCAACAAATGGATGTTGAAGTTCAACCGAGTAAATGCAAAGTAATGAAACTAGGCAGTGGAAACAGGAGGCCAGACACAGGATACAGAATAGGAGATGAAGTACTTAATGAAACGGACAGAGAGAAAGATCTAGGAGTTGATATCACACCAAACCTGTATCCTGAAGCCCACATAAAAATAATAACGTCTGCGGCATATGCGAGGCTGGCTAACATCAGAACAGCGTTCAGGAACCTGTGTAAGGAATCTTCAGAATCTTGTACACCACATATGTAAGACCAATCCTGGAGTATGCGGCCCCAGCATGGAGCCCGTACCTTGTCAAGCACAAGACGAAGCTGGAAAAAGTCCAGAGGTATGCCACTACTAGTCCCAGAACCAAGAGGCATGAGTTACGAGGCAAGGCTGCGGGAAATGCACCTTACGACACTGGAAGACAGAAGAGTAAGGGGAGACATGATCACAACCTACAAAATCCTCAGAGGAATCGACCGGGTAAACAAGGATAAACTATTCAACACTGGTGGGACGCGAACAAGGGGACACAGGTGGAAACTGAGTTCCCACATGAGCCACAGAGACGTTACAAGGAACTTTTTCAGTGTCAGAGTAGTTAACGGATGGAATGCATTAGGCAGTGATGTGGTGGAGGTTGACTCCATACACAGTTTCAAATGTAGATATGATAGAGCCCAGTAGGCTCAGGAACCTGTACATCAGGTTATTTACAGTTGAGAGGCGGGACCAAAGAGCCAAAGCTCAACCCCGCAAGCACAAATAGGTGAGCACAAATAGGTGAGCACAGGACACGCGGTATAACACGGGACACGGGTATAACACACGGACACGGGGTATAACACACTGGACACGTGGTATAACACACTGGACACGTGGTATAACACACTGGACACGGGGTATAACACACTGGACACGGGGTATAACACACTGGACACGGGGTATAACACACTGGACACGGGGTATAACACACTGGACACGGGTATAACACACTGGACACGCGGTAACACACTGGACACGCGGTGTAACACACTGGACACGCGGTGTAACACACTGGACACGCGGTG
The DNA here is from genome assembly GCA_020271785.1 of Procambarus virginalis. Taxonomy (NCBI): domain Eukaryota; kingdom Metazoa; phylum Arthropoda; class Malacostraca; order Decapoda; family Cambaridae; genus Procambarus; species Procambarus virginalis. The sequence goes on along the minus strand of WNGS01001312.1, from coordinate 35,318,003 downwards.
TAACACACTGGACACGCGGTGTAACACACTGGACACGCTTTGTAACACACTGGACACGCGGTGTAACACACTGGACACGGGGTATAACACACTGGACACGGGGTATAACACACAGGACACGCGGTGTAACACACTGGACACGCGGTGTAACACACTGGACACGGGGTATAACACACAGGACACGCGGTGTAACACTGGACACGCGGTGTAACACACTGGACACGCGGGTAACACACTGGACACGGGTTATACACACTGGACACGCGGTATAACACACTGGACACGGGGTATAACACACAGGACACGTGGTACAAGACACACAGCCTACCACAACACTGGCGCCACTGCTTACACTGCTCACTCCCAACACTGACTGGCTCTCCCCCTGCCTGTCACCCCACACACACTGCTCTCCGCTTCACGCTCCACGGCTCCAGATCACAGCTATTCCTGCCTCCCCATTCATGCTCCCATGTCATGGCTCCCCATTCATGCTCCCATGTCATGCCTCCCCATTTATGCTCCTATGTCATACCTCGCTATTCACGCTCCTACATCCTACACAGGCGGCCTCGAGCCGGGTTGGGGAGTAGAAGAACTCCCAGAACGCCATCAACCAGGTACACAACTTACGTCAACATTGCTTTGGAGTAGTTAGGAGATGTCTTTCACAGTTACTCAACCATTGTGACAACCACGGAAGCATTAGAAGAAAAACAAAATGCAAAATACACATACTTTTTAAAATGCATTTTATAAGTGTGGCCATAGAGTGATAGACCATAAAATGAGATCAATGAGGATTAATAGGTAAAGTAGGGCGTTGGGTTTGGCATGTTCTAACAAGCAGAGCACAAAAATAAAAAAGCCATAGCCAATAAAAAATAATTGTATATTATAAAATTATATCCACAGTTCTGGCACCTCTGTTTCTCACTACACACAGAAATCACAATAGCGTGATACATCAAATGGACAAATCCACAAGGGCCGGGACTGCCGTAAGTTCGAACCCTCATCACGGCCCTTGTGGATTTGTTCTGAGTTTCTCATTTTCACATCAGATACAGAGTAGAATACAAGCCGCAACTTTGTGTCTTCCTCTGCAGATAATACAACTATCACCAACAAAATGACTTCTGTACAGAAGTAGTAAGTCTCTCTGTCTTACTCTCTGTCTGAAGTAAGAAGTCTCTCTGTAAGAGAAGTCTGCAGACGTCTCTTCAAGAAGCAATTATATGTATTCCTGCAAGAAGTGTTGGACCAACCGGTTGTAGTGGATGTGGGCCTGCGAGTCGCTCCAAGCAACAGCCTGATGGACCAAGTTATCAAAAGCTGAGCCTGGCTGCAGACCGGGCTTAGGGGGGGGGGACTTGGAACTTGTCCCGGAACCGTGTCCAGTAAGGTGCAGGAGATCATCAAGTTGGCCACCAATACTCCAGTGGTTGACCAAACGTGTTGGGGGGAGTCATTAGTGGCGGGTGTGCGTGCCTATGGACCAGCACATCCTCACTCGCTTCACTAATACTACTCACAGTTACAGCACCGCTCATGTGCCAGGTAAGTCCACTACGGGCTCACCATAGCCCGTGCTACTTCAACCCGTCCTCGTAAATTCGTATAGTCATGGAAGAAATTTTTTTTCTTCCATGACTATACTGCTAGGTAGCAGGGGCATGGGGTGAAAGAAACTCTGCCCATTGTTTCTCTCCGGCGCCCGGGATCGACCCCGGGACCACAGGATGACAAGTCCAGCGTGCTGTCCGCTCGGCTCCCCTAAGGCCTTAGTAACGCATACGAGCGAAAAGCGAAGTTCTTTGTAAGAGGAAGAGTTGATTAACTGTGTACCGAGTTTGTTTTAAGTTATTCATATAACCATTTTATCCCCAACAACTCTGTTGGTCCTACACTCCCCACTTTCTGCAAGAACTTAAGTGCTCCTGAAGAGAAGTCTACAGACTTTAACATATAGGTGTTAGATGATCCACGACCTAGTCATATAAACTGCTAGCCTCTACATCGTGTACAACACTTCAGTCACCTGGACACAGCCTCGAACCGCCCACCACATCTTCAGGCGAGATATCCTGTTATTATGTCTAGTAAGGGGAAGATATCTACTACACACAGGAGCCTTAATCAGGGTTCCAATCCATGTCTGGGTGTTCCCAGACACGCTCTAGCAACCGTTCTCGCACTTTCTTGCAGTCAATATTGACTTATTAAATACGTGCATATGTGACACACTAAACATAATATTTTACCTGAAAAGCTTCATAGAAAACACCGACCTTACCTACCCTTGTTAGTATGTTAAGATAACATCTTATTGATTCGTAATTACAATTATTACTTAACCTATTATAGGTATAGGTTAAGTAATAATTGTAATTACGAAGCAATAAGATGTTTATCTTAACATACTAACAAGGTTAGGTAAGGTCGGTGTTTTCTATGAAGCTTTTCAAGGTAAACTATTATGCTTAGTGTGTCACATATGCACGTATTTAATAAGTCAATATTGACTAAGAAAGTGCGAGAACGGGTTAGCTCTAGCACACTAAATTCTGAGGCTTTTGATTGTTGCCGCCGGAGGCGGCTAGTTTTATTGTGCACCCCATACCTCCTGTGAGCGGTAGCGCAAAAAGCATTACAGAGGGCATAAAGGTCTTTATCAGACCTCATCTTAGATTATACATAACGATTTCATCTATCCTTCACGCCTTATAATTACAATGTCAGTTAGTTACAGAGAAAGTGCTATTTCAAGAGCTATACATTACAGTAAGTCATTATACATTAATGGTAGGTCTTCCGCTAATACATAATAGTTTGACCAATGGAGATATCATAGGGTAGCTTCTGTTTATTATTAGTCTTCACAATACACTACTGTTTTCTTCATCTCATATGTCGTTTATCTACGGGAAGCGAAATATGGATACAGTGCAAGGATTTCAGGTAATTTATCCATGGTAATAAGGTAGGTTGCCATATCATACAGTTTATATAGCTTAGATCTATCTCTAAAAGGCTCAATTTTACTACAATCCAAGATATAGTGTTCGAGTGGTGTGTCCCTGTCTTTGTCCACACACTTTACACTTTACTTCATCTAGATCCCTATACAAGCCGAACTGCCAGAGATACTTGTAGCCAAGTCTTATACGAGCTGTGACAACATCTGTTAGTCTACTGACTTGTGTTACTTGCCCCATACACAAAATGGAACTATTGAGTCTAAATGGATTCAAAGAACAGCCCTCATATTAAAAGGATGGGACTGCACGATGTATATATATACAGATGAGAGAGTACAGCACTTCCTTCCACCCTGGCAGATAGTACCTTTTGACATCCTGACCCCTGCATACCCCACCAAGAAACTAATCACAAACAACCCTCATGCTCAGCTTGCTGCTAAATAAGAACACATTCACAATATACAAGCTGAAAACAAATAGCAAGACCATATACACTGATGGATCACTCAATACAGCTACAGGAAGGGCAGGAAGTGTTGTTAATGCCCATCAGCCGATGGCAGCACATTCAAAGAATATCCGAATTAGAAACGGGCGTCCACTATGCAGGCCGAGTTGGTAGCAATACTGGTAGCACTTGAAATTATTGACAACACTGAAGTAGACAGCTTAATTATTTCCGACTCCTTTCCTCACTACGAGCATAACACAGTTTGCAATCAAGTAATACGTGCTTGTCTTGGAAGCTAGACGTAGATATATAAGAATATTTAGCAGAGGGTAAATATAAAAATATTGTGGATTCCTTCTCACATTGATCTGCAGGAACATGACAAAGTTGACGCCCTTGCTAAGGCTGCAGTAAATAAAGACAGTATTGACGGAATCTTGAGTTATCAAATAGGTCCCTTAAAAGTGTCATTACAAGAATTCCTGGATGGATTTGAAGAAAGTAGAACTGTGCAAACTGAAAAAAACTAGCGGTCATTGTTTCATCACCACAATGAAATGTGTGAAGTAAAACATGCTAAGGAGACTATCCAATTGTCCCATCTCCCGTACAGGTGTGTTCCTTATTCCGACTTCCCCCCTCCCCGCTCGGCCCGTTGATGCCGTGAGGGGGATTAGTGGCGGCTGCCGGAGTGTGATGCTCCTTGGGACAGTCTCTGTCCTTTTCTAGTCTTGTGCTCCTGCTGCCGTCCTCTCCATGTGCCGAGCATCTTTTCCTTTTCCTTCCGTTTCGTTTTTCTCCCCCCTTCTTCTATCTGCTTGTCGTTCCTGCCGACCTTTGCTTGTTTTGGATCTTTCTTTGGACTTCTTCTATTTTGACGCCCGGGTGCTTGAGGAGGCATACTCTTGCACCTTAGAACTTAGTACCCAACGTCTCGAGCGAGGGGAACCTTTTNCCCCCCACACACGCCTCCCACGTCCCCCCACACACGCCTCCCACGTCCCCCCCACACACGCCTCCCACGTCCCCCCCAATACGCCTCCCACGTCCCCCCCCCCAATACGCCTCCCACGTCCCCCCCACACACACGCCTCCCACGTCCCCCCCAATACGCCTCCCACGTCCCCCCCACACACACGCCTCCCACGTCCCCCCCACACGCCTCCCACGTCCCCCCCACACACACGCCTCCCACGTCCCCCCACACGCCTCCCACGTCCCCCCCCCCCAACACGCCTCCCACGTCCCCCCCAACACGCCTCCCACGTCCCCCCACACACACGCCTCCCACGTCCCCCCCCAACACGCCTCCCACGTCCCCCCCCACACACGCCTCCCACGTCCCCCCCACACACGCGCCTCCCACGTCCCCCCCCCACACACGCGCCTCCCACGTCCCCCCCCACACGCCTCCCACGTCCCCCCCCAATACGCCTCCCACGTCCCCCCCACACGCCTCCCACGTCCCCCCACACGCCTCCCACGCCCCCCCCCCACACACACGCCTCCCACGTCCCCCCCCAACACGCCTCCCACGTCCCCCCCCACACACGCGCCTCCCACGTCCCCCCCACACACGCGCCTCCCACGTCCCCCCCACACACACGCCTCCCACGTCCCCCCCACACACACGCCTCCCACGTCCCCCCACACACGCGCCTCCCACGTCCCCCCCACACACACGCCTCCCACGTCCCCCCCACACACGCGCCTCCCACGTCCCCCCACACACGCGCCTCCCACGTCCCCCACACACGCGCCTCCCACGTCCCCCCCACACACACGCCTCCCACGTCCCCCCCCCACACACGCCTCCCACGTCCCCCCCACACACGCGCCTCCCACGTCCCCCCCCACACACACGCGCCTCCCACGTCCCCCCCACACACGCGCCTCCCACGTCCCCCCCACACACGCCTCCCACGTCCCCCCCACACGCCTCCCACGTCCCCCAAACACATCTCCCACTTCCCCACATACACCTCCCACATCCCTCATACACACCTCCCAAGTCCACCCACACACACCTCCCAAGTCCACCCACACACACCTCCCACGTCCCCATACACACCTCCCAAGTCCACCCACACACACCTCCCACGTCCCCCATATACACCTCCCACGTCCCCCATATACACCTCCCACGTCCCCCACACCGCCCACCAGTCCCCGCGGACCCTCCATGAACACCGCCCCGTCTCCGAGGCCACTTACTCATCCTATAAATTCAATCACAGGTATATTGCGTTTTCCTTTTCAGCGTATTGTCCGCCACAGACGGGATCATTGACAGTGGTCACCAGCATGTATAAGCCTTGCGGGCTCCATCAACAGAGTTAGAGATGTGTTAAGACATCATGTGGTACCGCGGGTTATTGAGCCGTCAGCGACGTAAGGTGCTGGCGGATGAAGTAAGAAGTGGGCATCAACTCAAGTGGCACTTGACGCACCATATAGGAAGTATAGTCCTATATGGTATAGGAAGTCGACCATCCCAGCGACATCGGTGTGACTTTGGGGAATTAGATGGATCCAATTTCGTTATCAAATTATTTTTATTTCAGAGTAAAAAATATGTTTTTTTTCCATGTTATACATTCAGCGCCAACATTATAGTGAATAATTATATCATATTTCTTCATTACTTACGTAATGCTAGGAAGCTTTGGGTAATTAAACGGACGGTGTCCTGGGGCCAGATTCACGAAGCAGTTACGCAAGCACTTACGAACCTGGGGCCAGATTCACGAAGCAGTTACGCAAGCACTTACGAACCTGGGGCCAGGTTCACGAAGCAGTTACGCAAGTTCTTACGAACGTGTACATCTTTCCTCAATCATTGACGGCTTTGGTTACATTTATTAAACAGTTTACAAGCATGAAAACTTGCCAATCAACTGTTGTTATTGTTATAAACAGCCTCCTGGTGCTTCGGAGCTCATTAACTGTTTAATAATTGTAAACAAAGCCGCCAAAGATTGAGAAAAGATGTACAGGTTCGTAAGTGCTCGCGTAACGGCTTCGTGAATCTGGCCCCGGGTGCCCAGGCTAGGCAGCCACTTCACGCTCCGTCACCTATGTACTACAATACTGACTGGACTGGTCAACCAGGCTGTTGGACGCGGCTGCTTGCAGCCTGACGCTAGTAATGTCTGGCTCCTAAGATTTGACTGCTAGCCCAACCCGTCCTCCTATATAGAACGTCGCTTTTCGCACGTATGCGTTACATAAGGCCAAAAATGGTCGTACCAGAAAATGGAAGCGGCTAGCGAAAGTGACGTACTGTCCCGTTATGAAGAACATGTGTAAGTGGTGCACTTAGTGGTAAGCACTTAGTACTGGTTAGTGCTAGAGCAGTAAGTGGGCCGCCTACTGTGACGGGTGAGTGACGGGGTAACTGTACACACACTTCCTCCACCCACCCACCCATCCATCTGCACACACGCACGCGCACGCACGCACTATACACATTTCCGTCCATATCGTTATACAGAGGTCTAGCCTCGTTCACCAGGAGCTCTACAGCGGCCACAAACACCATAAATATGAAGACATTTGCCATATAATTAAAGCTATTCTGAATTTAAATAACTTTCTTAACGAGTGGTAAAAAATGTATTTATTTAAGCAGTCTTTGAGAATTGTCTTGTTAATTAATGTTATGGATACACAGGTAATGTCAACATTATCAATATTTAACGGTGCAATTACTACGAAATTAAAAAAATGGACCGACAAAAATGGATAATGAAAACTATCTCGCTTCCTGCAGGTCGGCGTTCAATCCCCGACCGTCCAATAGTGGTTGGGCACCATTCCTTCTCCCCGTCCCATCCCCAATCCTTATCCTGACCCCTTCCCAGTGCTATATAGCCGTAATGGCTTGGCGCTTTCCCCCCGATAGTTCCCTTTCCTTATAACGACTTAAAGTGCGCACAAGCAACAGATAACACAATGAAGAGCAAAGAGCAAGAAGTGCCGGACCAACCAGGCTGTAGTGGACATACCCAACCACTTCTCTTCATAGCACCTCGAATTTTGACCTATAATTTACACAAGACCAAAAACTATAAAAAAAACTGCATGAATACCCCGTAAACCGCCTCAAGTATACCGACCACCTCCTTATAGTGTGTACATAGGTATTACGCCTGTCTCTTCCACACCACATTCTCGACCCCTAGAATATCTAAATATTCTAAAACTAGATTAATATCTAAATATTCAATAGGTCGGTCGATAGATCTTCGGCCTCACACACGTGGGGGGTGAGGTGTTCGAGTCACCTAGTAAATATTATGTTGCTTGATATCACTACTGGGAGATGGCTTACCTGTCCTACCTGCTCTATTAGAGACCTTACCTGCCCGCGTGTCATGACATGCCAGCGTGACAAGTTGAGCTCACGTCTCCATGCCACAAGGCTGCCACGAAAGCTGTGGCTTGTGTTCTTGTCTAAAGCTGTCATTGCTGTGACAGTCACTCGTCACTGCTGTGACAGTCCCTCGTCACTGCTGTGACAGTCCCTCGTCACTGCTGTGACAGTCCCTCGTCACTGCTGTGACAGTCCCTCGTCACTGCTGTGACAGTCCCTCGTCACTGCTGTGACAGTCCCTCGTCACTGCTGTGACAGTCCCTCGTCACTGCTGTGACAGTCCCTCGTCACTGCTGTGACACCAACGGCGAATGTCTAACGACTGTTTTACTTCTCTCAAACTGAATTTCCTCTCAATTACTGAAACACTTTCTCTCGACGTCTTGACGGGATACATAATGCCATCTACACAACACCTTGATAAGAATCACTGTACACACACACACACACACACACACACACACACACACACACACACACACACACACACACACACACACACACACACACACACACACACACACACTGTTGAGTGTGTTGCCGGATGATTGGCATGTTGCAAGAGGCTCTTGGGGTGTTGTAGAGCTATGGGAGGGGGGGGGCTTCCTTGTCAAGACACTTGCCTGTACTGCAAGGTAACGTTCTCTCTTCCGGTCATTATGCTATTAACACATTCTATTACTATTAATGACTGCAATACAAAATAATTATTGACACACACACGCGGTCGGGGGAGGATAGAGAGGAGGGGGAGGATAGAGAGGAGGGGGAGGATAGAGAGGAGGGGGGAGGATAGAGAGAAAGAAAGAGGGGAAGAGGGGGGCGTCAAGGTGCTGGCAATGGTGTGGTGATTGGGGGGGGGAAGGAAGCCACACCAACACTCCTTCAGTAGTGCTCGTCAGTCTCAAGGTCTTATCTATTGTTTTCATCTATTACCACCACCTCCTGCTCCCAACCACCTGGGCTGGTCGGTAGAGCGACGGTCTCGCGTCATGCAGGTCTGCGTTCAATCCCCGACCGTCCATTAATCCTTCAAAGCTTAACGAGACTATCGCCAAGCGTCTAGCCTCCACCCCAGAAATCCTCTTATTACAATCCCTGCTGGCGCAGAGGACACACACACACGCTTCGCCAGTGATTTAGCCCAGGTTTGTATCCTGCCCGGGTAGGATTGACTAGGCACCAATCCTTAACTGTACGCATCTGTTCACCCAGCAGTGACTGGGTACCAGGTTTCTATACGGTTGGCGAATCGTATTCCCGGGAAACTAGCGGGATACATCATCATAGCGGCTCCTGTGGATTAGTTCATAGGATTGGAAAGTTCACAGAAGTGTAACAGGAGTCAGAAGTCGTCCACTCCTCTACCCACCCGTGTAAAACAATTACTTTGGCTTGTGCTTGCTAAGGAAATCAAAGATCAATCTTCCTACGTTGCAAGCAATTTGTGTGTGCATTTGGTGTGTAATAACTCTCGTCTACCTGAACACATCCACAAGGGCCGTGGCGAGGATTCGAACCTGCGTCCGAGAGCATCTGGTCTACTAAGTCAAATGCTTTCGCGAAATCTTTGTACATTGCATCGGTGATTTGGTGATCTTCCATGGCGTCTTGGGTCACGTCCAGTGGCCCCACGTCACAGTGGCCCACGTCACAGTGGCCCCACGTCACAGTGGGCCACGTCACAGTGGGCCACGTCACTTGGCCCCACGTCACAGTGGCCCCACGTCACAGTGGCCCCACGTCACAGTGGGCCACGTCACAGTGGGCCACGTCACAGTGGGCCACGTCACAGTGGCCCCACGTCACAGTGGCCCCACGTCACAGTGGCCCCACGTCACAGTGGGCCACGTCACAGTGGGCCACGTCACAGTGGCCCCACGTCACAGTGGGCCACGTCACAGTGGCCCCACGTCACAGTGGGCCACGTCACAGTGCCCCACGTCACAGTGGGCCACGTCACAGTGGGCCACGTCACAGTGGCCCCACGTCACAGTGGGCCACGTCACAGTGGCCACGTCACAGTGGGCCACGTCACAGTGGGCCCGTCACAGTGGGTCACGTCACAGTGGCCCACGTCACAGTGGGCCACGTCACAGTGGTCCACGTCACAGTGGCCCACGTCACAGTGGCCCACGTCACAGTGGCCCCACGCCACAGTGGCCCACGTCACAGTGGCCCCACGTCACAGTGGCCCACGTCACAGTGGCCCACGTCACTGTCGACGGAGCTATTGAGAATTAACAACTATTAAGTGACAAAGTACCTGCCCACCCTCCCTGTGGGAGGGCCTGACGGCTGAGTGGACAGTGCTCGGGATTCGAATCCTACGGCTCCGGGTTCGATCCCCGCGAAGCAGAAACAAATGGGCAGAGTTCTCTCACTCCTCATCCCCCTGTTCACCTAGCAGTAAATAGGTACCTGGGAGTTAGACAGCAGCAACGAGCTGCTTCCTGTGGGATTGTAACAAAAAGGAGGTCTGTCGAGGACCGGGCCGCGGGGATGCTAAGCCGAAATCAAGATAGCTTCAAGATAACCCTAGCTTAAGATGCCCTCCACGAATACCACAGCATTGACCCAATACCACCAAAAAATACAACCCATTTAATTGACCCATTTAATAATATCACAACCACTGACAGCCCCCTACCTGAATTATTATTTATTATTTTAATATTTATTATTTACTATCTGAATGAGAGCCCTTGCGCAAAAATGTCAGCATTTGCATCCCGTATGGAAAGAATAAACTACAATTTCCTGAGCTGGTATGTTGGCCGAAGCAGCCAAGCCACATTCTTGTGCATTCAGACAACTGCACTGTTAACTGCCCATCAGATGACTCCTGCAGCGGTACTGACACACAGGACACGTGGTATACACACAGGACACGGTATAACACACAGGACACGGGGTATAACACACTGGACACGGGGTATACACACAGGACACGGGGTATAACACACTGGACACGGGGTATAACACACTGGACACGGGTTATAACACACGGACACGCGGTATAACACACGGGACACGCGGTATAACACACGGGACACGGGGTATAACACACTGTACACGCGGTATAACACACGGGACACGGGGTATAACACACTGGACACGCGGTATAACACACGG
>WNGS01001312.1:35276721-35290305 GCA_020271785.1 Procambarus virginalis | reverse complement strand
ATAGAAATGCTAGGCTTAATATCGGCAGCTACTTGGGGGACGTAATAGAACTGAAAAGTGGAGTACCGCAAGGAAGCTGCCTCTCCCCCACTCTATTCAACATATATACAGCTGACCTACCCCAACCCCACCATGGAGAATACATCACATACGCCGATGATGTCACCCAAATAATTTGCCAACCGGGACCATCAAAGCCGCTACTAGCCGACAAGACCAAGGCAGCAATTGAACTCATCAACAACTTTGAGAAGCAATGGAAAATTAGCACCAACAAACAAAAGTTTCAGATAACCATTGCGAAAAGAAACCCGGACCCCATCATCCTTGACAACCATCCGATCCAATATGCGGAGGTGGGCAGAATACTGGGACTGATGATAAATAGAACAGGGATACAAATTCATGTAAGGGACCGACTAAATAAAGCCAAGGTAGCATTAGGAAAACTGAGAAGATTCCGAAGCCTCAGTACTAACATTCAGATCCACCTATATAAGGCTCTAGTTCGGCCGCACTTAAGAGTATCCCCCAGTACCACTACACACCATAAAGAAAACTAACATGCAGAAACTGCAAGCAGTGCAAAATAAGGCGCTCAGGAGAGCAGCAAAACACCGTCCACCATATAATCAGACAATCCAGGAGCTCCATGAACTCCTGAATATACAGCCACTAAACATCAGACTGCAGCACCAAGCCATCAGGGTGTGGAACACCATCGAAATGTTAGAGGACCCAATGTTAGGAAGATTACTCCAAGATGAGACGCCCCGCTCCCACAGCTGGTGGCCCAAGAGCCTCGATTCTCTGGATGATAACCCTGTCCCACAGTATATAATCCCCAGACGAGATATATATGTGTATATAGGAACAGTTCATACAAGTATATATATGAACAACTCGATAAATAATAATATGTATGAACTATTCAACAAATAATAATAATTAAACAAAGAGCCTTAAACAGAACAACATGTGTGGAAGCATCAGGGAGTGTGTATATATGAATGCTACTCAGTATTCATCTATAGACATCCATATATGGTGAAACACATGTGAAGAACCTCTCACACACTCACAGCTCCCTGACAAGAGGGAGCCAGCTTAGCTTAGCTGCCAACACCCACACATCGTGTCAGCAAGGCGGACAGCCCGCCTGCTTTCATACCTCTCACTGTACTTCCCACTTCTATACTTCACTTCACCTATGCCTCTCCTTCCTCTTTACTCAAAAAAAAAAAAAAAAGTCTCCCCATACCAGATCCTCCCAGCTCCCGCTCACCCCAGACCCCACAGGTCCCCCCAGAGTAGAAGCAGAAGAGAGTCAGTTTCAGGGTAATGTACTCAAACATAGATGGGATCACAAGCAAGGCAAGTGAACTAAGGGAAAGGGCACAAGAAGTGAACACAGATGTAATCGGACTCACTGAAACAAAACTCTCTGGAATCATAACAAATGCCGTGTTTCCCCAGGGGTACACAGTAATAAGGAAAGAGGGAAGGTAGGGGAGGAAGTGGAGTGGCCCTACTCATGAGAAAGGAATGGAGTTTTAAGGAGATGGCTATACTGGGCTGTGAGGGTTTCAGAGACTACATAGCAGGCACCATGACAATGGGAGGACCAAGAATAGTAGTAGCAGTAATATATAACCCTCCACCAAATGATAGAAGACCCAGTCAAGAGTATGAAACCAACAACATGGCAATTAACACTATAATTGAGAGGGCAGCCTCTGCTGCCTGTAGACATAGATCCCACCTGCTCATCATGGGGGATTTCAATCACGGAAGGATTGACTGGGAGAACAAGGAACCGCATGGAGGCGAGGATACGTGGAGAGCCAAACTTTTGGAGGTGGTGACTAGAAACTTTTTAACCCAGCATGTCAGAAAACCTACAAGGATGAGAGGAAATGACGAACCAGCGAGACTCGACCTGGTCTTCACTCTGAACGACTCCAACATAAGAGAAATCGGTTTTGATGCCCCAGTAGGAATGAGCGACCACAGTGTACTGGTGTTTGAGTACTTGATTGAAGAAGGGTTATTGAACTCGAGGAGGGATACCGAAAACAAAAGGTTAGCATACCGAAAGGGAAACTATGAGGAGATAAGAAAATTCCTAACAGATATAGCATGGGAAACAGAGCTCAGGGGAAAGACGGCCCAAGACATGATGGACTACATAACACAGAAGTGCAAGGACGCAGCAAACAAGTTTGTCCCAGTCCAAAAGGAAAACAGTGAAATGCTTCTTCCGTCCTTCTCCTCTCTGAATCGATATCTCTCCGAGTATATATTGGGAAACCTAGTGGCTAACTCCGCCCACAAGTTAGATAGCCTCAGGTACTCTACCAGCCACTCCTTAAACGTCGGCATGTTTGAAGGTTACCCGGCAACGATTATAAGATTAGCGAGAGCCAGGTGAGATTCGCCTGGCTGACTTCAGGTCACTTGGTTGTCAATTAACACTTAGAGGTGTGAGATCCAGGCCAGACAAGCTGGCGTCTGTCAAATCCTTGTCTGTGACTCATATATCTCCATGTATGTATTAAATAAAACTAAACCAAACACCTTTACAGTGTTACAATCAGAGATGTAGGCTAGCTAAGCAGCAAAGTAAAAGGGCATGGAGAAACTATAGGAATAACAGGACACTTGAGAGCAGAGAAAGATATCAGAATGCCAGGAATGAATATGTCAGGATGAGAAGAGAGGCAGAAAGACAATACGAAAATGACATCGCAAGCAAGGCAAAGACTAAGCCTAAATTGCTGCATAGCCACATCAGAAGAAAAACAACAGTAAAGGAACAGGTTATGAAATTAAGAAAAGGAAAGAAGGATTCACTACAAACGACAAGGAAGTGTGTGAGGAACTGAATAAGAAATTCTGTTCCTCAGTGTGTTATACACGGGGTATAACACACTGGACACGCGGTATAACACACAGGACACGGGGTATAACACACAGGACACGGGGTATAACACACTGGACACGGGGTATAACACACTGGACACGGGGTATAACACACTGGACACGGGGTATAACACACTGGACACGGGGTATAACACACAGGAACTGTGTGTGAGAGGAACTGAATAAGAAATTCCAGGAAGTCTTCACCTTAGAGCAAGGAGAAATTCCAGAGATAAGAGAGGGAATAGCTAACCAGGAACCACTGGAAGAGTTTGAGATTACCAGCGGGGAAGTAAGGAAGTGTTTACTAGAGTTGGATGTGACAAAGGCTATAGGCCCAGATGGAATCTCCCCTTGGATACTAAAGGAAGGAGCAGAAGAACTGTGCCTGCCACTCTCCATAGTGTGCAACAAATCACTGGTAACAGGGGAACTGCCAGAAATTTGGAAAGCATCTAACGAAGTCCCGATATACAAGAAAGGGGATAGACAGGAGGCACTGAACTACAAGCCAGTGTCCCTAACCTGCATACCATGCAAGCTGATGGAGAAGATTGTGCGAAGAAAGCTAGTGGAACATCTGGAGCGAAGACGAGAGAGATATCAAATAATATACACCTGGAAGATACTGGAGGGCCAAGTACCAAATCTACACAGTAAAATAACAACGTACTGGAGTGAACGATATGGAAGAAAATGCAGAATAGAACCAGTGAAGAGCAGAGGTGCCATAGACACAATCAGAGAACACTGTATAAACATCAGAGGTCCGCGGTTGTTCAACGTCCTCCCAGCAAGCATAAGAAATATTGCCGGAACAACCGTGGACATCTTCAAGAGGAAACTAGATTTATTCCTCCAAGGAGTGCCGGACCAATCGGGCTGTGGTGGGTATGTGGGCCTGCGGGCCGCTCCAAGCAACAGCCTGGTGGGCCAAACTCTCACAAGTCAAGCCTGGCCTCGGGCCGGGCTTGGAGAGTAGAAGAACTCCCAGAACCCCATCAACCAGGTATCAACCAGGTACCAGGAAAGAACTTGTAACACAGCACCAACATGGGTTCAGGGATGGCAGGTCCTGCCTCACAGGGTTACTCGAATTCTACGACCAGGCAACAAAAATCAGGGAAGAAAAGAGAAGGGTGGGCAGACTGCATATTCTTGGATTGTCAGAAAGCCTTTGATACAGTACCACACAAGAGGCTAGTGAAAAAGCTGGAGATGCAGGCCGGTGTGAAAGGGAAGGTACTCCATTGGATAAAGGAGTACCTAAGCAACAAGAGACAATGAGTCAGTGTGAGGGGTGAGGTCTCAGATTGGCGAGACGTTACAAGTGGAATCCCGCGGGGGTCAGTCCTTGGACCTATACTGTTTCTGATATATGTAAATGATCTCCCAGAGGGTATAGAATCGTTTCTCTCAATGTTTGCCGATGATGCAAAAATTATGAGGAGGATTGAAACAGAGGATCATAGTAGGAGGCTACAAGATGACCTAGACAGACCGAGTGAATGGTCCAACAAATGGCTGTTGAAGTTCAACCCGAGTAAATGCAAAGTAATGAAACTAGGCAGTGGAAACAGGAGGCCAGGCACAGGATACAGAATAGGAGATGAAGTACTTAATGAAACGGACAGAGAGAAAGATGTAGGAGTTGATATCACACCAAACCTGTCTCCTAAAGCCCACATAAAAAGAATAACGTCTGCGGAATATGCGAGGCTGGCTAACATCAGAACAGCGTTCAGGAACCTGTGTAAGGAATCATTCAGAATCTTGTACACCACATATGTGAGACCAATCCTGGAGTATGCGGCCTCAGCATGGAGCCCGTACCTTGTCAAGCACAAGACGAAGCTGGAAAAAGTCCAGAGGTATGCCACTAGACTAGTCCCAGAACTAAGAGGCATGAGTTACGAGGAAAGGCTGCGGGAAATGCACCTTACGACCCTCGAAGACAGAAGAGTACAGGGAGACATGATCACAACCTACAAAATCCTCACGGGGAATCGACCGGGTAAACAAGGATAAACTATTCAACACTGGTGGGACGCGAACAAGGGGACACAGGTGGAAACTGAGTACCCACATGAGCCACAGAGACGTTAGAAGGAACTTTTTCAGTGTCAGAGTAGTTAACGGATGGAATGCATTAGGCAGTGATGTGGTGGAGGCTGACTCCACACACAGTTTTAAATGTAGATATGATAGAGCCCAGTAGGCTCAGGAATCTGTACACCAGTTGATTGACAGTTGAGAGGCGGGACCAAAGAGCCAAAGCTCAACCCCCGCAAGCACAAATAGGTGAGTACAAATAGGTGAGTACACACTCTTTAGGTTCGTATCGAGGTTCCCAAATATCGAACCACTAACCCAGGAGGTATTAGGTGAAAGGGAACGTGCCCAACCATTTCTGTCCTGTCCTGAAATCGAACCCCGGATCCCCGATTACAGTCGAGAACGAAGCCAACTACTAAGAGACCCTCCTAACAAGAGGGATCTTGGCCTCCCCAGAACTAAGACGCTTCACTGAGATGTGAAGAGGCTCGCCTATCTACCCTTTATACACCTACCTCGGTAGTGGTAAAACAACTACGTTAACAGTAGCCTAATATATTAATAACTCAGACCCCTTGTATGATGGGAATGGGGTACAACATCCTAACATTAAACTAAGAAGTGACAGGATGAACAACCCAGCGGGTTTTCTTCCTATTGGGGAGTGTTGTACATGCTGCTATGGCGGTGTGTCCACTCACAGGATGAGTGGCGCTGCCCCTCGGGGAAAAAAATTAAATTTAAATTTTTAAACTAAGATACCTGCACGGCCAGCACTATTCAGTTGTGACTCCTACATTTATCTTCCAGACAAAACTTGTCTAAGTACGCACTATCATACAGGAACGCTACACCCACGTTCCTAGGAGGTAAAACAAAAATATACAAGAGTATACAAGGCGTTTGACTAATAAGTCTACGTTGCAGCCGTGCTCTTTGGCTCCAAAAAGGCAAAACAAAGAAAACGGAGTTCAATTTGACGGACACCTACTATAAAACAAGCAGCAGGAAACACTTTTTCCTGCATAGTAGCCCCATTAACGGGGACCAGGAAGCCTGCTAGGTTTATCGAGGCTCCCCCCCCATAGGTTAACTACTGATCTTACCCAGGACGCAAGCCACAACACTTGCTACACTGAGAAACTAACCTAACTGAAAGAAGGTCAATAGCCCTTCTGCAGTTACCTTCATTCTTATGTTCTCATGTTCTAAAATGGGTAGGGTTGTGAGGAGGATTTGTACCTATGCTCTGGGTACTCCCAAGCACGCGCCTTACACCACTACACCATGACATGCTAAAAGCAATACCACCTGGGATTCAACCGAATCCTCTGAGAACCCACTACAACCAAAAGTCGACTCAGGGCACTGAAAGCTATGACCTGGAATGGACATGGAGCCTCTATTGCCGTGCTAAAAATGATGTACACAGCCTATGTGCGCTCCGTCATAGACTATGCCGCACCAGTTCTGTGCACCTACTCCCAAAGCGATATGAAAAGGCTTGAAAGCATTCAAAATGAAGCCATGACAATCATTCTTGGAGTTCCAAGAACTGCCAAAACGTCTAATCTACGAGAGGAGTTGTCCCTTCCCAGTGTTAAAAGCAGAATTCAGGAGCTGAATGCTAAGCTTGCAATTAGGATAGCCAGAGATCCCCATTACAATGATATTGCTAAGAAAA
Organism: Procambarus virginalis; assembly: GCA_020271785.1. Lineage (NCBI taxonomy): Eukaryota > Metazoa > Arthropoda > Malacostraca > Decapoda > Cambaridae > Procambarus > Procambarus virginalis. Next base: position 35,283,644 of record WNGS01001312.1, on the reverse strand, counting down.
AACTGAGCTCTGTGCTACTTTCAAGGGGAAACAAGAGAAGCAAAAAATGGCATCACAGATCAGTCTGCTACCTCGAAGAGCTTCACCTGCTTAAGCAAGCCCGTGAGCTCCTGCCTGTAGAGAGGTTACCTCCCTGGGAGGATGACTCATGCAAGATCATCATCAATGAAATGGCAATGAAAAATCCAACATGTTACCACAAGAAATGAGGCACAAGTATCTCGAGGAAATTTATAAAGAAGCCGGAGATGAACTAGATCAAATCTACACTGACGGGTCATCTAATCCTGTCAATGGCAGGGCTGGTGCAGGATACACGGTAATCAAGGATAATACTTTCCAACGCAAAAATGAAGAAAAGGCACGTATTGAGAACTATGCCTCTTCAACGCAAGCAGAGCTAACTGCCATTGCTATGGCGTTAAGGTTTCTTGAACGGAACACTAATGGTGCAGTGATTTGCACCGATTCAAAAGCAGCACTACAAAGCCTAAGTAAAAATCAGGCAGAAAATCTTGCAATAGTCGCTGAAATTAAGAGAGCCTTGAGAGTTCTTACCAATCAGGGAAGAGTCATCAAGTTTCTGTGGATCCCCTCCCATGTTGGGATATGTGGGAATGAACGAGCAGATGTGCTGGCTGCTGAAGGCGCTGAAGGAGACCATATTGAATACTTCATACCCAAGACTCTACTACAAATTAGAGGTATTGTCAGACAACATCACCGTGACAAGGTAACTGAGGAAAGGAGGATAGAAGCACAAACCAGTGAACCTGTACGATGGTACAACATGGTTGCAGCTGGCAATCCCAATCATTATGGCCGAAGAGGAGGAGGACGAGGGAGAGAATCAGTAACAGCGAGAATCCGTCTTGGATACAGATATCCATGGAGATATGGAATGGAAACAACAGTTGAGCAGCGAAATTGCAGAATCTGTGGTGAGAGTGATGGACACCGCCTTGACCACTATCTACGTGAATGTGAACACCTGAGAGACATCAGAAATATGTGTAGAATAATAAACCCCACATTGTTTGAGTTAGGAAAACACTATTTGTCAAATATTGATACTGTTCTTAAAAGATTTCCCCATTTTGCACCCGCAAGATAACGTAAGCTTTTAAGGGTTGATAGATGTTAATCTTCTTGTTTGAGGAGCTGTTCACTTGAGACAGTTAAGCAAGTCCCAGCTGTGTCTGGGTACAAGTGACAGGATGAACAACCCAGCGGGTTTTCTTCCTATTGGGGAGTGTTGTACATGCTGCTATGGCGGTGTGTCCACTCACAAGATGAGTGGCGCTGCCCAATAAACTCGCCCCTCGGGGCAAAATTTAAAAAAAAATTTAACCTCAGGATTCCACTGAAACCTAGACGATTCAGTTGAATCCCAGGTTACAATTTTTTTGACCATATCCTGCTGTTGCTGTCTAAGGGGTTTCCTCGGAGAGGCTGCAGGAACCGATGGATGGATTCCGGTACTCACCTGGGAAAGCCGGTACTCACCTGGAGAAGCCTCCACTCACCTGGGGTTACCGCCACGCCCGCCTCCACTTACCTGTACAACACAAACATTTCATTAATAAAATGCGACAATACCCGCCTAGTGTTAATTAACACTCCACACCAGGGACCTCCACCCCTTCTCCACACACCAGGGGACCTCCACCCTTCTCCACACACCAGGGGACCTCCACCCCTTCTCCACACACCAGGGGACCTCCACCCCTTCTCCACACACCAGGGGACCTCCACCCCTTCTCCACACACCAGGGGACCTCCACCCCTTCTCCACACACCAGGGGACCTCCACCCCTTCTCCACACACCAGGGGACCTCCACCCCTTCTCCACACACCAGGGGACCTCCACCCCTTCTCCACACACCAGGGGACCTCCACCCCTTCTCCACACACCAGGGACCTCCACCCCTTCTCCACACACCAGGGGACCTCCACCCCTTCTCCACACACCAGGGGACCTCCACCCCTTCTCCACACACCAGGGACCTCCACCCCTTCTCCCACACCAGGGGACCTCCACCCCTTCTCCACACACCAGGGGACCTCCACCCCTTCTCCACACACCAGGGGACCTCCACCCCTTCTCCACACACCAGGGGACCTCCACCCCTTCTCCACACACCAGGGGACCTCCACCCCTTCTCCACACACCAGGGAGCCCCCCCTTCCCCTCCACACACCAGGGAGCCCCCCTTCCCTTCCACACACCAGGGAGCCCCCCTTCCCCTCCACACACCAGGGAGCCCCCCCTTCCCCTCCCCACACCAGGGAGCCCCCCCTTCCCCTCCACACACCAGGGAGCCCCCCTTCCCCTCCACACACCAGGGAGCCCCCCTTCCCCTCCACACACCAGGGAGCCCCCCTTCCCCTCCACACACCAGGGAGCCCCCCCTTCCCCTCCACACACCAGGGAGCCCCCCCTTCCCCTCCACACACCAGGGAGCCCCCCCTTCCCCTCCACACACCAGGGAGCCCCCCCTTCCCCTCCCTTCCCATGCGAGGGAACCTTGCCTTACCTACCTTGCTTTTAAAGTGATTCCGGTGATCAACATTCCCGCGGCCCGGTCTCTGGCCAGGCCTCCTGGTTGGTGGTCTGGTCAAGCAGGCTGTTGGACGCAGCTGCTCGCAGCCTGACGGATGAATCACAGCCTCATTGATCGGGTATCTTTTGGAGGTGATTATCATCGAGTTCTCTAATATCGTGAGAGGCCGGCCAGTTATGTCCCTTGTGCGTGAAGCGTGTTGAAAAGTCTTGGGCCTTTGATATTGACAGTTCTCTCTCAGCGTACCTATTGCCCTCTGCATGTCAATGGGGCTATTTTGCACATCCTTCCATGTCGATTGGCTTCATATGATGTTATTTCCATGTGCAGATTTGGAGTCAGTCCCTTTAATATTTTCCGTGTAAATCATTATGCATCTCTCGCCTGCATTCTAGACAATACAGATTTAGAACATGTAACTAAATTAATCCCATTAATTTAGATGTTTTATAGAGTGGATTCTAGCAGAAAAAGATTCTCGCACGCTCTCTAGGTCAGCAATTTCTCCAGCTTTGAATGGTTATGTTAGTGTGCAGCAATATGTGCTACAATGTTAGTGTTGCACACAACAATAGTGAGTGCAACAACAATACACACACAGAGATCAAGAACGTTTCAAGGTAGAGAGATCAGTGGTGGTGGCGTTGAAACCCAGAGATCATGTCACCTTGAAGGTGTCCTCCCTCTCCCGGGCCTCCAAGTTCCTGTACACGCCGTCCACACGCTCACAAGGACTCTCAACCATGCGTCAACTCCTCGCTGTGTCAACCGTCCGTCAACTCCTCGCTGTGTCAACCGTCCGTCAACTCCTCGCTGTGTCAACCCTCCGTCAACTCCTCGCTGTGTCAACCCTCCGTCAACTCCTCGCTGTGTCAACCCTCCGTCAACTCCTCGCTGTGTCAACCCTCCGTCAACTCCTCGCTGTGTCAACCCTCCGTCAACTCCTCGCTGTGTCAACCCTCCGTCAACTCCTCGCTGTGTCAACCCTCCGTCAACTCCTCGCTGTGTCAACCCTCCGTCAACTCCTCGCTGTGTCAACCCTCCGTCAACTCCTCGCTGTGTCAACCCTCCGTCAACTCCTCGCTGTGTCAACCCTCCGTCAACTCCTCGCTGTGTCAACCCTCCGTCAACTCCTCGCTGTGTCAACCCTCCGTCAACTCCTCGCTGTGTCAACCCTCCGTCAACTCCTCGCTGTGTCAACCCTCCGTCAACTCCTCGCTGTGTCAACCCTCCGTCAACTCCTCGCTGTGTCAACCCTCCGTCAACTCCTCGCTGTGTCAACCCTCCGTCAACTCCTCGCTGTGTCAACCCTCCGTCAACTCCTCGCTGTGTCAACCCTCCGTCAACTCCTCGCTGTGTCAACCCTCCGTCAACTCCTCGCTGTGTCAACCCTCCGTCAACTCCTCGCTGTGTCAACCCTCCGTCAACTCCTCGCTGTGTCAACCCTCCGTCAACTCCTCGCTGTGTCAACCCTCCGTCAACTCCTCGCTGTGTCAACCCTCCGTCAACTCCTCGCTGTGTCAACCCTCCGTCAACTCCTCGCTGTGTCAACCCTCCGTCAACTCCTCGCTGTGTCAACCCTCCGTCAACTCCTCGCTGTGTCAACCCTCCGTCAACTCCTCGCTGTGTCAACCCTCCGTCAACTCCTCGCTGTGTCAACCGTCCGTCAACTCCTCGCTGTGTCAACCGTCCGTCAACTCCTCGCTGTGTCAACCGCCCGTCAACCCTTTCGCTGTGTCAACCGTCCGTCAACCCCTTCGCTGTGTCAACCGTCCGTCAACTCCTCGCTGTGTCAACCGTCCGTCAACTCCTCGCTGTGTCAACCGTCCGTCAACTCCTCGCTGTGTCAACCGTCCGTCAACTCCTCGCTGTGTCAACCGTCCGTCAACTCCTCGCTGTGTCAACCGTCCGTCAACTCCTCGCTGTGTCAACCGCCCGTCAACCCTTTCGCTGTGTCAACCGTCCGTCAACCCCTTCGCTGTGTCAACCGTCCGTCAACTCCTCGCTGTGTCAACCGTCCGTCAACTCCTCGCTGTGTCAACCGTCCGTCAACTCCTCGATGTGTCAACCGTCCGTCAACTCCTCGATGTGTCAACCGTCCGTCAACTCCTCGCTGTGTCAACCGTCCGTCAACTCCTCGCTGTGTCAACCGTCCGTCAACTCCTCGCTGTGTCAACCGTCCGTCAACTCCTCGCTGTGTCAACCGTCCGTCAACTCCTCGCTGTGTCAACCGTCCGTCAACTCCTCGCTGTGTCAACCATTACTTCCATCTTGAAGCACATATTAAAACACTGACAGGACCGTCGTGAAGGAAGTGCTGCCAATGGACCCATATGGTCAATATGATCCCCAATAACACCTACATTAACACACTGGAATGCACATACTCACCTAGTTGTGCTTGCGGGGGTTGAGCTCTGGCTCTTTGGTCCCGCCTCTCAACTGTCATCACCAGTTGTACAGGTTCCAGAGCCTACTGGGCTCTATCATATCTACACTTGAAACTGTGTATGGAGTCAGCCTCCACCACATCACTGCCTAATGCATTCCATATAATGCATACATAACAAAGTGAAACATTTAAACCAGCGGTATAACAATCTCACAATGGAAATACAAAGATGCTAAGTGGAAAAATTAACATTTTAAAATATTAATATGTAGGATTTATACAACTATATTCAGTACAATCGTCACATCAACAATGGGTTCGAGATCGACACAAGAACAGTTTCTAATTAAGCAACTGACCTGTTGGAGAGCTAGTGTCACAATTGATATGTTTGTCCTGCACACCGTCCCCCATCCAGTAGGCAGCGGTGGATAGGTCACACCGCCCCCCATCCAGTGGGCAGCAGCGGTGGATAGGTCAACCGCCCCCCATCCAGTGGGCAGCGGTGGATAGGTCACACCGCACCCCATCCAGTGGGCACGGTGGATAGGTTACAACCACTTAGTTACTACCCACAGTTAGCAAACTGGGGGATATTTGCCCAAGACTTCTGACAGCTGATCATTTCTGGCAGCCAATCAAGCAAGTTCAGTCAACTCACGTTGACTGAACTCTACTTGCCCAGTCGAGTTATTCTCAGTACGCGGACTGTAACCTACCTGAGAGGGTTTCGGGGCTTAGCGTCCCCGCAGCCTGGTCCTCGATCTGGCCTAAACTGACATAATAACATAACTTGCTCGGAGGTTGCTGGACTGCTGATTCAATGCCTTTTCAACACCCACACAACACCCACCACAGCTGCCGCTCTCACCTACACACACACACACTACATACACACCACTTCCAGCACAACGCTTATCAACCATTATACAAGCACGCGCACACAACACATATTTGTCAACTTTCACCTTCCAGTTTAGTGCCACATAACCCATACACAATCAGAGGTGTGTAAACCCCAGATGCCAGGTCGCCTTAAGGCTGTAACAGCCAGTCTCTCAACTGTTCAAACTTGGACGCCTAAAAATAGTGATTTGATGCATAAAGCAGTTAAGGACCTCATCAACACTCGCCGTGTTTGAGAGATGGGTTTGTGGTGGTGGGGGGTCGGTGGGGGGTCGGTGGTGGGGGTCGGGCGTGGGGTCGGTGGTTGGGGTCTTTACCCACTCTCCATTGTGTCACTCCTAAACTACACATTGGGTGTAATTACAGGAAGCAGGAGCTAATTAACACACACTGCATGGCAACCAAGATGGTTCGTCAACCGCAGTAAATAATTAACGTAACGGAACACAACTCATCGGCTGTGATCTATCTTGAGGTTATCTTGAGATGATTTGGGGGCTTTTTAGGGTCCCCGCGGCCCGGTCCTCGACCAGGCCTCCATCCCCCAGGAAGCAGCCCGTGACAGCTGACTAACACCCAGGTACCTATTTTACTGCTAGGTAACAGGGGCATCAGGGTGAAAGAAACTCTGCCCATTGTTTCTCGCCGGCGCCTGGGATCGAACCCAGGACCACAAGTCCAGCGTGCTTGTCCGCTCGGCCGACCGGCTCTACGTGATGACGTAGATCTTCGTCACAATTGTTCCTGAAGTGAAGAATTCTGCCTCGGAGAGTCTGGCAAGAGGGACAATGATGCCCTGTTGGCCACTGACAGCACAAACACCAACCCCCACCCCACCAGAGTCACTCTCACACACACACACACCACACACACACACACACACACACACACACACACACACCACACACACACACACACCCACACACACACACAACACACACCACGCACCACACACTTCAGGAAAACTAGGAAACAACGGGTTGTACTTACCAGAAAATATCTGAACTGGAATCGCGCCTCCAGCATCTTGATTTTGCGCTGTCCGTTCCCTATGGTGGCG
>WNGS01001312.1:35235320-35266595 GCA_020271785.1 Procambarus virginalis | reverse complement strand
CAACATTCATAGATCCTATTGGTCGTTGTGTGATACAAGAGCACGGCTCTGAACACACACACACGGTCCCTTTGGCTGGGCTCTGTCAGAAGACCACATAAGTTGATTGACAGTTGAGAGGCGGAACCAAAGAGCCAGAGCTCAACCCCCGAAAGCACAACTTGGTGAGTACACCCACTGTAGTCATCTGTGTTCCCTTCCCCACGTACTTGGTCTTGTGTTTATTTAGCGCCATCTAAATATTCCCAAACACAGGCGGCACTATGGTCTAACCCAGTGAGGGAAGGAGGTTATCTTGATGATTTCGGGGCTTAGCGTCCGCGCGGCCCGGTCCTCGACCAGGCCTCCACCCCAGGAAGCAGCCCGTAGCAGCTGTCTAACTTCCAGGTACCTATTTACTGCTAGGTAACAGGTGCATCAGGGGTGAAAGAAACATTTTGCCCATTTGTCTCCGCCTCCACCGGGGATCGAACCCGGACCTCAGGACTACGAATCCGAAGCGCTGTCCACCCAGCTGTCAGGCGGAGTGAGGGGGAGAGGGATGCTGGGAGAGTGAGGGGGGAAGGGGGGGGGTTATCGAGGGGTGACTCAGACATAAAGCCACTGGCGAAACATGTTTTTCTGGCTTCTGGCTTTTTGTGCTCCAATATTTTATCTCCATTCCGTATTGCACGGTGTTGTACTATTTTTCAGCATACACTATTTTGTGTATGGTATAAATACATTTTTCTGACGAAGATTAGTATATACGAGGCTGAGGTTGGGCGTTTGTTGTGAGGTAATGTAATATTTACTGGGTATAGTGCTTGATAGTGTTGGGGGGAGGTGACCTTGGCTTGCTATTGGCTGACCCGGCAGGCTTCTTGTGTCAGGCTGGGTGACTTTGTATTAAAAATAGGGTTTGAAGTGTGTGTCCGAGCTTCAACAATTCAGCAGCAAGCCTATCGTCTCACGTTATTATTAGGCCATGAGTGTGGAAATACCCAGTGGCTGTACTGGAGAAAATGGTGACATTTGTGGTGATGTGAGGTATCAAGCAGGTGTATACATGGGATGGGTCCTGTGTAAACATGTGTGCCTCTTGCTTTAGAGGCAGCACTAGAAGCAGCCCCCTCCACAGGCGCTGCTTCCAACACTCATCCCTCGATTTTTTGCCTCTGTCATATGCCATTTTCCTTTAAATATTCTACTACATTTATTCATTTGATTGTTCATATCGGTATTTAATTGTCTTTAAAATGGCATTTGACCTTTTTTAACTGATTTAAAGTGTTATTAGCCTGACTTTGCTGGTCAAAAGGACGTTGTAAATGTTGGTACTGGATGTGGACATGTATATAAGTGGGATTGGGTGGTTTTAAATAGCTGCTGCCTCGTATGGGCCAATAGGCGCTCTGCAGGTACCTTTATTCTTATGTTCTTGTGTGTTTGTCACTACATATTGTATGTGTTGAGCTGCCAGTAGAGGCAAGGTGACCACCAGAGGAGGACTCTCCTATACTGAGGCGTTAGTGTTGAGGTGGCGTGTCCACCTTAAGAGCCCACACATCAAACGGTAGGAAGTTTTTGTACCAAGAGCCAGGTGGTGTATAGGTCAGGGACTGGTGACTGGTTAGAACAGAAAGCAATTCAGGAAATAAAGAAAAATCCAAAATACTTCTTCACATACGCGAAATCAAAAGCAAAAACCACTGCCAGTATTGGACCTATTCGTACAAGTGAAGGTTCATACACGGAGGTTGACAAAGAAATTAGTGAAATCCTAAAAAAGCAGTATGAGGACATGTTTAGCACTCCAATAAGCAACATGAAAGTAGAAGATCCAGACAATTTCTTTATGCGGGATATTTAAACCCCTGTAAATATAACTGATATCAACACGAGCGCACTAAATTTTGAAAGAGAAATTGAAAACATGCCCATGCACTCAGCCCCAGGTCCAGACTCATGGAATTCAATATTTATAAAGAAATGCAAAGTTCCGGTAGCACAGGCACTCAGTATAGTGTGGAGGAAGAGCTTGGACACGGGGGAGATACCAGATGCACTTAAAGTAGCAGACATAGCCCCTCTACACAAGGGAGGGAGCAAAGCATTGGCAAAGAATTATAGACCAGTTGCACTAACATCGCACATAATAAAAGTATTTGAGAGAGTGATTAGGAGTCAGGTCACCAATTTCATGGAGACCAATGACCTTCACAATCCAGGCCAACATGGATTTCGAGCGGGAAGATCGTGCCTCTCACAGCTACTTGAACACTACGACAAAATCACTGAGGCATTAGAAGAAAAACAGAATGCTGATGTGATATACACGGACTTCGCAAAGGCTTTCGATAAATGTGACCATGGCGTGATAGCACACAAAATGAAGTCAATGGGAAAAACCGGTAAAGTAGGACGCTGGATACTCAGTTTTCTGTCAAACAGGACTCGGCGAGTAACAGTCAACCATATAAAATCTAGTCCAAGTGCAGTTCAAAGCTCTGTACCTCAGGATACAGTCCTTGTACCGCTGCTTTTCCTTATTCTCATATCAGATATAGACAAAAATACAAGTCACAGCTTCGTATCATCCTTTGCAGAAGACTCAAGAATCAGTATGAAAATTACCTCGGCTGAAGACATTGAAAAACTTCAAGCTGATATTAATAAAGTTTTCGACTGGGCATCAGGAAATAACATGATGTTTAACAGTGATAAATTCCAGGTACTCAGGTACGGTAAAAATGAGGACCTTAAACATAATACAGGGTACAAAACACAATCAAATGTACCCATAGTAGGAAAACAGCATGTAAAGGATTTGGGAATAATGATGTCTGACGACCTAACGTTTAGGATGCATAACCAAGCAAATATTGCGACAGCCAGAAAAATGATAGGATGGATTACGAGAACTTTCAAATCCAAGGATCCCATCACAATGGTTGTACTCTTCAAGTCCCTTGTGTTGTCCCGCCTTGAGTACTGCTCAGTACTCACTTTCCCCTTCAGAGCAGGAGAGATTGCTGAAATGGAGGGAATACAGAGAACATATACGGCACGTATAGACGAGATAACGCACCTAAATTATTGGGATCGTCTCAAAGCCCTCCAAATGTACTCACTAGAAAGAAGACGAGAGAGATATCAAATAATATACACCTGGAAGATACTGGAGGGCCAAGTACCAAATCTATACAGTAAAATAACGTACTGGAGTGAACGTTATGGAAGAAAATGCAGAATAGAACCAGTGAAGAGCAGGGGTGCCTTAGGCACAATCAGAGAACACTGTATAAACATCAGAGGTCCACGGTTGTTCAACACCCTCCCAATTGCCGGAACAACCGTGGACATCTTCAAGAGGAAACTAGATTTATTCCTCAAAGGAGTGCCAGACCAACCGGGCTGTGGTGGGTATGTGGGCCTGCGGGCCGCTCCAAGCAACAACCTGGTGGACCAAACTCTCACAAGTCAAGCCTGGCCTCAGGCCGGGCTTGGGGAGTAGAAGAACTCCCAGAACCCCATCAACCAGGTATCAACCAGGTCACCACGTGAGGGGTAGACCAGGTGTGGTGGAGTGTGGTGTGGTGGACTGTGGTGGTAGCCGCGCCCGCACCCATGTCAATATTTATTCGTATCAAGTGTGTGTGTGTACTCACCTAATTGTGCTTGCGGGGGTTGAGCTCTGGCTCTTTGGTCCCGCCTCTCAACTGTCAATCAACAGGTGTACAGGTTCCCGAGCCTATTGGGCTCTATCATATCTACACTTGAAACTGTGTATGGAGTCAGCCTCCACCACATCACTGCCTAATGCATTCCATTTGTCAACCACTCTGACACTAAAAAAGTTCTTTCTAATATCTTTGTGGCTCATTTGGGCACTCGGTTTCCACCTGTGTCCCCTAGTGTGTGTGCCCCTTGTGTTAGATAGCCTGTCTTTATCTACCCTATCAATTCCCTTAAGAATCTTGAATGTGGTGATCATGTCCCCCCTAACTCTTCTGTCTTCCAGCGAAGTGAGGTTTAATTCCCGTAGTCTCTCCTCGTAGCTCATACCTCTCAGCTCGGGTAATAGTCTGGTGGCAAACCTTTGAACCGTGTGTGTGTGTGTGTTTGGGGGGGGGGGGAGTACAAGGCCTTGATCCTGCAAGGTTTGAGCCACTGAGACCACCCGAGCACCCTGCAGGCGCTGGCCTCTCCTGCACCAGCTCCGCCCTGAGCGTGTGACCGTCATGAGCCTAATCACTCTGGATGTGATCGGAGTAATCCCGCTTGTGTATTTAACTTGTATAGATATTTTTCAGTAATGTTACGAGGTTATACCTATAACATTACAACTGGTGAACAAATCCACAAGGGCCGTGACGGGAATTCGAACCTGCGTCCGGGAGCATCCCGGACGCAGTTAAGCTGCCTTAACCAGCAGTTAACACTACCTGGTTAAGGCAGTGTCTGGGATACTCCCGGACGCAGGTTCGAATCCTCGTCACGGCCGGCCCTTGTGGATTTGTTCATTTGATGCATCACGTTAGTGGGATCTGTGTGTAATTACAACCGGTGATTTGAATAAGGTATTCATACCAGAGGTTATTCTCCCGTGGGGGCATATGAGAACTGGTGGATGAGCCCGTTACTTCAGCCACGTTATTGGGACTCCTCGTCTGCATCGGGACCAGGTATTACTCATCAACCACAAACGATGGGGGTAAACACATGTCAGAGAGCACAAGCGCAACTACGCAGCCGACTGCTTGAAGCAGTTGTCCAAATTCCTAGAGGCACTTGGACAGGCTGGTACTGGTACTGGGAGGGACACTAAGATCCACCGCTCCTTCCACCTGCTCAACACAACCGCAATTCTTGTTTCCATATGGATTTAATAAACATAAATAGTTGATAGATATCCAGTCATGTCTTGAAGAATTATATTGAATTTGTTCCTACGACGCTCAAGACCTTTTGGGAGATGTAAACTCCTGCTAATACAGTATTAAAAGCCTGGATGGTTGATTGGTTGATGAAGATTGTTACCCAAGAGGTGACACGGGCATGAATAACCCCGTAACCTAGAGGGTGACTGTTCAGTGAAGTAACTCCTGCTGTTTTGCTTAACACAATTTTTTTAATGTTGTTATTAATGACGTTACTCAGCCCATTGACCTCTCCCCCCCCCTCCCGTGGTGGTGACCTTCACTCTTGGGAGACAAGACGCTGCCTCCTCCTCCTCCTCCTCCCTCTTGAGCTGAGTGCTGAATACTAATTACGTGTTCTTGGCGACTGGCCTATTCTTTAGTGGGGAGCCTGGGAACGTGTCTGGTGGAGGGTTACACGCACGCACACGCACGCCCGCACTCAAGGACGCAGGAGGCGGAGTGGCCCTACTCATGAGAAAGGAATGGAGTTTTAAGGAGATGGCCATCCCGGGCTGTGAGGAGTTCAGAGACTACATAGCAGGCACCATGACAATGGGAGGACCAAGAATAGTAGTAGCAGTAATATATAACCCTCCACCAAATGACAGACGACCCAGTCAAGAGTATGAAAACAACAACATGGCAGTTAATACTATAATTGAGAGGGCAGCCTCTGCTGCCTGTAGAAATAGATCCCACCTGCTCATCATGGGCGACTTCAATCATGGAATGATTAACTGGGAGAACAAGGAACCGCATGGAGGCGAGGATACGTGGAGAGCCAAACTATTGGAGGTGGTGACAAACTTTTTAACCCAGCATGTCGGAGAACCCACAAGGATGAGAGGCAATGACGAACCAGCGAGACTCGACCTAGTCTTCACTCTGAACCACTCCGACATAAGAGAAATCGGTTTGAGGACCCAGTAGGAATGAGCGACCACAGTGTACTGGTGTTTGAGTACCTGATTGAAGAAGGGTTATTGAACTCGAGGAGGGATACTGAAACCAAAAGGTTAGCATACCGAAAGGGAAACTATGAGGGGATAAGAAAATTCCTAACAGATAAAGCATGGGAAACAGAGCTCAGGGGAAAGACGGCCCAAGATATGATGGACTACATCACACAGAAGTGCAAGGACGCAGCAAACAAGTTTGTCCCAGTCCAAAAGGAAAACAGAGAAATGAAAATGAGAAACCCATGGTTTAATCGGAGATGTAGGCTAGCTAAGCAGCAAAGTAAAAGGGCATGGAGAAACTATAGGAATAACAGGACACTGGAGAGCAGAGAAAGATACCAGAATGCCAGGAATGAATATGTCAGGATGAGAAGAGAGGCAGAAAGACAATACGAAAATGACATCGCAAGCAAGGCAAAGACTCAGCCTAAATTGCTGCATAGCCACATCAGGAGAAAAACAACAGTAAAGGAACAGGTTATGAAATTAAGGATAGGGGCAGAAGGATTCACTACAAATGACAAGGAAGTGTGTGAGGAATTGAATAAGAAATTCCAGGTCTTCACCTTAGAGCAAGGAGAAATTCCAGAGGTACGTGTGGGAATAGCTAACCAGGAACAACTGGAAGAGTTTGAGATTACCAGCGGGGAAGTAAGGAAGTGTTTACTAGAGTTGGATGTGACAAAGGCTATACGCCCAGATGGAATCTCCCCTTGGGTTCTAAAGGAAGGAGCAGGAGAACTGTGCCTCTCACTCTCCATAGTGTATAACAAATCACTGGCAACAGGGGAACTGTCAGATATTTGGAAAGCAGCCAACGTAGTCCCGATATACAAGAAAGGGGATAGACATGAGGCACTGAACTACAGGCGTGTGTCCCTAACCTGCATACCATGCAAGCTGATTGTGCGAAAAAAACTAGTGGAGCATCTGGAGCGAAGGAACTTTGTAACACATCATCAACATGGGTTCAGGGATGGCAGGTCCTGCCTCACAGGGTTACTTGAATTCTACGACCAGGCAACAAAAATAAGGCAAGAAAGAGAAGGGTGGGCAGACTGCATATTTTTGGATTATCAGAAAGCCTTTGATACAGTGCCACACAAGAGGCTAGTGCGAAAGTTGGAGATGCAGGCTGGAGTGAAAGGGAAGGTACTCCGGTGGATAGAGGAGTACCTAAGCAACAGGAGACAAAGAGTCTGTGTGAGGGGTGAGGTCTCAGATTGGCGAGACGTTACAAGTGGAGTCCCGCAGGGGTCAGTCCATGGACCTATACTGTTTCTGGTATATGTAAATGATCTCCCAGAGGGTATAGATTCGTTCCTCTCAATGTTTGCCGACGATGCAAAAATTATGAGGAGGATTGAAACAGAGGATGATAGTAGGAGGCTACAAGATGACCTAGACAGACTGAGTGAATGATCCAACAAATGGCTGTTGAAGTTCAACCCGGGTAAATGCAAAGTATTGAAACTAGGCAGTGGAAACAGGAGGCCAGACACAGGATACAGAATAGGAGATGAAGTACTTAATGAAACAGACAGAGAGAAAGATCTAGGAGTTGATATCACACCAAATCTGTCTCCTGAAGCCCACATAAAGAGAATAACGTCTGCGGCATATGCGAGGCTGGCTAACATCAGAACGGCGTTCAGGAACCTGTGTAAGGAATCATTCAGAATCTTGTACACAACATATGTAAGACCAATCCTGGAGTATGCGGCCCCAGCATGGAGCCCGTACCTTGTCAAGCACAAGACGAAGCTGGAAAAAGTCCAAAGGTATGCTACTAGACTAGTCCCAGAACTAAGAGGCATGAGTTATGAGGAAAGGCTGCAGGAAATGCACCTTACGACACAGGAAGACAGAAGAGTAAGGGGGGACATGATCACAACCTACAAAATCCTCAGGGGAATCGACCGGGTAAACAAGGATGAACTATTCAACATTGGAGGGACGCAAACAAGGGGACACAGGTGGAAGCTGAGTACCCAAATGAGCCACAGAGACATTAGAAAGAACTTTTTCAGTGTCAGAGTAGTTAGTAAATGGAATGCACTTGGAAGTGATGTGGTGGAGGCTGACTCCATACACAGTTTCAAATGTAGATATGATAGAGCCCAGTAGGCTCAGGAATCTGTACACCAGTTGATTGACGGTTGAGAGGCGGGACCAAAGAGCCAGAGCTCAACCCCCGCAAGCACAATTAGGTGAGTACAGCCACCCAACTATCACAATCTTTAGTCGTAACAATTTACACACATCATTACAGTAAGGGCTGGGCTAGCCAGGTGTATAACAATCTAAATCATGCATTTTGGTACAGAGTGAGGCGGGTGACAGGTAAACAGTGTTACCGTCAATCACTAGCACTGGAGACATCTCTCGTCACGCAGGGTGCAGTCGCACCTCCACAGATCAGTATCAGCTCCTGATACTGGTAATGGCTCAAAAGGGCCACCACTTACGGGCTATTCATGCCCGTGCCAGATTTTGGGTGGCTTAATCTTCATCAATCAATCAGTCACTAGAGTGTTGACGCTACAGATTGGTTGAGTAATGCTGCATGTGTTCCTCCACCCACTGCCCACTGAACACTGATCCTTGGGCAATAGTTGGTGCTAATCTTGCCAGAAAAATACCACAGACTCAGACACATATTAACACATATCTCTCAGGCAGCTATCCAAACTCTTTTCCTTTCACCAGTCAGCCCAGCAGATGTTGTGTCCATCATACACTCTTAAAAACCAAGCCAGGGAACACCAGTGAAATTCCGTCCATTGTATACAAGAGCGCCTCCCATGCCCTTGCGCCACCCATAGCTCTACTGTTCAACAAATCAATAAAGTGTCATACCTTCCCTGATATCCTTAAAAAAAAACAAGAGTTACGCCAGTCCATAAAGGAGGCAATCCGGCGGACATCAACAATTATAGACTAATATCAAATCTACCCATTCTATCAAAAATATTTGAAAAAATTATCTACAAACAGCTCTATTCCTACCTCGTAAAATTCGACATACTCAGCCCCTGCCAGTTTGGCTTCCGGTTCCAAAAGAGCACCAATGATGTAATCATTAGTCTCCTTGACGTAATCTACTCAGCCCTTGACAAAAATGAGTTTCCGATTGGACTCTTCATTGACCTAAGAAAAGCCTTTGATGCTGTTAATCACAACTACCTTTTAAACTCCAGCATTATGGAATCCGAGGCCTTGCCCTGGACTATATCCGATCCTACCTTAGTGACAGACACCAATGTGTAACCATCAATGATACAACCTCTTTCACTCTACCAATAACCGTTGGAGTGCCACAGGGCAGCATCTTAGGACCTTCTATTTCTTATATATATCAATGATCTGCCTAATGTGTCTAATATTCTTAAACCTATATTTTTTGCTGATGGTACTACCCTCATCTATTCGGACCCCAACCCACATACACTAAATAATGTTGTGAATAATGAATTAAAAAAAGTCCACTTATGGATGTCAACTAACAAACTAACACTAAACATAGAAAAGACTTACTACATCTTATTTGGAAGCAAATCATCGAATGCAATTCAGCTACAGATAGACAACATTAAAATCAGTAATAAAAATGATGGAAAGTTTCTTGGCCTATTCCTAGACAAGAGACTCGACTTCAGCACCCACATTCAACACATAACTAAGAAAGTCTCTAAAACAGTTGGAATACTCTCCAAATAAGATATTATGTTCCTAACTCCGCTCTCCTCTCACTATATTATGCACTAATCTATCCCTATCTTAATTATGGTATCTGTGCATGGGGGTCTACCACTGCAAACCACCTTAAGCTCATCATCACCCAGCAAAAATCTGCTATCAGAATAATAACAAACTCTGCTTTCAGACAACACTCGGCTCCCTTGTTTAAATCCCTAAACTTGCTAAACATTAACTTCCTCCACACATTCTTTTGTGTCAACTACATTTACAAAACCCTGTTCTTAAATGCAAACCATGCTCTGAAACTCTCCCTGGACAGATGTAATAGGACCCATTATCACCACACCAGAAATAAATCTCTCTTTGATATCCCCAGGGTCAAACTTAATCTGTGTAAACACTGCAAATTAAGGGACCTAGTCTATGGAACTCACTCCCTAGTGAATTGAAAAGCTGTCAAACTTTTGCCTCATTTAGAAACAAAACCTAAAAGTACCTAATTTCATCTTCGTAGTTTTCTACATTGAGCTTTAAATTTGCTCTGTATCTAGTGTTACCCAATCTCCCAATCTTTATGTACTTAATCTAAACAACTTTATCATTGTGTTCATTGCTGTCTTCTTTTATGTGCTAGCCATATGCTGTATTGTGCCTGCTAAGTTTTGTTAAGCAACCATTCAAGCTGTCATTGCAATCATTCTGAGCTACCTATGTGCTTTAATATACATACAATTTTTCTCATCTTTTATTTTTTTCATGCTATGTAACCGTTATCATTTTTATAAATTTTGCAAGTATTTACCTACTGGTTGATACCTGGTTGATGGGGTTCTGGGAGTTCTTCTACTCCCCAAGCCCGGCCCGAGGCCAGGCTCGACTTGTGAGAGCTTGGTCCACCAGGCTGTTGCTTGGAGCGGCCCGCAGGCCCACATACCCACCACAGCCCGGCTGGTCAGGAACTTCTCTTAGAAAACTGTCCAGTTTTCTCTTGAAAATGTCCACGGTTGTTCCGGCAATATTTCTTATAGTCGCTGGGAGGATGTTGAACAACCGCGGACCTCTGATGTTTATACAGTGCTCTCTGATTGTGCCTATGGCACCTCTGCTCTTCACTGGATCAATCTTGCACTTTCTTCCATATCGTTTACTCCAGTACGTTGTTATTTTACTGTGCAGATTTGGGACCTGGCCCTCCAGTATTTTCCATGTGTATATTATTTGGTATCTCTCTCGTCTCCTTTCTAGAGAGTACATTTGGAGAGCTTTGAGACGATCCCAATAATTTAGGTGCTTTATCTCGTCTATGCGTGCCGTATATGTTCTCTGTATTCCCTCTATTTCAGCAATCTCTCCTGCTCTGAAGGGGGAAGTGAGTACTGAGCAGTACTCGAGACGGGACAACACAAGTGACTTGAAGAGTACTACTTATAAGTACTAGTAAGTAAAGAGTACTAAAGAGTACTACTTATAAGATTCTTAGATTAAGGACCTGCCCGAAACGCTGCGCGTACTGGTGGCTTTACAAGAATGTTATTACTATGCTATGTATCCTCACAATCCCAATGTACCTTCTTGTATATAAATAAATAAATAGATAAATAAATAGAGAATTGTTGATCGATCGACGTTGTGATCTGGCGAGATGATATGGGTATCGTTGTAATGAGTAACATACGTTTCTGATTATTAATTACCTGGAGAGTAGTTTGGGTATGAGTGGTGTACTGGCCGCGGGCAAGTTGATGTGATAGTGGCCAATTTATTGTGCACCGCATACTCGTCCTGTGAGCGGTAGCGCAAGAAAGGTCCCAGAAGCTGGTGAGTTATCCCGCCTGTCTAACCCCCAGTGACTTGCGCTCCTCACAATACAATCTGCCCATAGTAGGAAAGCAACATGTCAAGGATTTGTGAATAATGATGTCTGACGACCTAACGTTTAGGGAGCATAACCAAGCAAATATTGCGTCAGTCAGAAAAAAAAAACGATCGGATGGATTACGAGAACTTTCAAATCCAGGGATCCCATCACAATGGATGTACTCGTCAAGTCACTTGTGTTGTCCCGTCTTGAGTACTGCTCAGTACTCACTTCCCCCTTCAGAGCCCCTTCAGAGCAGGAGAGATTGCTGAATTGAGGGAATACAGAGAACATACACGGCATACATAGACGCGATAAACCGGCTAAATTATTGGGATCGTCTCAAAGTTCTCCAAATGTACTCACTAGAAAGAAGACGAGAGAGATACCAAATAATATACACGTGGAAAATACTGGAGGCCCAGGTACTAAATCTACACAGTAAAATAACAACGTACTGGAGTGAACGATATGAAAGAAAGTGCAGAATTGAATCAGTGAAGAGCAGAGGTGCCATAGGCACAATCAGAGAACACTATAAACATCAGACGTCCGCGGTTGTTCGACATCCTCTCAGCGAGTACAAAGTTGCCGGAACACCCGTGAACATCTTCAAGAGAAAACTAGATTGTTTTCTTCAAGAAGTGCCGAATCAACCGGGCTGTGGTGGATATGTGGGCCTGTCGGCCGCTCCAAGCAACAGCCTGGTGGCCCAATCTCTCAAGTCTAGTCTGGCCTCGGGCCGGACTTGGGGAGTAGAACTACTCCTAGAACCCCATCAAGCAAGTATCCTGTACAGACGCATGTACTCACGCGGTGAATAGATAAGGGGGACAAAGACAGCCTCCTTAAATTGGGAGAAAGTAGGACAAAAGAGGACGCAAGGTGGAAGCTGGAGAAACAAACGAGTGGAAGGTACGTAAGGAAATACTCGTACCCTGTGTGGTTGGTCGGCAGGTGGAAAGCACCGAATGAAATTGTAGAAGATAACGTCATCCACAACTTTAAAGCCAGATTTTACACAACATTTGAAGGTCAGGAAAGGTGAACTATAAGGTAACAGGTACAGGAAGGCTATTAGGCGGGGCTTAAAAGGGTAAGCCTGACTTCCCCCAAGTACTGTTAGGCAAGTACACCAATACCAACCAACCCATACTCTCCATCGTTCTCTACGAACTCTAATCCTCCCTCTTTCTACTACCTTCCTCCCTCCATCTACTACCCTTTTCCTATCTTTTTACTACCTACATGTTGCTTCCCCTTACCTCTTAAGTTTCCTCTCTGCTTATCTCTCTCACCTACAATTCCTCCATGTCTCCTCCCACACATTTCTTTCTATTTTCTTTTCCTCTAC
The DNA here is from genome assembly GCA_020271785.1 of Procambarus virginalis. Lineage (NCBI taxonomy): Eukaryota > Metazoa > Arthropoda > Malacostraca > Decapoda > Cambaridae > Procambarus > Procambarus virginalis. The sequence goes on along the minus strand of WNGS01001312.1, from coordinate 35,253,818 downwards.
CTCCGTCTGCGCTCCCCCCTCTTTCTCTCTCTCTTTCTCTCTTTCTCTCTTTCTCTCTCTTTCTCTCTCTCTTTCTCTCTCTCTTTCTCTCTCTTTCTTTCTCTCTCTCTCTTTCTTTCCCTTCTATCCCTGTCGATGTTGAAATTGATGGCGTTACCATGTTTGCATAATCTTGTACATTGCAACAATGAAATGTGTTGTGCCGGAGGGAGGGGGTGCGTCGCAGGGGTTTGGGGCTGGTTGGGGGGATGGGGTCATGGTTGTGGGCTGTCCGGAAGCATCATCCTGCAATCAACATGATTTGTTAACTGTACGTTGTCTATATTTATAGGCGTTAGTCTGTATCATGCTGTTAGGTGGTGATGTATATGGTCATCACTGTCCCCTCAAGCTAGCGGAGGGACACACGGTGTTCTAGTCGGAAAACGTTGGTCTGATATTGTGGCGCCACTCTGGACAGTGGTGGGGTTGTGGCGCCACTCTGGACAGTGGTGGGGTTGTGGCGCCACTCAGGACAGTGGTGGGATTGAGTGGAAGGTTCAGAAAATGAAGACCTGAGAGTGTCTTAGGGAGTGTGTGGGGGCGTGGTAAGGGCACGTCCGCCCGCCTGCCTGGAGGTGTTGTTGCCCACTGATTCTGCCTCCAGGGCAGAACGTCACATGCAGGAACACCTTCCCTACACCCACCGCACTCCAACCTGAGGAACACCCCCGACGCCACGCAACCATTCCACCTTCTCCAAGAGCCTCCACCACCACCCTAACCTGCACACTCTCAGCCTGAGCTTCGAGGGAGAGGAAGTGTGTGAGTGTGGGGGTGGTGGGTGAGGTGGGCAGGACGCTGGAGATGGTGGGGCCCGCTCACGAGTGCGGGAGTTGTGTGCGTGGCCCCCATGAAGAATGTGTGCTGCTGCTGGGCCCCCCAGAACAAGGAGCAGGTCAGTCTCATCTCTTAACCACATTTTTCTTGCCGGATTTGGATTTGTTTGATGACAGAATTGGATTTTAGTTGGCTGATTTGGAATATTTTTTGCCGAATTTAGACATTTTGTTGGTGGATTTTGTCTTGTTGTTGGCGGATTTTGATTGTTTTTGTTTGCGAATATTTGCTGTGCCTAATGTAGCCTTGGGAACTCGCCTCAATCATGACGCTCTCAGCATTGGAGTTGCCCTTTGCTTTGCCGCCCCCATCCTCACGGAACACGGGCCATCTGCGGAAGCGCGATGGCAGACCAATATGGTCGTCATGGTCTGGTATGTCGTAAATCACAGGGTAAGATTGCAAGACATGAGGAAGTAAACGACGTCATCAAGAGGAGCCTCGCCACAGGGCTGTGCCGAGGATATGGAATCTATAGAACATGGATGTTATCAAATTAGAATGTTCGGAAATATACAGACGATGAGTTACAATAACGTGGCTGAAGTATGTTGACCAGACCACACACCAGAAAGTGAAGGGACGACGACGTTTCTGTCCGTCCTGGACCATTCATTCTCAAGTTGATTGTGAGACTGGTCCAGGACGGACCGAAACGTCGTCGTCCCTTTATCTTCTAGTGTGTGGTCTGGTCAACAACTTAGGAAATATAGCAACGGGTATAAAAATAACGGTGATAGGCGATGGGGCATAAAGAGCTTGATGTCACTGTCTTTCAGTTAGGGGTTAGGTAAGTATGGTAGGGTAAGATAACCACCCACTAAGGATGGTAGAGAAAGGGTGTGTGGTCCCGGGAGGTTTAATAGGAAGCATCCTGACGCCCCTAGACACTGTGTGTCCGCCATACCACCAACAGCCACCATCGTTAACAACCTTTCCCTTAATGCCATCTAACATGGAGCAGCTCGTCTCGATGCGGTAATACAATCGTAAATGTTTTTGTTGACGTTCCTTCAGCCCAACCACGTGCTTAAATACGGATTACAGCTTTTTTTGAGAACCGTACAGCCCGTTTTTCCAAGTACGGATTTTTGTAATCCGTACTTGAATACGGATTACAGATCTTAGGTAAAATTTAGTGAATATCCGTAAATCAGTTCTTTTATGTTCTAATATTTACTATGTTTTCATAAAAATATATAGGTTACTTTTTATTAAATTTAATAGGTATTAAAGTTATTAAAAAATATAGGTTATAATATAATAAAATAGGCCTATTAGGTTTGGAGGATATAGATTTACGACTCTAGAACAACAAACATCTTCACTAGGAGGTTACCTGAGGCATCATGATGATCCAGTGTACAGTAGTATCATGAATCTTGAGAAGACTTCATCATATAAACTTGATAAATGTGTATAGTGGTAAGACTTCAATTGAAATTAGGGATAATAATTCCTATAGATAGCAATAATAATCCCCATGGTTGAGCAATAATAATCCCCATGGCAGAGCAATAATAATCCCCATGGCTGAGCAATAATAATCCCCATGGTAGAGCAATAATAATCCCCATGGCTGGGCAACAATAATCCCCATGGCTTTGCAACAATAATCCCCATGGCTGGGCAACAATAATCCCCATGGCTTTGCAACAATAATCCCCATGGCTGAGCAATAATAATCCCCATGGCTGGGCAACAATAATCCCCATGGCTGGGCAACAATAATCCCCATGGCTGGGCAACAATAATCCCCATGGCTGAGCAATAATAATCCCCATGGCTGGGCAACAATAATCCCCATGGCTGGGCAACAATAATCCCCATGGCTGAGCAATAATAATCCCCATGGCAGAGCAATAATAATCCCCATGGCTGAGCAATAATAATCCCCATGGCTGGGGCAACAATAATCCCCATGGCTGAGCAATAATAATCCCCATGGCTGGGCAATAATAATCCCCATGGCTGGGCAACAATAATCCCCATGGCTGAGCAATAATAATCCCCATGGCAGAGCAACAATAATCCCCATGGCTGGGCAACAATAATCCCCATGGCTGGGGCAACAATAATCCCCATGGCTGGGGCAACAATAATCCCCATGGCTGGGCAACAATAATCCCCATGGCTTTGCAACAATAATCCCCATGGCTTTGCAACAATAATCCCCATGGCTGGGGCAACAATAATCCCCATGGCTGGGGCAACAATAATCCCCATGGCTTTGCAACAATAATCCCCATGGCTTTGCAACAATAATCCCCATGGCTGGGCAACAATAATCCCCATGGCTGGGGCAACAATAATCCCCATGGCTGGGCAACAATAATCCCCATGGCTGGGCAACAATAATCCCCATGGCTGGCAATTTTCGTGTCAGTTTGAGCAAGGCTGTGACAAGGAATACCTGCACCATATTGTCTCCGTGTTTGACCTGGCTTTTGTGCCAGCCTTGGGTGCCAACCTTGGGTGCCAGCCTTGGGTGCCAGCCTTGGGTGCCAACCTTGGGTGCCAGCCTTGGGTGCCAGCCTTGGGTGCCAACCTTGGGTGCCAGCCTTGGGTGCCAGCCTCGCAAGTTTGGTGCTACAGCTCTTAAGTCTTAATTTTTGTTTACCTGTAGATCGGTTTAAGAGAATGCCTTTAAATGTAGCATTTGGGTGTTTTATAGTGTGTACTGTACAAAGTGTTATTATTCTAACCCACTGATGGACGCTTTAGAAAGTATCTACTTTCTATCTATGGTTTGGTTAAGATTTCATTAAGTTTGATTGCGTTAATAGGGTGTATTAGTGACGATAATGTGAAATATGGAATTCAAAAACTATTTCAGTGTACCCGAGAATTCTGTTTATAGAAAACCAAATTCTTCCAACAAAATTTCAGCATATAATTATATTTCAAAGCACCGATTTATAATACAACATTGTAACTTGAGAATAATCTGTTTAGGACAAAAATTCACTTCCCAGTTTACATGTTGACTATAACTGGAATCCTAATATGCTTTCAGACCATCATAAATATCTAAATAACTATCCAGGTACTTTGAAGGAGAGTGTAGCTTCTCAGTACCCAGCTGCACTAGTCTTTCTCCCCCTTCTCTTCCCTTCCTGTCTTCCCCTCTCCACCCCCCTCTCTCCAAGCATATCCCTATCCCCCTTCTTGTAAATTGCTTTTATAAAAGAACTGAAATTGCTAAGTCTACAGACGGTAGAACCAACATTTCAGATTTGAATGAATGAAAATTGCATGTGGAAGTGGGAAGAGAAGGGGTGGAGGGTGTTAGATGCCGACATTTCTAAGTGTGATTTTATGGGCTATTCATGCCTGTGCCACCTCTTGGGTGGCTTAATCTTAATCAATCAATCAATCTTCTTAGTGTGGCGACTGGCCTTTAACACAAATACCACAAGTTCTTCATGCACAACACTGCTCCTGTGCCAGGTAAGCTATGGGCTCACCATAGCCCGTGCTACTTGGAACTTGTTCTGAGTAGCTGAATCTATAACAACAACAACAACGTTTTTCATGTGTGTAAGGCTAGCACAAGCCTCTGGCCCACAACCTTGGACAGGCAGACATCCTCGTATAAAGGGTGCAGGATAATTAATGTGTAGGGTTAAGGTAAGAAGTAAGAGGGGTGGGGAGAGATGAAGGGAAGGGCGAAAAGGTGACGAGGCACAAAGGGGGTAGGCGAGAGGAGGCGAGGGGACTTGATAATGGTCCAGGACGGACCAAAACGTCCTCGTTTCTTAGTTTCCATTTATGGGTCAGATATCACGCACCGATGTGTCTTAATTCCTGAAGAAATACTGTGGTTAGTTTTTATTGGTATTTACCTCGTATCGATGTAACTGGCTTCAAAATGGGGGAATTACCTGTAAGATTAACATAGATGAGCCGCACGACCTGGGGCTGTTAGTGGACCTGCTTCTTGTGATCAAATTGCATGTGAATTTGGCACAGTGGCACATGTAGTTAAGTCAGCTGTAAGGTTTGATTCTTGCACTAGGACAGATTCTTTTGGCAAAGTTTCTTTTCATTTGATGCCTTTGTCACATTGCAGTAAATATATATACCCAGAAGACAGGCAATGTATGTGGGTTGCATCTTGTGGGAGGTCGGTAGTTGGGCTGTGGAAACCTTGATAACCCTAAATATAGGTTTCCTGCCCCTGACTAAGGGAAACCCATATATAAGGTGAAGCATATTTATGATGATGAAAATATATAGTTGAATGTTCATGATAGTGCCACCTCTTGGGTAGCTTAATCTTCATCAAGCTTTATAGTGAACATGTATATTATGCTAGTATTGATAGTTGAGCTGTGGAAACACAACAAGACGAACTGATCGCTTTCAATTTTCAGCTGAGTGACAGCGGGGGCCCGGCGGATGGCGGCGGTGGCAGCAGCGGTGTCAGTAGTGGTAGCGGGGACGTTGTGGGCAGTGGCGGCGGCGGCCTCACCCGCAGCGGCTCTACACGTGGCAGTCTACGTAAGGTGGGTCGCCGTCTTGTATTGTATTGTATCCACACTGGATCCTCGCGATGAATATGGCGATATTTAGCTTAATTAGACATATAATTATCAAATTATGATTATAATTATATATATAATAATTATATTATATCTAATTATGATCCACATCAACAAGCACTTGTTTATCTGAATTTTTCTAGTGGTAGTTTAATGAACACATTGCCAAAACAGCTGCGGCTGGTAAATAGGTCTACCTGTTTATTACACTCTTGTCGTTTCTGATATTAAACTTGGTAAACTTAACTGAGTCCAGTACTGTAGTTTTGTTAATGTAAAATACACACACTCCCCTCCTTCCCCCTCCACCCGTCTCTGGGTGCTGAGACTGTATAAGTTATAGTGTGAATGTTAGTCAAGTCTTGCATGCTCTCGGATACTTTGTGCATATTTTATGTATGTAAAGTACAATAGGTTACTGGAGACTAAATGGTACATTCTGTCACTATAAAATGCTAAACTGAATAAAAGAAACATGTTTCAACCCCCAAGCCTAAAACTGCTTAATTTGGCCCCCCTGTACTTATGTGGTGCAATATATTGACAAAAGTGTTCCTCCCAAACAATAGGTTCTGCCCTCTGTACCAGACATGGATCAGCAGTTATCCATGGCAACCAAGATGATTGACAGACGAACTTCCACCCCAAAGGGCAACCACTCGTATAGTCCCTACTTCTTAGAATATACCCTTCTTGCAGAGTAGTAAGTAATGTCTTCGCTTATTACGTACAGTACTTCGAAATGTTGGTAGTGTCTAATAGATTGTACTTTACTGTACAGAATGTCATTGACATTCTGTGTATGACATTGCAACATTCTAAAGCACATGTGTATTGTTCAAGTGTTCTGAAATAGGTTTTGTTGGGATATATATTTAAGTGACATACTGTATTTTTTTTTCTTTGGCTACTACACACATCTTGTGCTACTTGGAAGTTTTTCATATCTTCCTATCATTGATTGAAGAAATGCAGAGAAGTACAGCACTGTACTATGTAATCCTTCTAAAGTTGTCAGATCCTTGTCAAATCACTTTCACTGCAACTAAAGTTCCATTGGATCCAAAGTTCTGTTACTTCCAAATTTTATACTGTACTAAAAAAAAAATTATTCATGGGAAAGATAGAATATGTCTTAGCACAAACTTTTATGGCAAAATTGCTTTAAAGAAAAAAGTAAATTTTTAGATTTTTTGTTGATTGGTAATTTCCTTTTCATCATATACTAGCCAAGTAAATGCATGGGCTGCTATTCATCTAGCTTTCTGATGTATAGTACAGCACTGAGTTCCACTCAAGGTACTGTATTGTACTGTACTGTACTATACAGTATAGTTACCTGAATTTATCGTGGAGAAAATCAAATTGTCTTTCTACATATCTTGCCCTGTGATATTAATGTTTGAAGCAACTTGTAACACAACTATAACTTACTATATATATAAAAACACCACTCTTATTGTAAATGTATCTCTTGCAGCAATCTCTTGCAGAAACAGAGAGTATCAGGTGTCTATGTTGTGCCATCAGGCAAATCACCTCTTGGTAAGTTGTCTTTTTTATAGTTCACTTGGAGTACCAGGCACTGGTCGGGATAATCTCTCTCCTGTCACTCTCATCCCCTGGGTCCATCTTTACATCCTTTCATCTCCTGTCTTCCTACTTTCCCCCTCTTCATGCTTGCTCCTGTCTTCCTACTTTCCCCCCTCTTCATGCTTGCCCCTTCTCCCAGGAAATGTATTATTAAGAAGCACAGAGACAGTTGTATGAATCTATTAGAAAATTAATTATTACTGCCACTAAAATTTCACATGAATCACACCATTCATTTCACACATGACTCCATGAATTCACTTGAGGGTGGGGGGGGGGGCTATAATTGTTAATATTTCTGAAAGCATCGAAGTAGGCCTATATCCTACCTATACGCCAGACCATTACCCCTGCAAATTTGAGTGAGGCTAGACCCAAGTGTGTGGCCTCCAACTTTGATGGACATACATTCTCTGATAGTTATAGATTAGTACTGACATTTGATTTGATTGCCCTAGTGCTAGTCTTTTATCATACAATACTGTACTGTACTTTCATTCGATTGTCTTAAATGACACATGGTATGCAAAAAGTTTTTTTTTTTTCTTAACAGGCTGAATACACATGTTAAAAGCATGCCTTGTGAAACTGACACATTTAAGTGTTTTTAATAATACCATAATACATTATAATAATAAATGCAGTTTTATTTCGAGCAGACATGCCATCATTCTCAATTGTAAAACTAGGGAAGATTGGAAGTGAGTAATTGCATTCATGCTCAGTTGCCCTTTGCATCCTGCAAAATGTAAGATATTCAAATCATTTAACTTGTTTGTTTGTTCCCAGAAAAATTCAATTTTCTCAGTTTACTATTGTAGTTGCAGATTGAACTGGTGTGCAGTTGACCACTTCAGCAAATTGGACTTAAACGTATATAAGGTCTTTTATGTTAAGAATCTTGCACAGGTACCAGTGCCACAAGGATCATTAACAATTTTCCTGCAGGATTATATAAAGTGCTAGTTTTAGAGATGATTCTTGATTACAATTACAAAGGCAATCAAGTTTCTTTGCTTTTTCTGTTCTAGATCATATTTTACTCTTTGGTGTTATAGTTTTGTTATGGTGTTCAATGAGTGATAATTTTGTGAGTGGATAAATGGTGGCTCCATGATGTTAGCTCGCTGAGATAGCTTCCCTACCGAGTTATATCAGCCATAGGTATCCTGTATGGCCTATAGAGGACTATCCTGTATGGCCATAGGAATAAGTGCCTCACTGTTTCAATGTCTCATTATATATTCATTTACCAGTACAGTACTTGTATATATACAACATTCATAAAGTATTTCATGTGTCAGTAAAATGCACCAGTACTCTTCTTTTGAGGTTTCGATTTGGCATGGACACAGAGAAGCTAAAGAAATACCACTAAGTATATGTAATTATATTCACAGTATATTCACAATACAGTACAGTATATTTCAAATATACAAAATCCCCAACACCACCTAGTGTCTGCTCGTAACCCCCCAACGAGCAAACCCCCTCAACCTCATAATCCCCAAACCAGTGTCCGCTGGCCACTCCCTATTACACTCACCCTCAGTGACAAAACGTCCAGAAAGTCAGTGAAACCATGCAGACAACTGAAAGATTCAGAGAAAACAAAATGCTGAAATAGTCAAATGACTCCACAAATGATTCACTTGGAAACTTATGTCAACCCCCCCACCTCCATGGCTATGGAGATATGGCTAGCCACCAGCAGGTGGTAGCACCACTGGGAGCTAATGGCTTGTATGCCATCTTGGTCTCAGTCCTACCACTGATGTCCTTCAATTCAGACCTCACCAAATCGCTAGTTGTAGGGAGTCCCATTTAATTTTAAAATTTGTCCTGAAGGGCGAGTTCATTGGGCACTACTACTCATCCTGTGAGTGAACATACTGCCATAACAGTGTGTGACAATCCCCCCGCCCCCCAAAAAAAAAAAAATAAATAAACCCTCGGGGTTGTTCATCCTGTCACTTCTACCTAGACAGTTTGTTTTTCAGTTTTAGTTCATTTATTATGCACCCCATACCCATCTTGTGGGCGGTAGTGGAAAGGGTTACAGAGGCACATAATGGGCTCAGGGACTGAACCCCACAATTCATTTAGCTAAGCAAGTTACAATCTTGATGAGCTAGTTACAAAATTCAATATAAGTCGTCACATCAACAATGGGTTCGAGATCGACCTCAAGTACAGGTTCTAAATTAAGCAACTGACATATGTGGAGAGCTAGTGTCAAAATTTATATGTTTGTCCTGCACACCGCCTAGACATACCTAGACATAGATGGGATTTGCTAACTGTCTCAAGGGAAAATTTTATCAAACAAGTAAATAAATAATTATCAACCCCTAAACTTATGTTATCTTTTAGGTGCTTAGAGGGGGAAATCCTTTAAGAACAGTATCTGTATTTGACAGTGTTTACCACTCAAACAATGTTGGATTTATTATTCTACACATTTCTAATGTCTTTTAGATGGGAACAGTCTCTCAGGTGGTGGTCAAGGGTGGTGTAAGTCACTCACCCACAGATTCTGTAGTTCTGCTGCTCGGCTGTTGTTTCTATCCCAAGTATCCATGGTTATTTGTATCAAAGATGATTTCTCGCTGTTACCGATTCCCTCCTGCGGCCACCCCCCCCCCCTTCTTTCATCCATAATGATTGGGAATGCCAGTTGCAACCATATTGTACCAGTGTACAAATGCTGTGTTTCCAAAGGACTTTTATATACTGTAGTAAGGAAAGAGAGAGATGGGAGAGGAGGAAGAGGAGTGGCTCTGCTGATAAGGAAGGACTGGAGCTTTGAAGAGATGGAAATTCCGGGCTGTGACGGATTCAGAGATTACATAACAGGAACTATGACAATGGGTGGACCTAAGATAATAGTGGCAGTCATTTACAACCCTCCATTAAATGACAGAAGACCTAGACAAGAGTTTGACAGAAACAACATGGCTACCATTAACATAATAGAGAGAGCAGCTTCAGTTCCTTGCAGGAATGGATCCAGACTCTTAATCATGGGCGATTTCAACCATGGAAAGATAGAATGGGAGAATGGGGACCCACATAGAGGTGAAGACACATGGAGATCTAAACTTTTGGAAGTGAGTACATGTACAAGGAACTTTCTGAGCCAACATGTCAAAGGGCACACAAGAATGAGAGGAAATGACGAACCAGCTAGACTCGACCTGATTTTCACGTTAAATGGCTCGGAAATAAGGGAAGTCAAATATGAAGCCCCATAGGAATGAGTGACCACAGTGTATTGATATTTGAGTATCTGGTAGAAGTAGGGATAACCTATCCAAGGATGGGATTGGAAGGAAAAAGACTAAATTACCGAAGAGGAAAATATGACGAGATGAGGAACTTCCTAATGGGAATACCATGGGAAACAGAACTCGGAGAAAAGACTGTACAGGATATGATGGATTATGTCACTCAGAAGTGTCAGGAGGCTGCAGACAGGTTTATCCCAGTCCAAAAAGTGAAAAATGAAAAGCAACAGAAAAATCCGTGGTTCAACCAGGAATGTGCAGCAGCGAAGCAATTGAGTAAAAGAACATGGCGAAACTACAGGAACAACAGAACACCAGAGAGCAGGGAGAAATACCAGAGGGCCAGAAATGAGTACATCAGAGTGAGGAGAGAAACAGGCAATATGAAAATGACATCGCGAGTAAAGCTAAGACCCAACCAAAACTGCTCCACAGCCACATCAGGAGGAAAACAGCAGTGAAGGAACAAGTGATGAAACTGAGAAAAGGGGAGAACAGATACACAGAGAACGAAAGAGGTGTGTGAAGAACTCAACAAGAGATTCCAGGAGGTCTTCACAATAGAACAAGGAGAGGTCCCTGCACTAAATGAGGAGGCAAACCGAACAACCTTGGAGGAAATTTACCTCACCAGTGATGAGGTCAAAAGGAATCTGTTGGAGCTGAATGTGTCAGAGGCTGTTGGGCCTGACAGAATCTCACCGTGGATTCAAAAAGAAGGTACAGAAGCACTATGTGTGCCACTCTCTATGGTGTATAACAGGTCACTGGAAACGGGAGACCTTCCGGAAAGCTGGAAGACAGCTAATGTAGTCCCAATTTACAAAAGAGGGTGACAGGCAAGAGGCACTGAACTACAGGCCAGTTTCACTAACTTGTATACCATGCAAGGTGATGGAGAAGATTGTGAGGAAAAGGCTCGTAGAGCATCTGGAGGGAAACAGCTTTGTAACACACCACCAGCATGGGTTCAGAGATGGTAAATCGTGCCTCACAGGCCTAATAGAATTCTATGACCAAGCAACACAAATTAGGCAGGAAAGAGAAGGTGGGCAGACTGCATTTTCTTGGACTGTCAGAAAGCCTTTGACACAGTACCTCACAAAAGCTGTTACAAAAGTTGGAGCAGCAGGCAGGAGTAAAAGGTAAGGTGCTCCAGTGGATAAGGGAGTATCTAAGCAATAGGAAACAGCGAGTAACGGTGAGGGGGAGGCATCAGAGTGGCGAGATGTCACCAGCGGAGTCCCACAGGGCTCTGTACTCGGACCCATCCTGTTTCTAGTATATGTAAACGACCTTCCAGAGGGTATAGACTCATTCCTCTCAATGTTTGCTGACGATGCAAAAATTATGAGAAGAATCAAAACAGATGAAGATACAGAGACTACAGGACGACCTGGACAAACTGGAGGAATGGTCTAGAAAATGGCTGCTAAAGTTCAACTCAGGAAAGTGTAAAGTATGAAATTAGGCGAAGGGAGCAGAAGGCTGAACACAAGGTACCATCTGGGAGGTGAAATCCTACAAGAGTCAAATAGAGAGAAAGATCTGGGGGTCGATATCACACCGAACCTGTCCCAGAGGCCCACATCAAAGGATATCATCAGCGCATATGCTAGACTGGCCAATATAAGAACTGCCTTTAGAAACTTGTGTAAGGAATCGTTCAGGACCCTGTATACCACTTATGTAAGACCAATCCTGGAGTATGCAGCTCCAGCCTGGAGTCCATACCTAGTTAACACAAGACGAAGTTAGAGAAGATTCAGAGGTATGCCACCAGACTGGTCCCGGAACTGAGAGGAATGAGTTACGAGGAAAGGCTAAGGAAGCTGACCTCACAACCCTGGAAAACAGAAGAGTAAGGGAGACATGATAACCACCTACAAAATTCTCAGGGGAATTGACAGGGTGGACAAAGACAAACTCTTTAGCGCGGGTGGAACACGAACAAGGGACACAGGTGAAACTTAGTACCCAGATGAGCCACAGAGACGTTAGAATTTTTTTCAGTGTCAGGGTTAACAATGGAATGCATTAAGTAGTGTTGTGGTGGAGGCTGACTCCATACACAGTTTCAAATGTAGATATGATAGAGCCCAATAGGCTCAGGAATCTGTACACCAGTTGATTGACAGTTGAGAGCGGGACCAAAGAGCCAGAGCTCAACCCCCGCAACACAACTAGGTGAGTGGACAGTTTCACTGATTTGGTCTTCTATTCTGTTTCTCAATTACTGTACTGTATATACTTTTCATGGTGATGTTGCCTGATAATACCTATAACTTGTAGAAGAGCCTTAAGTATGAATTATTCATTATGTCTCCTTTAGTGCCCTCAGCAGCCAGCACATCTACTTACTTATTCCACTGATATGTCCCACTTTTTTTGTTTAAGCAAGTGTAGGCACTCCTTTGGACAATGAACTGTGGGGATGTTTGCTTGTGTGTGTTTGCTGACATACAAACAAATGCCTCTAAAGAATCCTGTGGCTCCCCGATTTCCCTGTTCCCCTCCAGGTTTGTTGGTTCATTGTACAGTAGGTTGTTAATCGACTCCAGAACTGAGGTGGAGAGTCAATTAAGGGCTGGGGCCAGGCTGCCTGGTGGCAGAAATGGGTACTAATGAGTTTCAAGCTACTCTGCTGGAATCCCTTATTTTGTTCATATATCTGCAGAGTTGTTTGGCAGTTTGAGGCTTCATTTCAGTGACCCCCCTCCAGTTAGTTGACTGTGAAGCTTTCCTGACTTTCTGTAGGCTTTTTGCCCGTGAAGTGCAGGTTGTCACCCACTTCCTGCACATCTGTGAGGGGGGGGGGGCAAGTTCTGGCTCTGGTACTCAGTAGGTCAATCATAACTCACGCAATTGATGTGACCCTTTAGTAGTAGCAATCACTGCAAGATAGCTTAAGGAAGCCAATGGGGCTCTTCCAGAAAGAGGCATTTCATTAATTTCAATGTTTTTTTTTTTTTTTTTTTTTTTTTTCTCCTGTAGCATGTTTCAGCCACTGTTTTTTCAGAACTCTGCCAGATACTTTCCTTAGACTCTTACAGAATAGTAATTATCAAAACAGTTTTTATCAGCTGGCATTGTGAGCATCTCTATTTTATCTGAATTATCAGCTCCTCCCCCTTCCTCCAGTAATGACATCTAGTATTAAAGAATGTTTTTTATATTATTTCAGTGTGGTTTGGAGTAATCTTTATTCGTCAGGGGATCTATCAAGAGGGTATCTTCCGCTTCAATCTTCACATACCAGAAAATTACCCAGATGGTGATGTACCAGTAAGTACTTATTCCAGCCACAGTAAATTATCAAGCTCAAAAGAAATACTTTACAGTACCAGTAAAAATTTTGTTCTCCTGTGTAATTGACCAAAATTCTTACTTCTTACTTCCATGTATGTACAGTAGTTTTATAATGTAAGACAAATTAATGATTTGAACCCTTTCATTATTATTGCTAAGAGTTATACAGTACTGTATTGTAATCAGCAAACAAATTACAATTCCTTGAGTTGAAGGATGTACAGTTTGTATTCATTGCTTATTAAGTGCAATATTTTCTTTTATGTTAAAATTCTTTTAATAGTTATTTTTAATTGAAGTATTTAAATGTTGCACTAAAATTTCTTTACAGACAGTTATATTCGAAACTCCAGTCTTCCATCCCCTGATTGATCCTGATACACGGGAATTAGATATTAAGCGTGGCTTTGCCAATAAATGGCGAAGAAATGTAAATCATTTGTGGCATGTGTTGCTGTATGTACGACGATGTTTCTACAAAATTGAGACAAGTCACCCTCTTAACCCAGAAGCAGCTGTATTGTAAGTACTGTACTTGTATTTGTTCCATCTATTCTAAGTCAGTGTTGAGTAAGGTAATTATTTGGAGCAAGTGCCTAGCCATTATGACTAAGAAGGGGATATTAAAACAAGAGCCGAGATGAAATGTGAGTGAAGGAATAGTGCCTAATCAGTTTGACCATCGGGAATCGGAGTTTGATCCCCAATGGTCCAAATGGGTGGGCAGTTTCCTACACTCCATCCTCACATCCTGTTTATCTTAATTTCCTTTTCGAGTGTTATAGTCCCACATTCATTCAGGAATGTTCAATGGGAGTAGCCACTACTAAAATCCTCAGCACTTCAAGATCACACTACAAATACCGAGATTTCACAAAGTACTATATGAGCTCGGTTATCCTAAACCCATTGAACCTATTTGGGTTATCTGGCCAAAATCTAACCTGGATAATTTTCTGGCATCACCTTGGTTTACAAATTTAATCTGTTCCAAGAGACAGTTCATACACTGAAAATTTGTAAACTGAAATAAATTTTCCCGTAAGAAATACAGTACCCGGTACAGTACAGTACATGAATTATTAAAACCTGTACACAAAGCGGCTGGAGTCGAGCATCGTGTTGAGGCCGTAATGTTGATTTCCTAAGCATTAGATAGACTGACAAATTGACTGAGGTCATGGGTATTTAAACCCTGATGGTGAAATCACAATCGTTGTCACCGAGCCTTAGAACTAGGAACTGGCGGCGTAGCTGGCAGTTCATAGACTTTAACAAGGAACTGGTGTGTCTGGAGCCGAACGCCTGCCTGGGGCTCTCGGGCTGGGTGTAGGGTGTACTGGTGATGGTGTGCTTAATTGCACACTAGTTTCTTTATCAGCTATCTCACCCTGTCAGAGTAAATGAGATAAATGTCTGTGAATGCATGTGTGTATATATGTATATGTGTGTGTATGTGTATGGGTATAAAGTATATATGGAAGCTGATCAGAATTCCATTTCACCTTTGTAAATGTACATTAATGACACTGTGTAGATGACACATCGAACACTTTATGTAAGGCATACATAAATCTGTGTATCTATGTATTTACGTATATAGGTTAGCTTAGCATTTTTAAAGCACCGACTCACCTTCAGTGGTTGATTGTTCAATAAACCCTTGAAATATATGTTTAACACATCTCTAACCCTGTCTATGGAGGACAGAAGAAAATGTA
Organism: Procambarus virginalis; assembly: GCA_020271785.1. Lineage (NCBI taxonomy): Eukaryota > Metazoa > Arthropoda > Malacostraca > Decapoda > Cambaridae > Procambarus > Procambarus virginalis. The sequence goes on along the minus strand of WNGS01001312.1, from coordinate 35,238,485 downwards.
TATATGCTGGTTAGCATTGTTAATGTGTGGCCACGTCTGTAGTAGAAAACAATAAAAAAAAAAAAAAAAAAAAAAAAAAAAAAAAAAAAAAAATCCTCTGCAACTGGGTTGAATTCCATACTGGTCGTATTATGAGGCATGTAGAGTTTTGAATGACGAAGGTAAGATGGAAGAGGCCGTTTCCTCTGCTATGTTGAGAAATTGTGACTACATATATAAACTAAAAAGAAATAAAATAAAAGCCATGTAAATGAAACAAACTCTTCTTAGAGCACATGTCCACTGCATAAAGCTCACTTGTTTACATCTAGCATATACTGTAACCCCGCGATTATCCGGGATTCGAACATCCGGAAAAAGCCCTTATATGACCAAAATCGTAAACAGATAATTATCTCAATATCCGACCAAAATGGCCATGGGAGCCGGATAAAAGCTGGTTTAGCCGGATAAAAATTCGGCCGTACTGTATTAATCCCGTCTGCCTGTGGCTCTAGACGCATGGTGGAGGAGGGGGTGGGGTGGGTGGTTTGTGAGGGTGGGAGGGGGAGCGTCGGGAGGGACCACCTAGGTACAGGAATTACCATTAATTTTAGAACAATTCATCATAGCCAAAAACAAATGAAATAAGTACTAGTAATTGTGTAATAACAAATAAGTTTCCTATGAACAAATCCACAAGGGCCGTGACGAGGATTCGAACCTGCGTCCAGGATGCAGGTTCATTTGATGCATCACGTTAGTGTGATCTGTGTGTAATGATGTAAGGTCAAAGAGGGAGAACGGCCTATTGACATAGCTTGGGTGCAGGGGGGAGTTGTGTAAAATCCTGGTTTGTGCCTCGGAGAGGCTACGGGATCCAGTAAGTTCAGTAGAACTTCAGTTTCAACTCTTTTTACCCTGTCGTAGCTCAGTCGATTAAAGCAGTGTCTGGGATGCTCCCGGACATAGGTTCGAATCCTCGTCACGGCCCTTGTGAATTTGTTCATTTGATGCATCATGTTAGTGTGATCTCTGTGTGTAATAAGTTTCCTAAAAACAATGTGCACAGGCTGAAGTTTCCTTAAAAAATATTGCGAGTTTTTTCCTCCTGGCGGCCTAAGTAACGTGCTATAGCTGCTCCAAGTGGACCCGTCCAACACTGGTCAACCCATGTGCTCCCGTCCCTCGTGTTATACCACAGTGCTGCGCCATTAGTGAAATATTTTTGTAAATAACTTTTTTATTTTCATAGTAACGTTGAAAATTTTTGACCAAGACTGTCTGGTAGCAGCATCAATCGTTCTGGAGGTGTTAAGAGGAAGAAGGTTGTCATAGCAATTTAAGACAAGTTATGTGTTATTCAACCAGTGAGGCATCATAGGCAGCCAAATGCCCTCAACAAGTGAGGCGCCACAGGCAAGCCAAACGCCTTCAACAAGTGAGGTGCATGCAAGCGCCTTCAACATGTGAGGCCTCACAGGCAACCCAAATGCCCTCAACCAGTGAGGCTTCAGCAGCTGGCAGTCAAAACTAACTTTGCTTAATGAACTGTACAGTAATTTTAAGTGTTAATTTTAGTGTTGCGTTAGTATAGGTTACGTAAATTGTTAAGAATTCTTAACTTAAAGATGTGTGGCATCAATCAAGAAGACGAACACCAACAAGGTAAGTTGAGGTTTCTAGTTGAATATTTAATAATTATATGTGGCAAGGCAATTTAAATTATGTTGTTTGTAGTATAAAAATAGTTGGAAATGGTCACTTTTGGACTCGTAGGTGAAAAAGTACCATTATCTGAAAAATGTGATAATCCGGCTGGGGGTCCTTCCCATATACAGTAGTCCGGATGATCGAGTGGAGACAGTATTGGATTCTAACTACTACTCTGCATTCATTTCTCATCTTAGCAGTCATATCCCCAGCAGTGTAGCTTTATTATCTTTTAATTTCTCTACTTAATTAAATACTCTAACATCTCTCTCTCTTTTTTTTTTTTTTTTTTTTTTAACATTACCCCTTACAAACAGGAGCACATGCTCTTGTAAATACTGCATTAGCTCACTTATCCAGATTCCACTTAATGGCCATTTGGGTTATCCAGCCAAAATGATATCCAGATAATTTTGTCAAAACTTCACTACAGTATCTGCAGAAACAGAAATCTGGATAACTGGAGGTTATATTACATAAATTTTCAAGAAGTACACATTTCAAGATGTACAATACAGTATCAAACAAAAACACAAACTCCAACAAGGTAAGCTGAAGTTTCTCTTTTTAAATTATGTTTTTGATTTATAGTGAATGTGGAAATTCAAATTATGTTGATTGTGGTACTGTACTTGTACCACAACCTGGCTGCAATGTAATTGTCCATGGAACCAGTTGGATCTAACATCAGGAAGCAAACAAGTGTCTTACACAGAAAGGAACTTTTCATATACTCAAAGCTTAATTTTTCATACTCACCCTCATGATTTCATCTGTCTTTTGTCACAAAAAATGTCACCATATCTTTACAGGCATCAGGTACATGAACCATAATCATTACTAGTTCTAAAAACAGTTTCGAATTATTGCTCTTGCAGATTCGATAGTGACAATGAAATGTTCCTTCTGCGTGTGCGGGAATGTGTGGACAAAAGCAAGGTCTTGATATATGAACCACCACCAGCTAGTGATCCACATGCCTTGGTGTTCTCTCCATACCAACCAGCCCTCCATGATACAGTCCGGAAGAACTGAAAAAGGAAAGGGTAGGTTGCTATGAGAAGTAAAATTCTCATGTTCTTTCAAAAATTCAAAATTCAGATTCAAATTTTTATTCAGGTAAAAGTACATACATAGAAGATGAGTTACAAACATAATGTTGGATTTATAGATAGAGCTAGTATTGTACATACAATACCTAAAGCCACAAATACAGTATGCATAGCGTTTCAAGCAAGGTGTGGGGGAAAAAACTTAGACCTTCTTGTTTTTAATCTTTTTGTTGATTCCTGTAGGAGGAGGAATTGTTCTTGACAAATGTTCATGTAGAGAGAGACAGACAGACAGACAGACAGACAGACAGACAGACAGACAGACAGACAGACAGACAGACAGACAGAGAGACAGAGTGACAGACAGAGAGTGACAGACAGAGAGTGACAGACAGAGAGTGACAGACAGAGAGTGACAGAC
>WNGS01001312.1:35221009-35235310 GCA_020271785.1 Procambarus virginalis | reverse complement strand
GAGTGAGTAGAGAGAGAGAGAGTGAGTAGAGAGAGAAAGTAGAGAATAGATTTGATTATATTTTCCTGGAAAGACTTTATTAAATGCGTACCTGAAATACATTTGTCCTAAAATTAGAGTAATATTCTACAAAAACATGCAGCTAAGTTGCAGAGTCCCTGGGAAAAGAAATGGCTTGCAGTACAAAGAAAATTGCAGTCAATTCGCAAACTGTGATGTTTGCCCGCTGCAAATAGGTGCGCCACTAACCCTGACCAGCCGTGGTGATTGATGGAGACAGACCCCCATTTGAGTTCCAAAGAGTCTGTGAACATGTTGACCAAACCCCACACTAGAAAGTGAAGGAACGACGACGTTTCAGTGCGTCCAGGACCATTCTCAAGTAGATTGTGAGAATGGTCCAGGACGGACTGAAAAGTCGTCGTCCCTTCACTTTCTAGTGTGTGGTTTGGTCAACATATTTCAGCCACGTTATTGTGACTCCTCGTCTGCAGTCTGTGAACATCTTTAGTCCAGGCAGAGGAGAGTGCAATAAAACTAAACCATGAATAAGCCTGTAAAGGAAAACTTGAACAAGTCTCTACATGGCTTTCCTGAGTCTGCACTGATGGTCCCAACATTGGGGAAATCCCAAAAAGGGATTTCCCCAAACTGTAAGACTTCCTTCAGCCACACAGCTGCTTGAGACAGAGCTGGGTAGTTTACAGGCTCAGCATCACCAGATGAATGCATGATAAAAGGCTCAGGCATGCCTCCACATAAGAATGGCCATATGTGCTTAATTTGCAGGCACTTAATGACCACCACCCTGCTCTTTACTGTCCAAACTGCAATGTCCCTCTTAGCCATGCATCTCCCTGTAGAATGTCCAGATTTTCAGGATGTTCATGAGTCTTACTTTGTAACTGTTCTTCCTGGTCATTTGTCCCTTGCTAGAATCCTTGGTGAATCTGTGCCTTTGATATCGCTCAACTTGTGTGCTTTGTTCTCATAGTGACATACTCAGCGATATTAGCGCCTTTTGATTATGTATCTAGTGACATTGATAGAGCTACGTTAATCTCCCAGGCTTGGCGCCTTTTTTTTATAATTACTTGCTTATTTGTAGGGATACTCCCTTAATTCATACTCTCTGAACTCAATATTCATGTACTCTTAATATTGTGTCTTGTTAATAATGCACCTCCGTTCTCATTTCACCACGTGGTTCATATTTGATATATTGTATGCTGGACTGTATAAACCTCCCAGGAATAGATTCTATTAAAATGTGGTTTTGTTATGGGTCAAGATCCTTGACAATGAGGCACACTTAAAGTGCAGAGATTGGAAGCATTATGAGTTACCAACTCATAGGTCTAGATTCACCACTGCAGACTGAGTAAAGCAGAATGTGTTCCCCCCCTCATTGGTTGGGTATTTTGAACCAGTGGTTTGCAAGAAGTCAGTGGGGAGATGCTATAATCTCAAAATTAGGTTAGTTCAAATATGAAATGACTGTGCTCCTTGGTGGGAATCAAACCTCATGGCCCGTTTAATTGCTAGGCACCTACTAGAGTTTAAAGACGAAATCCATTTAGTGGAATGTTATAACTTTCAAGATGTTACCATATTTATACTTTCAGAATGACCCAGAAAGCACATTGAAGGAGGACAGCAGCAACAATGGCATGTCATGGGTGAAACCAGGTACTCTTCAAATTCTCTCATTCTGCTTCTTGACAACCACCTTAATATGGAAATATTGAATTGTTGCCATTAATTCCCAATAGACATTTTCTCATGTGGTCACAATATCAACACAATATTGACTAATAGTGCTGTTTGTCCAAAATAAGTGTATCTAGGAGATTCCTGGTATTGACCTGATTGTTGGATACTTTGCAGCAAGTTTATCCAGACTAACATCTGTTTTTAAGTTATTTGTTTGTGACTGGCAGACATTTTTCTGAAAGTTTGGGTTATGGGTGTTGTGTATATCCTGCCATTACCTTGATGCAGCCCATGTCGGCTCAGTTTTACTGACGCAAATGATTAATCAAATTTGTTTAATTAGTGCTCTTAGCTATGTGATCTTTGTGAACATAGGAAATATATTTGTATTAAATTACTAATGGGTTAAATATAAATATGGTACAGTATTTCAACAGGTAATATTGTATTATTATGAAGGCAATGTTGTACTTATTTAGATGATTTCTGGATAACCAATTTATTGCAAAGAATACTGTGGGGAATTATTTATTTTTACACAATACCAGGTTACAATAAGAACATTCTTGCTAACTGTATTTGACAAATAAGGATTGTACAGATCTTTGTTTCTTGTATTGGTTGGTAGTTTTATGGTTCTAATACAGTAGTTGGTATTATCACTCTCGGTGCATAATTAGGCTTCACTTGAACTTGATTAATCAAGACTAATTCAATAGTTATTTCTCAATACATATGATTTGTCATGTTTACCACACAAATTTGTAATTTTAAAAGCTGTTGTTTGTTTTGCTAGAACTGTCTTGATGTAAGCTGAACACAAAATAATTTTGACATAAAAAAGTCTGCTTAATTACTGTAATTTAAACTTTGTTGCAAGTGTGTCCTTTTTTTTTCCTTTTTCTGTATATTGTTATAAATTATTGCAGTAATGTGTCTGGAATTAACAATGTCTGTGTTAACCTGCGTTTACAATACTTAGTTCTGGATATTGTCACAAGTCAAGTTTTGTCTGGGTTGCTTTTGTTTTCCCAAGTTACATGCTAGTGGTGTACATGTGTGGCACGGTAACCAGCGCTAGAGGTGTACATGTGTGGCACGGTAACTAGCGCTAGTGGTGTACATGTGTGGCACGGTAACCAGCGCTAGAGGTGTACATGTGTGGCACGGTAACCAGCGCTAGAGGTGTACATGTGTGGCACGGTAACTAGCGCTAGAGGTACAGTATACATGTGTGGCATAGTAACCAGCGCTAGAGGTATACATGTGTGGCATGGTAACTAGCGCTAGTGGTGTACATGTGTGGCACGGTAACCAGCACTAGAGGTGTACATGTGTGGCACGGTAACTAGCGCTAGAGGTACAGTATACATGTGTGGCATGGTAACCAGCGCTAGAGGTATACATGTGTGGCATGGTAACTAGCGCTAGTGGTGTACATGTGTGGCACGGTAACTAGCTAGTGGTGCATCCTGTCGTCTTAAAAAGAACGTCGCTTTTGGCCATTTGCCCGTATGGCCGAAAGTGGATGTAATTTGAAAATGAAAAAAAAAAAATGAAAATAAATTTGGGATTTTTTTTTTTTCACCAACAGTAAGTTAAGGGTCCTCTGATAGGTTAGGTGGGCAGGAAATTCTCTAAGTTTCAAAACGTCATGAAAAACGTTAATTGAAAGTTTCTTTTTCTAACCTTGCCGAGTAGGCTGGACGACTCGAACAGAAAACGGGACAGTACGTCACTTTTGTGAGTCGATTTCATTTAAAATTACATCCAAATTTGGCCATAGTGCGCATACAAGCCAAAAGTGATGTTATCTTTAAGAGGACGGGTTGAGTGGTGTACATATGTGGCACGGTAACTAGTTAAGTGTGCATGTGGTACACTAATCATAATAGTAAATTTATTATTGCTGTGAAATATGATGAAATGTTGTTTAACACTGCAGTAGTGTAGAATACAGAATGTGGAAATGGTCAGCATTTAATATGAAGCCTAATGTTGTTATGGGAGTGATGGATGTTGAGAGCTGCAGTTTGATCTTAAGAATGTTTCTTAATCAGTAATTTTCACATTTAACAATTGACAATGCATAACTACTGAAAATCACTTATATTTATCAGGGTATATTATGCATCATGTAAATAGAAATGATGAATCCCTCCAGTTTTTAAATTATTAAATATAAAGATGTGATTGTGTCATTAGCACTTTCCTATATGAGTTTTATGGTCACGTTTAGGTTCCATGAATACTAGTCTCCATAATTAACCGTGTAATTAATTGTTATAGTTAATTTTCTACAATGCTAGTAGCAAGAAATAATTTTATATATTTGAATAACATAATATATGCCTATGCAGGTTTAATGCCTCGTGTGATGCATTGTCGAGAGAACTGGCGACTGGCAATCACTGTTACATTGTATAATATGTAAATAAAACTATCAATAAAATAGTTTCATATTTATCTTATTCATTATATCACAAAAGACTGCACAAGTTTTACCAAGATAGAAAAAAAGCCTCTATATATCCATTAAAGCAATTTGTCTCAATATGGTCATTCTATACGTTTACATTTTATCTGGCAATCCTTCAGCTTGGCTGTGTTCTTTCAAAACTTATTATAGCCCTAAAGAAGTTATATCACCAGCACGTATATGGTAGAGAGCATCACACAATGCTATTTCGACACAGTTTTCACTCTTAACACAATTAGTGCATTTTGTTGACAATTTCAATAATATTCTGTATTTATGGTCTTGTAACAATCCTCAGCTCATTACACCTTTGTGAGGAGGCCAGGTTCTGACTCTGATCTTCCAAACAGGACTTCCACGACTGATCCCGCCAAACACACACCGAAACTACGACGTTGCTACAACGTTCGAACAAGTTTTAACTCCTCCTAACGAGTTATAACAACCAATATAGCAAGTTGTAACAACGTTCTAATACGTCATAAACACGTTAAGCCAAAATGTAACAACTTTATTGCAAGTTGTAACAAGCGGAAAATAGAGACAGTTACGGTTTGTGTTTCCAGGGATGTGACCTGGTAGTGAGAAGCTATCTCGCCAAGATAGCTTCAGGGAGCTACTGAGGCTTTACCAGAAAGAAGCGCTTCATTATTTTCAATGCTAGTTTTTTCATTATTTGTACTTGTGCTGTAAGTACTTCAGATAATGCATATATTTGTTACTTAAATGGGTGTCCACCCCATCTTATCCAAACTAGAGTAATTACTGTATTATATAGTGAGCAGGCACTGTCATTACATGATTAATCACATCTCAAATGTGTAATAATATGCACATAAATTATCAAATACAATTATGCCTCTGAAGTCTCTATGTTGTCATCAAAATGATACAAAGAATTGTGTAACAATTCTTTAGCATATTCATATCCAATGGAGTGGTCTTTACATTCCCATTAGTTTCATTCAACTAAGTGAGATCAGCATTCTACAAGTAGGAATAACATGTTATTGCCAACCTTGCTCATGATGTTGGCATTGTATGATGGGATTTGTTTATAAAAGTACTACAGAACTATAACCGAGTGTTTCATATTTAACTCTACTTAATCTAATACATTGTCTACAATGTAACAACTATGCAAAAATGATGCTAAGTTTTCTAAAGTGCTGTAGTGGAACCTTGTATGATCTTTATGTTTAGGGAGTCACACGATGAGTACACGCTCGTCCGTTCATCTTTGCCTTCTAACTGCTGTTGACAGTTTGGGCACATCCTGGATTCTACTAAGGTATCAACACACTTGCTCACATGAACAATTTCATCTGACAGTGTGGCCAGAGCTTCTTTTATCTGCGCATTGTTTTCTTGTCGTGCATCTACATCCCACACAAGTAAGTCTAGACCAAAACGTAGGGCATCAATGCTTTTCTGCATATCTCCATCTGCATCACTAGAGTACTGCGCAGACTTGCTCAAATTTCGAAAATTGGCAAATGCATTCCTGCGACGTGAGGCACGATCTCTAGCCCGAGCAGTGTTAAGTATAACTTCAACAAGTTCTTGAGGAAGGCCAGTGTCTTGAAGCATCTTGGGAGAAAGCACCAAAGTCTTCCCATACAAAGAGGGACACAGTAGAATACTGCGGTGTAGGAAACTAAGAATTCCTTTTGGCATAGCCCATGAAAACCACTTGCTAAACATGAAGGACTCAAAATGTGCAATCAACTCTGTCTGGCGCACCAGACGATCCAAACCAGCTGATTTCTGAAGACCTTGGATATCGGAGACAGCCAAGCCAACAAGTAAATTCATTAGTATTATTGTTACAAATATTAAGAAAATAACAAAAATTATGTGAGATGTTCCAGGGTACATGATAGTTTTATCATCATTGAAAAACCATGTATCATATTCAATTTCTCCTGTCATCATGACTAATGTTTTTACAAGTCTTAGGGCATACAGTCTGAAGGGAGGGTGATTTGGGAAGAGAACACCAAAACTTAGGGAAAATGCATTAATAAGGGAAATATATGCAAATAAAAACTTTCCAAAGTTTTTTGTAACATGAGTGAACATCTGTACATATAAGCCAAAGACTGGAAAGCGGCCAATGAGCAACAGCAACTCCACCCAACCGATTAGGATGACAACAGCTGCCAAGTGATGCTCCCAGTCTTCTGTATCTTCACGGACATAAGAGGTAACTGTAATAGTCATTGTGAATATAATTACTGGCCACACAAGAACATTGTCCCAAGAAGAGAAGTATGTCTTAGGAGAGTCAATTACTTGAAAAATCTCTTTCACTGCTAATATACTTGTTCCTATCCATATAAAATAAAGAGGATAAGCAAGTAAATCTTCATATTTCAATCCACACTTTTCTCTCTCTGATAATTTCAATGTGAGTGTGGGTAAAATGGTGATAGAATTTTCCGATTGTTTCAAACCACCATCTGTATAGTGTGAGGAGTGTACAGTGTCGTGATGGGGGTTGTGTTGCTGCAGGTGCGCAGTTTTCCTTGTAGGTGATGTGTGGTGTTCATTGGGGGATGTCGAGGCGGTAAACTGGAAAGGCGTGAATGTTGTTTCTTGTATGGTAGAGTTGAGACGAAGGCATGAAGCTGCAGGGAATATTATGATGATATAGCAGGTCAACATGGCCACCAGCAGTGCATAAAACACCAGGTTGAAGATGAAGAAGCTGCGGATCCTGAGCCACTTCAGGAAGAGCAGTGTTTCGCAAAGTGGATGCTTAAGAAGAGGTTTCTGACCTTCCTGAATAAAACAGGAGAGCATTCGACACTCCAGACTGTCCTTATCACCTGGCACCAGGATATGGAAATCTATTTGCACCTGAAAACAAAAGAGCATTTTTCTCATTGAAAGTATTGTAGCATGTTAAATTTTCCTGTCAGCTAAGTTAGTCCAAACTAGGTCACAGAATTATTTTTATGTAATTAACGATAAATATAACATTCATTCATATAGAGGAAGTTTGATAAGTGATGATAAACTTCACCTTCTAACAGAAGTTTATAAAACTCGCTGGTATTCGAGCTAAAATAGTCTGATTATGGTATGTGTTATCCTAGCAAGGGCATATTATTATTATCCGTATAAATATAATCTGACTATTGAAATTGGCAAGTACCAAGAATATTTTATGTAATGGCCACGACAAAAATTTTAAATTGGCACGAAATTCCCATATTTTTCCCTAAAATTCAAATTACACTATATACCATTCACTAACTAATGGCAATATAGCATTAAGTAATTATAAAAAATTATATAACAGTAGTTCTGACACTTATCATTTATAATTATAGCGTCCAGTATCCTTTGTGACTTTCCAAATATCTAGATTTTCAAACCACATACTGTGCACAATCTCAATGAGCTATTGAGATCCTAGACATGACTCTGTATAGGTAACTCTTGATTTGGTTCAAATGCAAAAATTAATCATGCCACTCTTCCTCCTGCAGACAAATACAGTAACTGCATTCCATGATAAAGTAATATGCAGCCACTAATCTAACATAAAGATTCCTCCTATCTCCTTAAGGAGATCTAAGGAACAGTATCTGGCATGTGGTTGAGAAGCAGGAACAGTGTCTGGCATGTAGTTGAGAAGCAGGAACAGTGTCTGGCATGTGGTTGAGGAGCAGGAACAGTGTCTGGCATGTAGTTGAGAAGCAGGAACAGTGTCTGGCATGTGGTTGAGGCGCAAGAACAGTGTCTGGCATGTGGTTGAGGAGCAGGAACAGTGTTTGGCATGTAGTTGAGAAGCAAGAACAGTGTCTGGCATGTGGTTGAGGAGCAGGAACAGTGTCTGGCATGTAGTTGAGGAGCAGGAACAGTGTCTGGCATGTAGTTGAGGAGCAGGAACAGTGTCTGACATGTGGTTGAGGAGCAAGAACAGTGTCTGGTATTTGGGTAAGGAGCAGGAAGAGTTTGGTAGGTCACTATTATGTGTTGGTGGTGTGACCAATGAGAAGTGGCCAGTTACTTCGTAGTTGAGTCACTATTACAAACCATTGTTTGGTTCAATAACTCATTAAGCTTTAATGCTATTGAATTGATTTTTTGACGATGGAAGTTGTTATATGAGAAGTAATAAAAGATATGCATTTTCTCGAACTTGAATGTATATTGTATACTGTACATTGATAAGGTTCAAACTGTCTTTGTTCATACTGAAGAAGAATTAAATAGTAATGAATATTACTATAATTGTTAGAATTTATGCTGAAAATATCATGACCATGTGGTCAGGTGCAGCTATATGCACATGCCGCATGCACGCGTGTGCAGAGGACTTGAGTAATTAATGTGTGTGATCATATTAACAGGAAACTGGTGTTGCTTGAGAAGGAAGAATATAAAATAGGATAAATACATTTTAGTATTTGGGACAATTTTGCCATTGATAGAATAAAGTAAACCATGATTTAAAATATACATTTTAAAGGCAAACAACTAATTCAAATCTCTGATGATAGGTAAAAATATGCACAACTAAATATGCTTTTCTGTATTGAAGAAAGCAGTTCAGTAAAGTTAAAAATATCAGTTTGTAACTAAACCCGATTGAAAAACAGGGGTTTAATTTTAAGTGAAACCTTTAACTTTAATGTCTTCTCTTCAAGAGTACAATATCAAAGATGACCTATAATTGTCAGTAAGAAGACGTATAATTGTGAGCAACCAGATGCATGGCATACTGAAAGACAAGAACTGACCTAGAGGGAGGTACCCAACTACAGTTTTAAGGTGCTTGTAAGTCAGTGGGACCAAGCAAGAGAGGAAAGTGAACATAACTCATGACACACAGTCTCATGGACGACAAAGTAATTTTGAAATATATTTAATTACATATGTTCATTTTCAACAATAATGAGAATGTCAAGTTGTTGTTAACGTAATGTGAAGGTGAAGTTCATTTGTGCAAAACCTTCTGAAAGACTTGAGGGTGCTGATTCTTAGCCTACCTGTGAGTCTCTCTCATGTTGCTCATAATCGCTGAAAGAAATGGCAGCATCAAGGTTCTCGTGGATGTGAGTGATGACCGTAGGTGTTCGTTGCAGGATCAGATGGAGGGCCGAGATTCCTCCCCGGGTGCATGCCGTCACATCCCCACCATGATCCAAGAACAGCAACACACAATAGGAAGAGTCGTGCAGTGCTGCCATGTGTAAGGGAGTATATCCCAACTGGTCTGCTGCATTGGTGTCGGCTCCCGCCTCCAGCAGAAGTCGCAGGCATTCATGGGATCTTGACCCTTTGAAGATCCCGCTGTGAAGTGGTGTTTTAAGATCACAGTCATGGGCATTGGGATTAGCACCAAAGCTCAGCAGCAGTTGTACAGTGTCGTAACTTTGAGCCTTTGCAGCTAAGTGAAGGGGTGTTTGTCGTCTGAGGTTTTCCTGGTTTGGATTAGCACCAGCTTTTAACAACTGATGAGCAACTTTGCAATAACCTTCGTGGGCAGCAATATGAAGTGCTGTCATTTTGGAATTTCCCTTTGAAGCCTTAACATCAGCCCCAGAACTTAAAAGTATATCCACTATATCAGATAGCCCTTCACAAACTGCAATATGGAGGGGTGTCTCACTATAAAGGAGAGTGGGATTGACTGTGGCACCAGCATTGATAAGGAACTGAATACAGTCAATGGATGCTGCTCGGACTGCATGATGCAGAGCCGTCTCTCCACTTGTATTAAGTCCAGCATTTAAATTGGCACCTGCTGCCAACAGTGCCTCAAGGCCCCCAACACATCCTCTGCGAGCAGCCAACATTAGGGGGGTAAGCTCCTCATTGCCATCCCACTCCCTGGGACCACCTACCCGAGCCCCACCTTCAAGCAGCACCTGCAGCACTTCCTCAGAACCACTTTCTGCTGCTAGGTGTAAAGCACTGAAACCTGCATTGTCTCGAGCCTCCACATTTGCTCCTTCTTCCAGTAATGTTTGCACTAGGTCAGCAGCACCATGTAGACATGCCCACAGCAAACATACATCTAATCTCACTCGTGTCTTGCTCTCCTTAGCCATTGTTATGGCTTCAGAAATTTTGTTAGCCTCTAGCAAGTTGAGAATTACCAGCGGCTGGTTCTTTGTCACTAGGAAGGATCTGAGGGCATTAATACGATGCTCATGACTGGCCTGAGAGTTCCATCTTAAATGGTCCAACAGAGAATCCTCTAGGTTCGTGTTTTTTTCAATGTTGTCTTCAGTGGTATCAGAGGCTGGGCTGATGTCTCGCTGTGTCTGCGAGCGCCACTGCTTACGTCGCTTGGTCATCAGGGCACTAACTCGCCGTCGGGACCTGTGTCTGGACGACATTGAAACATTATTTGTTTTTAATTTAATGGTTACCAACTCTCTGATGCCAGAGACATCTCCCAAGTGTACAACAAAAGTTTAAACTCGTCGTTTATCATATTTCTGCATAGTAAACCATTTTCTCTTACATATCCAAGCTAATAGTAGAAACCTGACAATGTTAATGATAATCTTATAGTCATACTTTAAAAATAATGCATAGATTAACATCTATTTCTATAAATAGAAATATTGCCTATGAGTCTGAGCTTTGAGGCCAGTCGCTTAGGGGTAGCCCAATTAAACCTTGCAGGATAAAAACATGCAGGATTAATGGGGATTTTATAGGGAATGTCATAGAGGGGTCGGGTCATAAGATCCACATGCATCCAACAACACTTGTGGCATATTTTTACATTGTGGTTACTTTGTGGTAATTCCGAGGATCAACATCCCCGTTGGCCAGTCTCTGACCAGGCCTCATGGCTGGTGGTCTGGTCAACCTAGACTGTTAGATGTGGCTGCTTGCAGCCTGACTACAAATCACAGCCTTTTTTTATAATAATTAAAACTANGTGCTTAGAGGGGAAATCCTTTAAGAACAGTATCTGTATTTGACAGTGTTTACCACTCAAACAATGTTGGATTTATTATTCTACACATTTCTAATGTCTTTTAGATGGGAACAGTCTCTCAGGTGGTGGTCAAGGGTGGTGTAAGTCACTCACCCACAGATTCTGTAGTTCTGCTGCTCGGCTGTTGTTTCTATCCCAAGTATCCATGGTTATTTGTATCAAAGATGATTTCTCGCTGTTACCGATTCCCTCCTGCGGCCACCCCCCCCCCTTCTTTCATCCATAATGATGGGAATGCCAGTTGCAACCATATTGTACCAGTGTACAAATGCTGTGTTTCCAAAGGACTTTTATATACTGTAGTAAGGAAAGAGAGAGATGGGAGAGGAGGAAGAGGAGTGGCTCTGCTGATAAGGAAGGACTGGAGCTTTGAAGAGATGGAAATTCCGGGCTGTGACGGATTCAGAGATTACATAACAGGAACTATGACAATGGGTGGACCTAAGATAATAGTGGCAGTCATTTACAACCCTCCATTAAATGACAGAAGACCTAGACAAGAGTTTGACAGAAACAACATGGCTACCATTAACATAATAGAGAGAGCAGCTTCAGTTCCTTGCAGGAATGGATCCAGACTCTTAATCATGGGCGATTTCAACCATGGAAAGATAGACTGGGAGAATGGGGACCCACATGGAGGTGAAGACACATGGAGATCTAAACTTTTGGAAGTGAGTACAAGGAACTTTCTGAGCCAACATGTCAAAGGGCACACAAGAATGAGAGGAAATGACGAACCAGCTAGACTCGACCTGATTTTCACCTTAAATGGCTCAGAAATAAGGGAAGTCAAATATGAAGCCCCATAGGAATGAGTGACCACAGTGTATTGATATTTGAGTATCTGGTAGAAGTAGGGATAACCTATCCAAGGATGGGATTGGAAGGAAAAAGACTAAATTACCGAAGAGGAAAATATGACGAGATGAGGAACTTCCTAATGGGAATACCATGGGAAACAGAACTCAGAGAAAAGACTGTACAGGATATGATGGATTATGTCACTCAGAAGTGTCAGGAGGCTGCAGACAGGTTTATCCCAGTCCAAAAAGTGAAAAATGAAAAGCAACAGAAGAATCCGTGGTTCAACCAGGAATGTGCAGCAGCGAAGCAATTGAGTAAAAGAACATGGCGAAACTACAGGAACAACAGAACACCAGAGAGCAGGGAGAAATACCAGAGGGCCAGAAATGAGTACATCAGAGTGAGGAGAGAAGAGGCAGTATGAAAATGACATCGCGAGTAAAGCTAAGACCCAACCAAAACTGCTCCACAGCCACATCAGGAGGAAAACAGCAGTGAAGGAACAAGTGATGAAACTGAGAAAAGGGGAGAACAGATACACAGAGAACGATAGAGGTGTGTGAAGAACT
The DNA here is from genome assembly GCA_020271785.1 of Procambarus virginalis. NCBI lineage: Eukaryota > Metazoa > Arthropoda > Malacostraca > Decapoda > Cambaridae > Procambarus > Procambarus virginalis. The sequence goes on along the minus strand of WNGS01001312.1, from coordinate 35,222,769 downwards.
CAACAAGAGATTCCAGGAGGTCTTCACAATAGAACAAGGAGAGGTCCCTGCACTAAATGAGGAGGCAAACCGAACAACCTTGGAGGAAATTTACCTCACCAGTGATGAGGTCAAAAGGAATCTGTTGGAGCTGAATGTGTCAAAGGCTGTTGGGCCTGACAGAATCTCACCGTGGATTCTAAAAGAAGGTGCAGAAGCACTAAGTGTGCCACTCTCTATGGTGTATAACAGGTCACTGGAAACGGGAGACCTTCCGGAAAGCTGGAAGACAGCTAATGTAGTCCCAATTTACAAAAAGGGTGACAGGCAAGAGGCACTGAACTACAGGCCAGTTTCCCTAACTTGTATACCATGCAAGGTGATGGAGAAGATTGTGAGGAAAAGGCTCGTAGAGCATCTGGAGGGAAACAGCTTTGTAACACACCACCAGCATGGGTTCAGAGATGGTAAATCGTGCCTCACAGGCCTAATAGAATTCTATGACCAAGCAACACAAATTAGGCAGGAAAGAGAAGGGTGGGCAGACTGCATTTTCTTGGACTGTCAGAAAGCCTTTGACACAGTACCTCACAAAAGGCTGTTACAAAAGTTGGAGCAGCAGGCAGGAGTAAAAGGTAAGGTGCTCCAGTGGATAAGGGAGTATCTAAGCAATAGGAAACAGCGAGTAACGGTGAGGGGGAGGCATCAGAGTGGCGAGATGTCACCAGCGGAGTCCCACAGGGCTCTGTACTCGGACCCATCCTGTTTCTAGTATATGTAAACGACCTTCCAGAGGGTATAGACTCATTCCTCTCAATGTTTGCTGACGATGCAAAAATTATGAGAAGAATCAAAACAGATGAAGATACAGAGACTACAGGACGACCTGGACAAACTGGAGGAATGGTCTAGAAAATGGCTGCTAAAGTTCAACTCAGGAAAGTGTAAAGTAATGAAATTAGGCGAAGGGAGCAGAAGGCTGAACACAAAGTACCATCTGGGAGGTGAAATCCTACAAGAGTCAAATAGAGAGAAAGATCTGGGGGTCGATATCACACCGAACCTGTCCCCAGAGGCCCACATCAAAAGGATATCATCAGCGGCATATGCTAGACTGGCCAATATAAGAACTGCCTTTAGAAACTTGTGTAAGGAATCGTTCAGGACCCTGTATACCACTTATGTAAGACCAATCCTGGAGTATGCAGCTCCAGCCTGGAGTCCATACCTAGTTAAACACAAGACGAAGTTAGAGAAGATTCAGAGGTATGCCACCAGACTGGTCCCGGAACTGAGAGGAATGAGTTACGAGGAAAGGCTAAGGGAGCTGAACCTCACAACCCTGGAAAACAGAAGAGTAAGGGGAGACATGATAACCACCTACAAAATTCTCAGGGGAATTGACAGGGTGGACAAAGACAAACTCTTTAGCGCGGGTGGAACACGAACAAGGGGACACAGGTGGAAACTTAGTACCCAGATGAGCCACAGAGACGTTAGAATTTTTTTCAGTGTCAGGGTAGTTAACAAATGGAATGCATTAAGTAGTGTTGTGGTGGAGGCTGACTCCATACACAGTTTCAAATGTAGATATGATAGAGCCAATAGGCTCAGGAATCTGTACACCAGTTGATTGACAGTTGAGGCGGGACCAAAGAGCCAGAGCTCAACCCCCGCAAACACAACTAGGTGAGTGTACAGTTTACACCAGAAACCATATATATGCGAGAAACCACATACAAACCGCTGGGGGGCCTCGTAGCCTGGAGGATAGTGCGCAG
>WNGS01001312.1:35151679-35220009 GCA_020271785.1 Procambarus virginalis | reverse complement strand
CAAGTCATAACTTCCCTGGAAACACAAACCGTAACTGTCTCTATTTTCCGCTTGTTACAACTTGTATAAAGTTTTTTTCATCTTTGCTTAACATGTTAGACTTATTAGAACGTTGTTACACTTGCTATATTGGTTGTTATAACTGGTTAGGAGGTGTTAAAACTTGTTCGAACGTTGTACCAACGTCGTAGTTTGGTGTGTGTTTTGGCGGGTTATGACTTGGTCATAAGTTATGACTAAGTCTGGTTACAATGTGGCGATAAAGAGAGACCTCAAGGTCAATATATACTAGAATCTACAGTATTTGCATAGTCAAGTAGAATCATCATACAATTGTATCTTGTCAACAGCTGCTCCTCTCTGCATGGGTGCCAATTCAGAATCTTTATTTTCTTAATAGAGATGACTAAGCCTAGGTTCTGACAAGTTTAAGGAAGAGAATATTTAGTTTAATAGTGGCATTTATACTCACTCTGGGTCATGGATGTGTACCTCACCATCTTCAAAGACGTTATCCAGGAGATAGTGGCTCTTGGGTCTGCCATCGTCATCAGCCTCGTCAACTGTCACAAAGGAGTCTTGCTTGTCCTGTAACGAGCTGCAATAAACCATTTTACTCGCCACCAGCCAACACACTGTACTTGCCACCAGTCAACACACTGTACTTGCCACCAGTCAACACACTACACTCGCCACCGGTCAGCACACTACACTCGCCACCGGTCAACACACTACACTCGCCACCGGTCAACACACTGTACTTGCCACCAGTCAACACACTACACTCGCCACCGGTCAACACACTACACTCGCCACCGGTCAACACACTACACTCGCCACCGGCCAACACACTACACTCGCCACCAGTCAACACACTACACTCGCCACCGGCCAACACACTACACTCGCCACCAGTCAACACACTACACTCGCCACCGGCCAACACACTACACTCACCACCAGTCAACACACTACACTCGCCACCGGTCAACACACTACACTCGCCACCGGCCAACACACTACACTCACCACCAGTCAACACACTACACTCGCCACCGGTTAACACACTACACTCGCCACCGGTCAACACACTACATTTGCCACCGGCCAACACACTACACTTGCCACCGGCCAACACACTACACTCGCCACCGGCCAACACACTACACTCGCCACCGGCCAACACACTACACTCGCCACCGGCCAACACACTACACTCGCCACCGGCCAACACACTACACTCGCCACCGGCCATCACACTACACTCGCCACCGGCCAACACACTACACTCGCCACCGGCCAACACACTACACTCGCCACCGGCCAACACACTACACTCGCCACCAGCCAACACACTACACTCGCCACCGGCCAACACACTACACTCGCCACCGGCCAACACACTACACTCGCCGCCGGCCAACACACTACACTCGCCGCCGGCCAACACACTACACTCGCCGCCGGCCAACACACTACACTCGCCACCGGCCAACACACTACACTCGCCACCGGCCAACACACTACACTCGCCACCGCCAACACACTACACTCGCCACCGGCCAACACACTACACTCGCCACCGGCCAACACACTACACTCACCACCGGCCAACACACTACACTCGCCACCGGCCAACACACTACACTCGCCATCAGGCAACACACTACACTCGCCATCAGGCAACACACTACACTCGCCACCAGGCAACACACTACACTCACCACCAGGCATCACTCCATGCACTTACCACCAAGCAACATTCTCTACACACTCTAGATTACACTCTGCAAATTACCGCATATCATCACCCAGCAAAAATCTGCCATCAGAACTACAACAAACTGTCTTCAGAAAATACACCAACCCTATGTTTAAATCCCTATACTGTACACAGGAACCTTGGTACTCGAACAGCTCCCAACCAGAACATTTTGGCACTCGGATGCTGTGTTCTTGTTCGGTACTTGTCCGTTTGCTCGGCACTCGCCCATAATCATGTGTCCCTAATGAGTCAGTTTTGCCACAGCAGTCATTCAGTGCACAACACCATTAGACTTCTCTAAACTTTCTCATGTTTATTTGTATATTTGCTATATTTTTAGTGTAAATATGTCACCATGGCACCTAAGAAAGTTAGTGATAAGGGCCAAGCAAAAGGAAAATTAATTAGAACCATGATTGAAATTAAGAAAAAAACTCATAGCAAAATGTGAAAGTGGTGCCCGAATGTCTGCTCTTGCTGCCGACTATGATATGCCTAAATCTAGTTGTCTAATAAAAGAAATGTGTGCAAAGTGGGAGAGAAGTGCAAAGTTTTCTTGAAAAATACAACTCTTGACAAAGCTGTGATGATGTAGAGGACTTCCCTGCCAAAGGATAACATCTCTCTTCCTCTGCCTCCCCACCTTCCGCATATACCTTCAGCTCTCCTAAGTGCTGAAGGTATATGCGTATATGGTAAACTGTGTTTGCATTTATGTCAATAATTTATTGAATTAATATACAGTACTTTTTGTAGTCTGGAATGGATTAATCCAATTTACATTATTCCTTACGGGAACATTTTTTCAGTACCCAAACAGATCAACACTCAATCGGCCTTCAGGAACCAATTATTTAAGTTTGAGTACCGAGGTTCTACTATACATGCTAAACATGTACTACACACATTCTCTTGGTATTAATATCCCTAGTCAGACTAAATCTGTGCAAACACTGCATGCAAATAAAAGGACCTAGTCTATGGAACTCACTCTCTACCGAGTTAACAAATTGTCCAACCTATACTTTATTAAAAAATAAAACCAAAAAGTACTTAATTTTATCCTAATAAGTTTCCTACCTTGCACTTCAAACTCTGTATCTTGTGTTACCCACTCCCCTAATTTTAGTCTTTAAGACATGCAACTTCACCTATGTAATCAATACCATCAATTTATACTGTAGTTATTATGCTGTTCTCAAATTTTGCTACACTGCATCTATTAATAATCTTAACTTTATTTGTTAGCTTAAGGCCCTGTCCAAAATGCTATGCATGTTAGTGGCTTTGCAAGAATGTAAGAACACCAATATTATGTGACCTCTCACTCGCCCAATGTACCTTCTTGTATATAAATAAATAAATAAATAAAACTTAATATGTATTAAAACAAGTGACCATGTGTAAGTAATGTTATGCATGACTTTTATCCCAAAGTTTTACATAAAATATAAAAAATATCAACATAGAATAGCTGGATTTAGCCTTAACAGAAAAACAGACACTACACCAGTTTGAGTGTAATGTAGCATTATACTCACTAGTAACTAGTGAGTGTAATGCTTAATGTAACATTAAGCATAATAAAAGACCTGAACTGACCTGTGCTGCTTAGTTTTGATCCACCTCTTAATGCGTAGACTGCGCGAGAGTGTCGCAGGCCTCCTGCCGCTGCCGGCACTAAGCACCCGCTGTCGTATTGGCTGACGTAGTCGTTCTTCAGAGCTGGGGGACCACGACAAGCAGTTGCTCACCCTCGAGTGCCGTTTCACACTCGTCGTTTTGGGCCCCTTATTAGTAGCCATGTTCTGGTACTCCTTGGTGCCCATCACTTGATGCCCTTTAATGTTACCCATTCCATGGTGCCTCTTGAGGCCCATTGCTGGGTGCCCCTTGATGCCAATCGCCTGGTGCTCTTTGATGCCTATTCCAGTATTTGTCACCCCATTGACACGTCGAGGACTGCCGCGGGATGGGCTCCCAGCCACCGGGCTAGAGGAGTTTTTCTTCGCATGAGTAATGACACCATCTTGGGGCGCAGATTGTGTTGCAGAAACTACACGTCGAGATGAACGCTGCTGCAGCTGCTGGGAAGCGTCATTGCACATGTTGACCAATGGAGTTGAAAGTCGAGAGTCATACTTACCCTCCACACCACATGGGTGAGCAATGACCGAACTGGGTGGAGGGCGAGGTGTGTTGGAGCAGGAGAGGTCAAGACAGGATCGAGAATGATGTCGAGGAGTATCCACACCTAAACCTGTTGAGATACATTCTATCCCATATCAAAAAATAACACATGAATAAAATAAAAATGTTGCCACTGCAGGTGATACTTTGCATTGATTATACATTTTATGCAAGTAAGAGAGCAAAGTGTTATTACAGCTGTTTATTTGCTTTATGAAATTGTTAGAAAATAATATTTACTAATATTTATTGCGAATATATTCCTTAAGTTATGAAACAAAAATATTGTAGGTCTACTATAGCTTATCAACAACTTAAAGGTTGCCTAATCTTTAATACATTAGGACCAAAGTGAGCTTAGGTTGTTAATAAACCTTAATAAATAAAATTATAGATGGGTACTGAAACACAGAAATAACCAGCAATATACAGTATATTCTCAATAAATTACAATATAAAATTTTGTATGAGAGAGCCAATACCAGGTTGGGAAGAGGGTAATGTTGGCAGCAGGAGAAGAGAAGTGAAGCACTTCTCTCCTCCTTGTTGTTCTGGAGGAAAGAAGTGAACTCTCCTCCTCCTTGTTGTTCTGGAGGAGAGAAGTGAACTCTCCTCCTCCTTGTTGTTCTGGAGGAGAGAAGTGAACTCTCCTCCTCCTTGTTGTTCTGGAGGAGAGAAGTGAACTCTCCTCCTCCTTGTTGTTCTGGAGGAGAGAAGTGAACTCTCCTCCTGCTTGTTGTTCTGGAGGAGAGAAGTGAACTCTCCTCCTCCTTGTTGTTCTGGAGGAGAGAAGTGAACTCTCCTGCTTGTTGTTCTGGAGGAGAAAAGTGAACTCTCCTCCTGCTTGTTGTTCTGGAGGAGAGAAGTGAACTCTCCTCCTCCTTGTTGTTCTGGAGGAGAGAAGTGAACTCTCCTCCTGCTTGTTGTTCTGGAGGAGAGAAGTGAACTCTGTACTTGTACACTTGTACACTAGAAGCCTGTAACAGCTGTCTAACTCCCAGGTGCCTATTTACTGCTAGGTATCAGGGGCATCAGGGTGATAAAACTATGCCCATTTTGTTTCTGCCATCACCGGGGATCAAACCCGGATCCTAGGATTATGAGTCCAGAGCGCTGTCCACTTAGCTATCAGGCTGCCATGTGTAACTGCTGTGCTGTTGTTATGAAAACATATTTGCCTATTACAGCCAAAATTTGATATTTTTTGTATTTTTGTGTATATCAGTGAATAATATTTTACTGCATTGCAAAAATACTAATTTTTACTTTTTTATAACATTTTAAAAGTCCAGCTGATCCCAAAATCACCTGGAGGTTCACAAGGTTTCCTATGGCACAGTTCCAATTGATTGTTGGGGACACTGATCAATGCCCAAGTTGGGCACAGATCCCACAGCAGCCATGTTAGAAAATTGGGTGAGGCTAGCCATAAGTGTTTGGCCTCCAATCTTAAACAAACATTCTAATTTATTGATATAGATGTGATAACTGTGTCTATTTAATTACACTCTGAATGTTTTAAGATGGTCCCATTAATTCAAGTGTTTTACTCTGTGCTCAGTGTAGTCTCGAGGCACCTTATACTTTAGATATCTTTCCTACTTTGAAAGGGGTGGTGAATACAAAGCAGGATAGCTTGGATAGCTATCCAAGTAGGATAGCACACGTAACAACGGTAGTAACTTGGAGAACTGTACAAAAGTTGGGACAAGAGATGCTGTTGATGATGGAGTTCCCCGTCCCCTTGAATTGTTGTTGCCTGGAAGTGAATTGTGTAATGTTGTCAAAGTGCGTGGAGAGTAGACGTCGCCTTTGATGGCTTTGTAAGTGTCCCCTGCTTTGTTGGTAACCCCCCGCTTTGTAACTATTATTAACCATCAGGAGAAAGCGCCAAGCCATTTCGACTATATAGCACTGGGAAGGGGTCAGGATAAGTATTTGGGATGGGACAGAGGAAAGGAATGGTGCCCAACCACTTGGACGGTCGGGGATTGAACGCCGACCTGCATGAAGCGAGACCGTTGCTCTACCGTCCAGCCCAAGTGGTTAAAGTGACCCCTGCTTTATTGGTGTCCTGAGCACGTGGTTAGTCTATCATCCAAACACCTGTGACCGGAGATGGTGTAAACCCATAGGCTGAAAAACTACTCTATTGCAACGAGGAAACGTACCAGCCACTAACAAGTACCAAGAAACAAAAAGCATCAATATGATTTTCCCTGTGAATCCTCTCGTTGATTGGTGACTTTTCTTTGCTGCACAGGAGCAGGTCCTCCTCGGTTGCTCCTCATATCGTCGTCAGTCAACCCATCCTCCTTATAGCAAGTTGCATTTTGATGTATACTTTAAAGGCCAGAAACTGGGGTACAAGAAAATGGCAGCGGCTCGCGAAATTGACATACGGTCCCGTTTTCTGTTTTGGGTTCTCTGGTTGGTTGTTAAAACACTTTAGTACGACAGTTTCTTGACAATTAGGAACGCTTGCGTGAACCGGCTGCTTCACTAATCTTGCATTTCCGAGGAACGAGGTAGTTGAATGTATGTGTGATATTTCCGTAGATTATATTTTTACTTTATCCTTATACATCTAAATCTGATATGAGAGAAATCACAGAAGTCGATAAAAGACTAAAGTATATGAATACACTCTGGCTTTCTGTCCCCCGGCACAATTAATTATATAGTCTAGGGTAGCTGCATAAATGCGAGTGTACCTAAATGTATTGATACAACAAATCCTTATTACAGATTTATTATAACATTAGTATTATTAGTCAATGAAATTTATCGTATTTTTCACTAAATTCGCACCAGCATTGGCCCTTAACATTGTTAATTTAAGTCTGCACTATATAACCCATAAATCGTTTAATGAATAATTATTGAGTTAGCTAAGGCATTTGCCGTCAAAGAAAAAATTGTAGTATTGGATTGCCTAGAAACAGCCGGAGGAAAATATTATAACAAGAACTTAATTCATTTTTGTTTTAAATCTGAGATAAAAAGAGAAAGTCTAGACTAAGTATCCCAAGACTTGGTACACAGCCATGACTCGTCCAGTAACGTCAGTAGATTCCTGCTGCTCGGTTTACACACAGGTAAACTAATATTTGTATGTACCATCTGTGGGTGTAAACCTGACCAAATCTAAACTGTCAGAAACTACTCACACATCCAGACCATAATGTGATGAAATGTAAACAAATCCAAGTATTTAGACAATTGTATTACTAATAATCAAGAAATGTATTATATTTGTATAATATTGTTAGGGTCCCCGTGGTACAGTCGGGTTCGTTCTCGACGCATTATCGAGAATTCCGGGTTCAAATCCCGGGTTCAAATCCCGGGCGGGACAGAATTGGTTGGGCACATTTTTCTTTCCCCTAATGCCTCTATTCACCTAGCAGTAAGATAGGTACTCAGGAGTTGTTCTTCGCGATACGTGCAGTTGTTGGGAGACGCAGCACTCACAGTGGGGCTAGAGAGAGTGGAAGTTATTGATGTTTTCTATTGGTGTGAGGATAATGAGAAAATAAACATATGTGGGAAAATGGACTCAGTATGGCAAATATGAGGAGTTGTGTTAATGGTGGTATTAAAGTGTTGCTGTTTTATGGAAAGTGTGACGTTTAGTCAGGAGACTTGAGTTTGTGAGTCGAAGTATTATTATTATTATTATTATTATTATTATTATTATTATTATATTATATTATATATTATATATATATATATATATATATATATATATATATATATATATATATATATATATATATATATATATATATATATATATATATTTTTTTTTTTAAATAAAATGGAAGGGAGTACCACCTCTGGCTGGAAGAAGGGGGACCCATAGCCTCGGAGGAAATCACACATAACGCATTGGAGGGAATGTAGGTCCTCTCCAATACAGTTTCTGTGTGCTTTTCTCCTACCACCCCCTTCCTTTTTTTATGCTTTATTGTGTATTTAAAGGTTACAAAACATACAAGACAAATGCCTAAAGGTTATGGATCTCTTGAAGCTCCTCCGCTTCTGGACAGGAACCGAGGACGCAGCAAGCATTTCCCCTCTGAATCGCCACACTGAGGCGCTGAAACAAAAAACTGCAAGCCCTTGGGTCTCTGGTGACGTCGATGAGCTTGGAACCCAATTCCTTGAGAAATCCCAAGGCACTCTTGCCCCAGGGACCATGCGTCTCAGACGCTATGGGAACAAAGAGGTATTGGCCTGCCAGTCGCCTGTATTTGAGAGATTTTGCTGTTTCCCTGTGGTTGGCCGCCCCACCTGCTTGATCAGCTCCGAAGTGTACATAGGTGTCAGCCAGGGTGGATACACATGTGTAGTCCCACACCAACTGTCTACCCTCCTTCCATCAGTATATGGTGATGCCATCAGGGCGAAGTGCGGGGAAATCCGGGTTCTGGACCCCTAGGATGCGAGGTTCTCTCTCCGCTGGGCACTTAGCTGAGACGAGGCTTCTCTTGATGATGTCATTGACCTCGTTGTGTCTTGCATGCCAGCCCTTTGTGCTTCCGCAATGCAACCCATGCAGTCCGTATTGGTCTGCTTCCACCCTGTTGCAAATACACTTGTATTCAGTGTGAATTGGGGCACCAAGGCGGAGGGCCACTGCTACATGAAGGGATTCTGGATCTAGGCGCGTGCCCATTGCTGACATGGGTACTGCCAGGAGGAAGTCTCCTGCATGGGGGGCACGCACTGCTCTGAGGCGGGCTTTCTCCTTGTCTGATGTTGCGGCGCTGAGCATGGCATCAGCTACTTTTTCCACTAGAGGGTGGTCCCAGCCGGACTGTTTGTGTTGTTTTGTTGGCTCTATATATATATATATATATATATATATATATATTTATATATATATATATATATATATAGCGAGTATATTTGATTAATTCTAGGAAATCTGCTGATGATTGTAGACTATACTTGCTACTCCGTGTATGGACTCCATACACTCCAAGTAAGTATAGTCTACAATCATCAGCAGATTTCCTAGAATTAATCAAATCTACCCAGCCCGATGGAATCATTGCTTCCCTGGACGTGGAATCCCTATTTACCAACGTCCCAGTCGACACAGCCATAGGAATGATACTGGACAGAGTATACAGAGACGAGAGCACCCCCAAATTAGACATACGTCCTGAGCTACACTTGAAGAGTCTTCTCGAAGCATGTACAAAGGAAGCCCCTTTCATCTGTCCACAAGGAGACATGTATCTACAAATAGACGGAGTAGCAATGGGCTAGCTCCCCCTTAGGAGTTTTATTTGCTAATTTTTATATGGGAACCATCGAGGACAGAGTCTTCAGATGCAGACAAAAACCAACTGTATATTGCCGTTGTGTAGATGACATATTCGTCATAGTAAAAGACTCAGATGAACTAAATGACTTAAAAAGACATCTAGAGAGAGAGTCAGTACTCCGATTTACACATGAAAATAGTGAAAATAACAGTCTGCAATTCTTGGATGTACTAATAACAAAAACAGGAACCTCTTTAAGCACCAACGTATATACAAAGCCCACCAACATAGGATTATGCCTGAACGGTAGAAGTGAGTGCCCCCAAAGATACAAAGCCAGTGTTCTCAATGCTTATATTCGTCGAGCGCTTACCCACTGCTCCGAATGGAGCAACGTGAGTAGAGAGTTTGAAAGAGTAACTCAGGTATTGGTGAACAACGGATATAGCAACGCGGAAATAAACGCTGCTATAAAAAGACACTTGGACCGATGGTATAATCCTGAACTTAGAACAGAAACCACAATACCTCCAATAAAATTATATTACAAATCAACTATGCACAGTGAACATAAAAAAGAGAAAAGAATAATGAAAGAAATAATCCGTAAAGGAATAAAAAGCATTACTCCTAACCAAAACATAGACCTGATCATATTCTACAAAACCAAGAAGACTTCCGAACTCTTTATCAAAAACAGCCCGAAGCCGATGGAGAACCCTCTACAGCAGTCAAGCGTTGTATACATGTACACTTGCCCCAACGAAGGATGTAACCTTCAATCTAAGTACATAGGTATGACGTCGACCAAGCTGACGAGGCGTTTGACATGTCATCTTCAATCCGGTGCCCACAGGAATCACATGAGACAAGCCCATGACATCACCCTAACAAGAGAAATGTTGAACAAAAATACTTGTATAATAGACAAAACCCAAGATGCAAGAAGATTACAAATTCTTGAAGTAATTCACATAAGAATAGAAAAACCTACCATGAACACCCAAATCACGGAACTATTTACTCTACCCACCATGAGAGTAAGGACAAGACCAGAATATATATATATATATATATATATATATATATATATATATATATATATATATATATATATATATATATATATATATATATATATATACACGTTACATTGGGTGTATGAGAGTACAGTACATAGCATGATGTGTTTACATTCTTGTAAAGCCACTATGTTTGGGAGTTAGTCGCAATTCAGATAGGTTATGGTAGATTATGATTAGGTTAGAGTACATTAAGTAGCATGGGTGTTAATGTGCATAAGGTTAGGTTAGGTTGGGGTAGGTTAGTTGAAGATGGGTTATGTTACGTTGTCGTATTTCGGCTTGTTACGTCTGGGCTGTGATTGCATTGGTCTTCTTTGACGTGCCAGGAATACAGCCCGTGTTGAATATCTGGGAGTGGTTGGAGGATGTGTGGTGGGAGAGTGTGGTTTATGTGGTTTTTCAGTCACGGTGCCAGGTCGCTGGGGTGTTTATACAGCTGGGAATTTCTTACTCCTGGTGCTGATGGTTGGGGTTTGTGGCAAGTCAGCCTGGGGAGAGATTTAGGTAAGGCGTAGTAAGGAGTTACTTAGCACTTTTTTCAGCATTAGTTAAAATGATTTGTATACAACAATGGTAGCTGTGTTAAGGTCTATGGAACTATGGAAGTCTATGGAACTCACTCCCTAGTGAATTGAAAAACTGTAAAAGTTTTGCCTTATTTAAAAACAAAACCAAAAAGTACCTGATTTCATCTTCTTAGTTTCCTACACTGAGCTTTAAATTTGCTCTGTACCTAGTGTTACCCAATCTCCTAATCTCCTAATTTTTATGTATTTAACCCTACCAACCTTATCATTGTGTTCATTGCTGTCTTCTTTTATGTGCTAGCCATATGCTGTTTTGTGCCTATCAATTTTTGTCAACTACCATTCAAGCTGTCATTGCAATCAATCTTAGCTGCCTATGTGCTTTAATACACTGTACCTACAATTTTCTCTAATTTTTTTTCTTGCCATGTATCTGTTATCATTTTTTTATAAATTTTGCAAGTATTTACCTACTTAAAATTTTCTTAGATTAAGGACCTGCCCGAAACGCTGCGCGTACTAGTGGCTTTACAAGACTGTAATTACCATTTTATGTATCCACACATTCCCAATGTACCTTCTTGTATATGCATAAATAAATAAATAAATAAATAAATAAATAAATAAATAAGGGGGGTGTCATTGTCTGGATATGTTGATGGGGTGTCTGCCGGGTCAGCCTCGTGGATGGGTTGGTGCACGTGTGTAAAGAATTTAGTTAGGAGTTGGTCCTCTCAGGAGTTAGTCAGCTTCTTGTGGGGTTGCATCCTGGGCGGGGTCAGTAATTCGACCTTAGGGGAGGACCTCGATACATAACCCATGCCAAACGTGCATGAATACACTCTGGCTTCCTGTCCACCGACACAGTGACTTATTATTATTATTATTTAAACACATTTTAATAAAGTTGCAATTATTATCGACTGTTGAAAGTTAATATATTTCCTGAACTGTGTGTGACGTCAACCCTTGCACCACCGTCTAGAGGATTGAAATTATCTTCAGGACATGCGAAATAATCCACAAACTAAGAGCAGAGTTGAGGCAATGTTAGGTTAGAAGCCTGTGTGGGGGAAGGGTGGGCGCGGGGTTGTGTAAACTGTTTGCGAGATCTCTGAAACATTTCTCGCCCCTCTCTCTCAGTCACCACTCTCCCCATCCCTCTCAGTCACCTCTCTCCATACTCCCTCTCTGACTAGTCTGGTGACATGCCTCGGGTCTGACGTCTGTGTTATTAAAGGTCCTCGGCGACTTTTCAGATTCCTAAAAGCAAATCTAATATTGCATTGGTCTTCGCGATATTGCAATATTGTTTTGCGGATGTTGATATGCAACAGCTGTGTACTTCTAGTGATAGTTTAAGTAAAATATTAACCCCCGGTTTCTTGTTTCTCTGAGTCAATGTAAGTTTTCACTTCCAGTTGTTATCTTATCTTTAGTTTCCTTAATGCTTGGTACTTACTTCAGTTTAACTCTAGTAATAGTCAGTACTTTATATTCGTGGAATCCTTCACAGTTATGGATCATGACATTTTTGTTTCTTTGATTACTATTACAGGCAGGTTCTCCTCGTCTGTCTACTCCTCGAGTTCATTATCCTTGTTTGTAGTCCCATCTTTGTTAGCAGACGTGATTGTAAAGTACATTATGTAACTGCAACATTTCTGCTACTGCCCAGAGAATGTGTACGAGATCCATAACAACTAATTAAACAAACTTACCTGAATAGTCGTGAATTGGGGACTCGCTGCCGCCCACCCGGATTCTGGGCGGCATCCTCCCTCGTGTTCTTAGGCCGCCCATATTCTTCTCCCCACCAACACAACCTTCACTTTCCTTAAAACTCTGGGCCGGTTTCTGCCCACTCTCCACGTCTGTACCTTGTTTATTCATTTCCAAGTTCAAAATTTGTGTCCTCTATTGCCTGTTCCGGGAAAACTTCAAATCTGCACCCTGTTATTCTTTCCTGTGGAAATAATAAATTTAAAGCATTCTTCTTCTTTTTTTAGACGTAAAATCGAAATCCGGACGTGTGAAGTAATTCACACTTGCGCCCGGCTACAGTATGGTGTCAGTGTCCAGTATGAGGTCTAAATAGTCCTGTTATTTTTGTTCATGTCATAAACTAGCCGCCGTAACCTCAGCTCCTGAACACCTTGTATTAATATCTAGTCAAAGCCGCCTCCAGCAAAAACATTTTGGGATTAATTTGCCACTTTTGTCAAAACTAAACATGAATTGTTGTCGACAATCTCTTTCTCTTTAACCACATTGAAAACTAAATCACCGAGTTGGATCAAACTTAATATTCTCAGCACGTTAAATAGAAGATGATTTATTCTAAAGCACTTGGACTTTCAAATGATAAAACGCAATATACACCAACACTCTAATGACCAGAAATTCATAATATTTAAACTATAATCACTTGATATTAATGCTATAACTCGGTGCTCGAGGGGTTGAACCAGGCGTGAAACTGCTCACAGTCCAGCAGGCGCCCAACAACTGGGAAGCCATCGCCAGCTGCCGGAAGATGCTCTGAGGCCACATTCAATAAACTATCTTGGGACTCAAATACGTCCGTGAATATATTTGATTAGGTATTTATGAAAACTACACCGAATATATGTTGGGTAATTTATGCGTATAGTTATAATGTATATTAGCAGCTCCTACACAATTCAGTACGGCTAATATCGCCATCTCTCTGGATGGTTAGTCATACATGGGAGGTGAGTCTGGCCTGCACTGTGTACGTTAGCCTCCACCTTTGTTGATACTAAAGTGTCGGCACTTCTTCCTGTGCCCAGATAAACCTTTTCGTTGGCATTTGTTATCGCTTCGAATTTAGTTTAGTAATTCCATTATCCTCGGAATTTAGTGATTCAGAGGTTAGAATTCTTAGGGGTGGGAATCATTCACCATTACACATAGAGATCACACTAACGTGATGCATCAAATGAACAAATCCACAGATTAAGGCAGTACATGTCTGGGATGCTCCCGGACGCAGGTTCGATCCTCGTCACGGCCCTTGTGGATTTGTTCAATCATTCACCATCTGCCGTCGAGTGTAACCTTGGATTGTCAATGAGCAATCTGAGAGCAGCAGTACACCGAGAACTTCAACAAGATCTTGTAGATCTGAGGCAAAGTAAAATTGACACCAGTAATTCCATCTATCATCATACTATCATGCAAGAGGAGCCACACATCTATGGATCATACAATAAAATCAGCAGACTTCTAGATGTTACTGCTGCTCGGCTTAGACTCGGTTACAAGTATCTCTGGAAATTCTCATTATCTGCCGATGTAGACCTGACTAAATGTAAACTGTGTCAACAAAATTATTCGCACACCCTCCGTCACTATGTGATGGAGTGCGAAAAGATTCGTGAATTTAGAGACAATTCTATAACCAATGTTCCAGCGATGTGTAAACATTTCATTCAAAATGATCTGCTACCAGAAATTTTAGCCAAATATCCCCAGTTTGCTAACTGTAGGTAGTAACTGAGTGATTGTAACCTATCCACCGCTGCCCGTTGGATGGGGGGCGGTGTGCAGGACAGTTAGTTTTGTTAATTTATTATGCACCCCATACCCATCCCGTGGGCGGTAGTGGAAAGGGTTACAGAGGCACATAATGGGCTCAGGGACTGAACCCCACAATTCATTTAGCTAAACGTTACAATCTTGATGAGCTAGTTACAAAATTCAATATAAGTCGTCACATCAACAATGGGTTCGAGATCGACCTCAAGTACAGGTTCTAAATTAAGCAACTGACATATGTGGAGAGCTAGTGTCACAATTTATATGTTTGTCCTGCACACCGCCTCCCATCCAGTGGGCAGCGGTGGATAGGTTACAATCACAGGACAAACATAAATTGTGACACTAGCTCTCCACATATGTCAGTTGCTTAATTTAGAACCTGTACTTGAGGTCGATCTCGAACCCATTGTTGATGTGACGACTTATATTGAATTTTGTAACTAGCTCATCAAGATTGTAACTTGCTTAGCTAAATGAATTGTGGGTTCAGTCCCTGAGCCCATTATGTGCCTCTGTAACCCTTTCCACTACCGCCCACGGGATGGGTATGGGGTGCATAATAAATGAACTAAACTAACTAACTTTCAGTGAATTTCTTGTACAATCGACACAACATGGGTTTGATAAAAAGAATCCTGCCTTACAAACCTGCTCACATTTTTGGAAAAGGTCACCAGCTACTCGGACAAAAGCCTTCCGGTGGAAGTGGTATACATGAACTTTGCTAAAACATTTGATAAGGTACCACATGAAAGACTGTCAAGGAAATTACAGGCCCATGGAATAAATGGTAAAATATTAGAATGGATAAAACAATGGTTGAAAGAAAGAAAACAAAGGGTCGTGCTAAATGGGAACGAATCTGAATGGAGAAATGTGATAAGTGGGGTACCACAAGGGTCCATCATGGGGCCTACTCTTTTTTATCATCAATGACATAGATGAAAATATTACAAACCACATTATCAAATTTGCAGACGGCACAAAGATTTATGTTAAAGTGGGAAATGATAATGACATTGAAACCTTACAAAGAGATCTACAAGAACTCCACAAATGGACAGAAGACTTAATTGCAAATGTTTTTAAATATTGGCAAATGCAAGATTCTGCATGTTGGGCATAACAACCCATGCTACGACTACCAAATTAATAGCATTGCATTACAGCAGATTGATGAGAAAGAGGACATTGGAGTACAAATCCACCACTCGCTAAACGGGGCACAACAGGTGGGAGCAGCAATCATAAAAGCTAACCAAACCCTTGGAATAATCAAACGTACTTTTGACTTTAAGGAAACGAAAGTAATGATGCAGCTGTTTAGTTAGCTTAGTTCATTTATTATGCAGCTGTTTACATCTCTGGTTTGCCCTTATTTAGTATCACCTGCATGTATGCATTTAGGTTACAGGTTGGCAGGCGTGGCGGGTGAGATTGGCGAGCCTAGTGGGTGAGGTTGGTGAGCCTGGCGGGAGAGGTTGGCAGACGTGGCGGGTGAGGTTGGCAGGCCTGACGGGTCAGGCTGGCAAGCCTGGCGGGTCAAGTTGGCGAGCCTGGCGGGTGAGGTTGGCGAGCCTGGCGGGTGAGGTTGGCGAGCCTGGCGGGTGAGGTTGGCATGCCTGGCGGGTGAGGTTGGCATGCCTGGCGGGTGAGGTTGGCGGCCTGGCGGGTGAGGTTGGCAAGCCTGGCGGGTGAGGTTGGCAGGCCTGGCGGGTGAGGTTGGCGAGCCTGGCGGGTGAGGTTGGCAGGCCTGGTGGGTGAGGTTGGCGAGCCTGGCAGGTGAGGTGTGCAGGCCTGGCGGGTTAGGTTGGCAGGCCTGGCGGGTGAGGTTGGCGAGCCTGGCGGGTGAGGTTGGCAGGCCTGGCAGGTGAGGTTGGCAGGCCTGGCGGGTGAGGTTGGCAGTCCTGGGGTGAGGTTGGCGAGCCTGGCGCGTGAGGTTGGCGGGCCTGGCGGGTGAGGTTGGAGGGCCTGGCGGGTGAGGTTGGCAGGCCTGGCGGGTGGGGTGAGGTTGGCAGGCCTGGCGGGTGAGGTTGGCGAGCCTGCAGGTGAGGTTGGCCAGCTTAGCGGGTGAGGTTGGCCAGCCTGGCGGGTCAGGTTGGCCAGCCTGGCGGGTCAGGTTGGCCAGCCTGGCGGGTAGTCAACACAAACGTGTGGCGGCCGCTGTGATCATTTCACTCCGCCGATAACATCATTTTATATCATTTTTAAGTATATTGATGGCATTTATTCCTGTTTTTCTTGTCAGTTATTGTGCTGTAGTGACAAATGTTTATGTATAGCATACAGGTGCTTCAGTATTACGGTTTAGTATTTCGTTACTTAGATTTTCAACTAGAGATGACCAGGAAAAATATATACTGTAGCCCTGAATTTTACCCTAGGGCCACAAACACTAATGGCCTCGTTGAGGACAGGAAGCCGGCGGCTTGTCGAAGGTCCTCCCCTTTTGGCTTGATGATCTTTTTCCTGTTGGATTGTGAATGTTAAGAGTTTTGGCATTGACGGCTTCAGCGGGTAGGCGGTTCCATGTGTTTATAACCCTGTGGGTGAAAAAGTATCTCCTGTTCTTAGTCCTACATTGTGGCTTGTTGAGCTTGAAACCGTTGCTCCTTGTTTGTATTACCTCTGACCCTTTTGAAGAAGTTGTGTGGATCAACACATTTCCACTGATGTCAATGAGATAATCCTTTCCCTTAAAACCAAGTCTAGTGCCCTTGAGGAGATTCCGACATTAATTTACAAAAAAGCCTCCAGATCCTTAGCCCCTGCAATTACATTGCTCTTCAACAAGTCACTTGAACTCCAAACCTTCCCAGATATTCTAAAAAAAGCGAGAGTAACCCCTGTCCACAAATGTGGTGATCTCACTGATGTTAACAACTACAGACCTATTTCAATCCTGCCTAACTTATCAAAAATTTTGAAAAACTAATCTACAAGCAGCTTTACTCTTATCTAGCCAAGCACAATATACTTAGCTCTTGCCAATATGGCTTCAGACCTAAAAAAGCACTAACGATGCACTTATTAGTATGATTAACTTAATTCATGCAGCTCTTGATAAAAATGAGTTCCCTGTTGGGTTATTTGTGGACCTGCGTAAGGCTTTTGACACTGTGAATCACCAAAACCTTCTTCTTAAATTACATCATTATGGAGTCAGAGGACTCTCCCTGCAATACCTCAAATCTTACCTTACTGATAGACTCCAGTATGTTTCTGTGAACAATTCAATTTCTCCTACCCTACCCATCAACATTGGTGTTCCTCAGGGCAGTATACTTGGCCCTCTCCTCTTTCTCATCTACATTAATGACCTTCCAAATGCCTCCCAACACCTTAGACCAATTCTATTTGCTGACGACACAACCTTCATTTACTCCAGTCCTGACCCCCTTGCTCTAAATGCCACAGTAAATACCGAGCTTAATAAAGTCCATCTTTGGCTAACTGCCAACAAACTCACCCTTAACATTGACAAAACTTTCTATATTCTGTTTGGCAATAAATCCTCTAACCAAATAAATCTCAAGATTAACAATACCCAAATTTGTAACAAATTAGATGGCAAATTCCTTGGCGTTCTCATTGATCACAAGCTTAATTTCCAGGGACACATTCTAAATATATCAAAAAAAGTTTCAAAAACTGTTGGCATTCTTTCTAAGATCAGATATTATGTACCCCGCCCTGCCCTGGTGACTCTCTATTACTCCCTCATCTATCCATATCTCAACTATGGTATTTGTGCTTGGGGTTCTACTACCCAAAATCATTTACGTCCTCTAATTACTCAACACAAAGCTGCTATTAGGACAATATCCAACTCTGGCCCCAGACATCACTCGGTACCCCTACTCAAATCTCTCAATATGTTAGATATTAAGTCACTGCACATTCTCTCATGTGTATTATACATATATAAAACGCTGAACTGTAATGCCAATCCTGACCTCAAAAGCTTCATTGAAAGCTGTAACAGAACCCATGAGCACCACACCAGAAATAAATACAGTTTTGATATTCCAAGAGTACGACTTAACCAAACTAGAAATGCTCTACAAATCAAGGGACCCAGAATGTGGAATGACCTTCCCAACCATGTTAAAGACTGTACCTCTCTCAACCAGTTTAAGATTAAAACTAAACATTACCTGATAAACTCCCTGTAACCTACCTTACCCCTCTATTGTCAACCCGTCTTATTTTTTTTTTTTTTCTTATTCAACGCTGTTTGTCTACATATTGTATTTGTGCTGCTTTTCAGTCATGTTCCCCCCTTTTTTTGTACCTTTATTTGTATCAGTTCTCAAAACATTTTATTCTTTTTGTTCAATTAGCATTAAGTTTTAGATATTAATGTTTTCTTGCCCGAAACGCATTGCGTAATAGTGGCTTTAGGCATTGTATGTACTAGCTCTATCTATAAATTGATCCACTTATGTAAAATCTCTCTATGTATGTACCTTTCCTGAATAAACATATTTATATTTATTTATTTATAACATACTCCAAATTGTTCAATATTTTAAAAGTTTCAATGAGATCCGCCCTGTCTTGCCAAGTTTGCAGTATTGTTAGCCTTGTGGCCTTCAACGTTCCTGATATGAGAGTTGACTAAGCTCTGGAATGATTTTTATTGCCAGATGTTGCACTTTCTCCAGAGCAGCTATGTCCTTCTGAAGATGTGGTCTCCATGCTTGGATACAGTAATCCAAGCGGTGCACCAGTTAGAGTTGAATAACTACTGTAAGCTCATTTATCCAAACTATAAGGGAAGGGCCCCTCACTGGTTAAGCCAGACATCTGGATAAGCAAAATTCTTACAGTGGAAGTCCAAAAATTACCATATTCGCAATTTTTTTTTAAACGCAACATAATTTGAATTTCTGCATACTATAAATACAAAATATAATTTAAAACTTCAGCTTACCTTGTAGTCTGTATTTTTGTTTGATGCTGTAAATCTTGAAATGTGTAGTTCTTTAATTCGTGTAACCTAATCTTCAGTTATCCATATTTTTATCCAGATATTGTGAAGTTTTGCCAGAAAATTATCTGAAAGTGGCAGACTTTGCCAGTCTGCATTATCTGGCCAAATCTCTGGTTTTCCAGATTTCTATCTGGACATGGCAAAGTTTTGCCAGAAAATTATCTGGACATGATCTTACCCTGATAATCCAAATATTGTACCGTACAGTATTTGGTTCAGCAGGCTTTGGATAACAGAGCTCATACAGTACCTTCTATTCCTTAAAGTTAAATGTTTCCTTGATCACTCCTAGGGTTTGATTAGCCTTTTTGATACTGCAGCTCCTACTTGTGCAACTTTCAGTGAATGGTGAAATCTGACTTCAGGGTCCTTTTCTTCGTCAATCTGTTGCAAGGTAATGCTGTTAATTTGACAGTAGTGATGTGAAATGTTCTGCCCATATGCAAGGTCTTGCATTTTTTTTTTTTATTAAAAAGAATTTGTCAGTCTTCTGACCATTTGTAGAGTTCAGGTAGGTCTCTTTGTAAGGCCTCGATATCATTTTCACTTTCCACTTTACCATAAATCTTAGTGTCATCTACAAATTTGATGATGTGGTTTGTAATATTCTCATCTATGTCATTCATGTATATGACTAAAATGGTTGTCCCCCAAAATGTACCTCTGTGGTACCCCCTCGCCACATTTTACCAGTCAGATTAATTTCTGTTAATCACGACCCCTTGTATTATTGTATTTGGTTCAACCATTATTTTATCCATTCTAGTACTTGCCTAGGTGCACTCAACTAGTTGTGCGTGCAGGGGTTGAGCTTTGGCTCTTTGGCTCTTTTTTAAACTCTCCTAAATCTTATAATTGCATATATTTTGCATGTAAATATGTAGAGTACTTGTACATGAATATCACAGGTTTGCTGCTGTTAAAAGCTCAATGGCTTCTTTCATGGCCACCCTGGACATACAATTACTGGATGCTGATCTGTTAGATATGGTCTGCATCTTTTTACTAAATCCCTGTTAGGAAACTAAGAGACTGAGTATTTTTTCCAAATACAGTATAGCAAATGATCGACATAGGTCTCTAGTCTCAAATAACGTCCCCTAGAATGGGTACGGCTTTTGAATAAAATGGGCACCTTAAATCATACGCAGGTAATTGAGGCATATGGGCCAATCACTCAAGTGATCGAGTGACTGTGATTGTTTACATTCGCAGTGTAAACGTTAAACAAGCCTTCATTTAATCCTCTTATAAAATAAATCACGTTCTACTATAGCATGGAAAGTTGTATTATCTCTCCAGGTTTGTTATTTTATTTAAGACTCTTTTTGCATTTTCAGGACCATCTACAAAAGTGAAATGGGAAGTGTAGGTTTTTTGAAGTTTTGGTCATCTATTGTTAATGATGATAATATCCAGGGTCAGCTAAAGTCTGTGATGTCCATAGAGGATGGAGAAGAACGTGCGCTGCAGCTCCTTTCCCGTACTTTGTTTCTCTTGGTGATGGGTAAGAGGTGGTTAGTTTTAAGTAATGTTTGTACAGTATTTGATTTACATTTCAGTTTATGAAAAACATGTCCGTTATAGATACTGTACTGAATTGTCTGTAAACTCACTGACATTTTTATATTGTCTTTAGAAATCAAGCATGAACGTGATGAAGCCATAAAGACGTTGAGCCATCTTAAGGAGCGTGTCGACAAGTGCACTTGTGCAGAGAAGATAGTATGTGGTGTTCTAGATATTGGGACCAATAAAAGTGCCGATGCTCAACCTGATGTGCCAAATCAGCAAGAAATGCATCATTTGAACTGTCAAAAAAATCCAGTTGTGAAAATTATTCCTAATAAAAAGTGTGCCATTGAGGAGAATCTTGATTCTTCAGAGATGAAAGAAAAAAAATTGGCATCTTCTCAGATAGTAGAACGTAGTTATCGGTGCCTTTCCAGAACGCCTAAAAGCACAAGTCCAAAAATTATTCAAGATGCTGAAAGGGAGGGAAAATTTGAGATGAATGTAAAATCAGTAGGACCAATTGCTCCTAAAATTCTTGCTCCAGAAACTTTATCTTTAGATGAAAATGAATTGTTTGTTAATGTGTCAAAAAGAAGGGCTCTAGCAACGCAAACTGTGTCCATCCCTGATTCCCCTGCTATGGAGAATACAAGAGCCTTTGATACAAATGCATATGAAAATACAGACTTTTATAAGAATAGTCTTAGCAATACGAGTGAAATATTAGACGGTACCTATGATCCACTACCTGATTCACCTATTGATGGGGAAAAGAAATTGAAAAGTCCACTAAAAGATAAAGTAAACATGCAGATATTAAAGTCTAAAAAAGTGTTGAGTCCTGTGCTAGGAAAACAAAATCGACTTACAACTTTAGAAACTATGAGGAAAAGCATTGATTCAGATTTCCCAAAGGCATTAAACTTTGATACTAAGAGGCAGTTACCAAAGCTACTAGATATCCATACCCCAGAATCCAAAGACTCAAAAATTACTGGGGTTATTACTTCCACTCCAAAGTACTCGCCTCTGCTGTTTACTCACAATATATCGACCTCACTGAATGACTCTGACCCAACTTCTCCCTCACTTTTGCCAGGTGTTAAAAACAACATTAAATATAATAATGAAGGAAATTGTAATTCCTTACCAAAAAATATGCAAAATCAAACTCAATCCTTTTCAAAAACAAGAACCATTTTACCGAGGTCTGCATCAATTTCCAACATGTCTCCCCCGAGAGCAAATACCCGCAGCCTAAGGAAATGTCAAACTGTAGACAGATTGAACAAAGGGACTTCATATATGATGGTTATAGAGCCACCTGACTCAAAGAAGAAAAAATATAAACAAACAAAGATCTCTCCCAATATCTTTCAGAAGAAGACAGATGTGGCAAAAATTACAGGTAAGCAACAATTTATAATTTGCATATCAAATATGAAATAAGGTAATTATTATTGCTCCATTGTCCTAATCAGAAATTAAATTAAATTCTCACATCTCATATTTGTATGAAATTGTAAAATATTATGCTAAATTTTAAGTGGGAATGAGGTGAGAAAGCATTTTTCTGAAGCTTAAATGAATGTGTTTTAACAGATAACATGTATGTTTTAGGCATTAGTTTGTTATGAATATTTGAAGTAGTAATCATTATGGACTTTGAAACTATTGGATGGGGAAGAATGGTTTCTACTCGCCCTCCTGCCAGCTGTGGTGGTGCACAAGAGAAATACTGTACTTGGTGGCTTGGCAACCTATGCATTTTTCCCTGCATGGAGACTCATTATATTCCCCATTTCTCTTCATCTGAAAGCTGAGCTAACCCTCGGCCTGAGGTTTCTGAAGGACAAGACACTTCTTTGTTGAAAGATGGGGTATAAGGCGAGTTTCGGCGAGCCAGAACTTGGGGTCAAGCGAACATTGGAGACGGAGACTCTGTATACCTAATGGTTTGTGGGTTACTTTCTTTTGCTGGGCTTTGGGTGGATGAAGGTGCAGGGAAGCAAAATTGTATCTTGTTATGAGCAAACTTCAACAATCCTTTACAGTTACCCCCCAAACTTGCTTGTATACTCATGTGGTAGGCAACCAGGCTCTCTAGTCAGTTTGGCCTGCAAGATCTGTTTCCCTCTCTCTCCCAAAGAGAAACTTCCTGATGGCACCACAGCTCGTGCTGAGTTGGGCTGCGACCCAGTTCCATTCTTCACTTTCTGATCCTTCTATGGTAGGGACATCTGGATGACTGCTTCGTTGCCTGTTTCAATTGCTCTACTCCTATGTTCAATTTGTTTAGTCCACCTACACTGGCCAAATATTTTGATTTCATATTTTGATGGTCTTTATCTACAATATTACCACTTTCAGTTGGTTGATTTGAACATTACCTTCTATTCCAACTGGCCTGGTGCATGAGTAGTTGAAACTCATACTCAAGATGGAGCTGACTGCCTCCTGCCCTTGGTGAGCTCCCAGTTCGAGTCTCCAAGATTGTTCATCCAAATACCAGTAATGGCCCTGTCATTCTCCTGCTCCATGTTGTAGAGACTGTGATTGCTACAAAGACGTGAAAGCAATCATAAAACTCTAGGGTCATTCTGTTATCCAAGCTAAGGCATTCATGTACCCCCCTCACAGTAGGCATACTAAATCCCATTGTGATATTGTTACTTGTGATTGTCATACTCTCTACCCTCGGTAATCCTTGGAAGTGCCTGATGTGCTGTGCAGGAATAGATTCTCATTACCTGTTTATTACTTGTTGGAAATTTAAACATGAGCTTCAACCTGCCATACCAAAGTGTTCCTTTGGCTTTTATGTGATGAATTCAGCCATATTATGTGTGAGTGCCCTTCTTTATCAGTTTGCTGCGGTAACTGTGTTGCTGCCTACCCGGCATTTCTTGGTCATGTGTAGTCATTATAAGTTTGATCTGACCATCCTCCACCTGAAGCATAAAGGTCATGTATCCTTTCCTGAGGTGAGTCGCAAAGTCTGATGTCTTGGCCTTTTCCAACATGTCTTATGCTAATGCAGCATGTTGGGATATTTAAGTCTGCTCTCCTTCTGATCCCCAGTTCCAGAACAGTTACAAAAGTTCTTCTTCATGACACTTCCACCAGCACCCATTCTTACCATACCCCATCGAGCTCGGCTCTGTTTCGCTCCCTGTCTGGCTTGTCCCCAGCCTGTTCTTCTGCCTTTGTTTTCTTTCCTGGCCTTTCGGTGTCCCCTTCGGTCTGGTTGTGCTTCCGGGTGTTGGGTGGGCAAGTGTCTTGCTCTCTCTGATACCGGGGGTTTTATTATTTCAACCCCTGGTTTGCATTTTGTCATTGTCACCTGCTCCTCCTTTTCTGGTGGGGTTTGAGTTGGCTTCTGATACTCTCCTATTTGTGCTTGCGGGAGTTGAGCTCTGGCTCCTTGGTCCTGTCTCTCAACTGTCAATCAACTGATGTTGATTGTGGTGGTTGTGTTGGATGTTGGATGGCTGCTTCACCCCCCTCATTTGTGCCACTGGTTCTGTCTTGGTCAGCCCTTTGTGTTGTGGTTCAGTTGTCTGCAATGTTGTTCTCACAGGGTGTGGTTGTTCCTTGTGTCCTGGTGGTTCATCTTTGCTGCTTCTTGGCTGGCTTTGCAGTGATTTCTCGGCTCCTTGTTTGGCCCAGTGGGATTTGACCTTTCACAAGGTGCTTTAGCTCAGCCTCTCCTTGCCATACCTGGGGGCCAGGTGCTCTGGTAGGGTCTTGAGCCTTCTTGCAAGGTCTGCTGGATCAGGTGTTGGTTGGCTGGTGGTTGTTTGCACCTGTGTTTAAGGTTTGGCTGCTTTTCTCAAGCCTTGGTTTGTGAGCCGGGCTGCTCGGGCACAGGATGCTCAATCCCCGGCACCTTTGCGTGTCTTGTGCTGTTTCATGGTTTGTCTACTTTTCTCCTGTTCTCCCTCTTTATTGGTTTGGTGCCCATATTTGGTTTCCTTCTCTGTGGGTAGATAACTTCAGGGACCCAGAAGGGGCTTCCTCAGTAAGCCAGCATTGAATGTAATGAAACGGCAATTTCTGGGTGAGCCCCAGTGGCTCCCCGACACCCTCCCACTTTTCCCAGGGAGTGAGGGGGGGTGTTTCCATTATCATAGAACTAAGGGTAAAATCATAGAACTGTACAGTAAAATAACAACGTATTGGAGTGAATGACATGGAAGAAAATGCAGAATAGAACCAGTGAAGAGCAGAGGTGCCATGGGCACAATCAGAGAACACTGCATGAACATCAGAGGTCCACGGTTGTTCAACGTCCTACCAGCAAGCATCAGAAATATTACAGGAACAACCGTGGACATCTTCAAGAGGAAACTAGATTGTTTCCTTCAAGGAGTGCCGGACCAACCGGGCTGTGGTGGGTATGTGGGCCTGCGGGCCGCTCCAAGCAACAGCCTGGTGGACCAAACTCTCACAAGTCAAGTCTGGCCTCGGGCCGGGCTTGGGGAGTAGAACTCCCAGAACCCCATCAACCAGGTATCAACCAGGTAAGGGTGGAGCAGCTGGCTGACCCCTGGCTGTCTCCCTCCTCCCCCAAATGAGAGGGAAGGTAGGGCGAACGAGCTTCCGCTAGTTTCATGAATTTTCAGTCATTTACATTGGGAAAGTCTTTTGGTGGGTTTGAGGCTGCAGTCTTGTTTCTAATCACCAATGGTCTGTTTTGTCTAATTTTCTGGGTGCTTTTTCCTGTGGGTGGCAGATATAATTTTGATTCATAGAAATTTGATCCTAGGTGCCACTGCTGGAGGGGGCCAGGTTCTGGCTCTTGGTCCCCAGTAGACATGAAAGAACTTTGTGACTGACGGCACCAAGCAATTTTACAGTACTGTACTGTGTATCTGCATAGTGGCTTCAGAAAGCCACTGTTGCTCACCCAAAAATTGGTGTTGCATTATATTCTCTGTTGGTTTTTCCTGTGGAATTTTGGGGGGTTTTAGTTTGAGTGGCTTGTAATTACCCAAGTGTAGTTACAGGATGAGAGCTACATTCGTTGTGTCCCGTCTTCCCAGTACTCTTTGTCATATAATGCTTTGAATGAGGAGTGTGGCTGGTGAGGACCCTATTTGACCTGGGGTGCCATCTTGTGACACTTGGGGGCATTAGCACTGGGATTAGGATTAGGACTAGATTATTCCACATAACAATTGCTTGACTTTTTTCCTCATGGTTTTTTGTATCCATTCAAGCAGTTGGTTGTTTTCATGTTCTTATATTTGTGTATTTATTCTTGGGTTTGGGTTTATCTCTAATCCCTAAGCTGCCCACACCTCTTAGAAAGAGCCAGTTTCTGGTTCTGGGTTCTGGTAGGCATGGGTGGGTCTCAGAGTTCTCCTGAGATTCCATAAGTCTTTGCACTTTGCAGGGAGCCGGTCGGCCGAGCGGACAGCACGCTGGATTTGTGATCCTGTGGTCCTGGGTTCGATCCCAGGCGCCGGCGAGAAACATTGGGCAGAGTTTCTTTCACCCTATGCCCCTGTTACCTAGCAGTAAAATAGGTACCTGGGTGTTAGTCAGCTGTCACGGGCTGCTTCCTGGGGGTGGAGGCCTGGTCGAGGACCGGGCCGCGGGGACACTAAAAAAGCCCCGAAATCATCTCAAGATAACCTCAAGATAACCCTCTGTGACCCAACAGAAAATAGTATTTCATTTCATTCAACACACAATTTTGATATGTTAGAGTAAATTTATTTTTTTTATTTTATTTTATTATAGGTGGTTTACCAAGCAGATTGCTGAGTCCTCTTAATGAAGATGCAGCTATTAGTGCTGCACTGGAGGAATCCATTAAGACCAAGGTTTTAGACGACATGATGCGCAAGAAACGGGAAGCCTTACTTTTTGAGGCATCTGGTCTAAAGAAAACTAAAGGAGCTACTGATATGTGTAGCAAAAGTGAAAAGGTAAATTAATGCATTTGCAGTACCGTAGTTTGAATTATCAAATTATGCAATACTATGCTATATACTGTAAATTGGGATTGCTGTTAAACTTGCTCTTGGTGTATTGCCTGTCCTTCATATCCCTGGTTCTTTTATTGTTGATCCTGTTGGTCGCGAATTAACTGGGTTCACACTTCTCAGCTGTTCACTTCAGTTCTCGTCTCTCTCCTTCCTTCCTTCCTTCCTTCCTTAAAAGTCCTATGTTAAATCTCGGCCCTTGGACAGCAGCTATGGAGAAATGGTCATACCTGCCTGTACACAAACAACTAATAAATAAACAAATGTTTTCATTGTAGAATTAATTAATTTGTATGCAGAATATAAGAAAAACATGAAAATAAGTGAATATTTATCGTTTCACTGCATGGAGGCACTCTACATGGCTGCATCTGGCACTTGTCAATGCCAAGTGCTTGACTTTGCTGAGACACTGTTTTATCCTTTGATGTTTCACTGATTGTTTTATGACTTTATTTATTTACATCCACAGATATATATTATTGGTGCAGTACAATGGGGCCTCGACTTACGATGTTAATCTGTTCCCAGAGACGGATCGTAAGTCGAAGCGATTTTTCCCATAAGAAATAAAGGGAATTGAATTAATACATTCCCCACCCTCCAAAATATTAACATACAAATACATTTTATACTGAATACAATTTTTTTTCTAACTACAATACAGTACCTAAGTTGATCTTACCTTTATGGAGGGCGCTTGATGGCGTATGGAAGATGGTGATGAGGGGGGAGGAGGAGAGTTGTTACTGTTTGGAAGGGGAGTCCCCTTCCATTATAACATCAGGCAGTGAGGACCTTTCTGGTGTGCACTCCCTGGCACGTTTTGCCTGCATACCACTAGGACCTGGTTGTGGTTCAGTGCTTGTTTGTCTCACTACAAATTTGTCAAGAGACATTTGTTTTTCCCATCGTTTTAACATTTGTCTGTAATGATGCATCACAGTGTCATTGAATAGGTTAAGGCAACGGCCTACTGCAGCTTGATTTGGGCGAGTCGTTTGAGCAAAGGTTTGCAATTCTTTCCATGCTGCACACATTTTCTTAATTGTTGAGGAAGAGACATTCTGTACTCTTGTTTCTGCTCTATGGTCATCCTTACATGGGTTTTCATATGTTGAGCCTTACCACTGACTTTCCTAGGACTCATGGCGTGATATATAATAATTACTTTAATGTTCAAAATGCAAAAAAATCACCACAAACGCGGAATTTCTTATAGACATGATCGTCACTAAGTGGGCAGCTGTAGTAAACTGAGGCAGGTCGGACCCACATTCATAACTATAAAATGGTAGGAGGATTTTTTCATGGGTCAAGGTAATATCCATTACATCCATATTTGCATTATACTGTACATGTAAAACCAAGATAATAATGGCTGAAAACATCGTACAGTACTGTGTGATAAGCGCATTACCCTAAGAATCGTCAATCGACGGTAATCGGCGCCTAAGGGTTAACACTCGCTTTCAGCTTTCTACACAGCTTTCTCTTCACCCTTTGAGCTCCAGTCCACCTCCCTATGCAATTTCACAGTGGCAGGATTGGATGGTGTACACCGAGATGCTCTGCCATCTTTGTGCATTGCTTGTCCCTTGATGAATTATTCTTGTCCCTCGGTGAATTGATCTCTCTGATGTCACTCGCCTTGTGTCCTTTTGTTCTTGTATTGGCATCCTGAATGATCTTTAGCACCTTTTGAATGTCCACTGACTCAGATGGTGTTTGGTGCCTTCTTTTGATAATTACATTTTGTTTAACAGTTCAAGGTACTGTGTGTGAAATTCAAGATTAAAAAATTAATGGTGACAATTTAAATTGCATATGTCTTCTGTGTGGTAGAAATGAAATATAAAAATACATTTTTGGGGGAAGCTTTATCTCTGTATGGTTGTGCCATGTGCTGAAAATAACTTTTTCATAATAGAGTATTTGCATAGGTTAGTAGTACAGTTTTGATCTTTGCAGGAATTAGGGTCTGCCTCATGTCCAAAGGAAGGAAGTCCAAGAAAAGTCCCTAAACTTAGTCCAACGAGGCACATAACAAGCCCCAAGAAGAGGAAGCAAGATAGACTTAGTAATGAGAATAGAAGTCCTAATAAAAGGAAGAAGGTTGAACAGCAGAGTAAAATGAAAAAAGATGCAGCAGAAGAAGTGTTGGAATTAGATCAGCTGCTGAAGCAAGTCAATGACAGTCCAGAGCAGGAGACTGATGTAGAAAAAAAAGGGCAGAGGAAAGCCGAGCTTAAGAAGCCTAGAACTAAAGTCATCGATGATAGGTACTTTTTAATATATTCTTTTCTATTGTTGGGTAATTTATATGCCATTTAATGCTTACTAAATGCTTATCCCTCTATTCTTATTTTTCGTGTCAACATTTAACTTTCATCTGCTCATTAACAATTTTCTATTTTCTATAATTTTTTCACCCAATTTTATAAAAATTGCATCTCTGTCTCTCCTGCACTGCCTCCCTCTTTATAGCTGACATCTTTCCTGATGAATATCCTATTCATCCCTGATGAATAGGAACATGCCAATATGCGTCTTTGATGTCCAGGGACACCATCCAGGCACCCGGCTCCAAAAGAAACCGGACCTGAGACATAGTGGTCATCTGAAAGGAGGGACAAGGAATCCATGGGTTCAGACGGGACAAGTCAGAGTGAACCTCAGATCAGCACAATCCCATTTCGGCACTGGAAACAGGCGGGAAACCAACCTGAGGGACAGGGACCATTTCGACCACACCCTAGCGCACCTACTCCGAGATGTCCTGATGAAGCCCAGGGAAAAAAAGCCTGCCTCGCCAGCCCCGAACCCACCGGAGGAGGAGGAGGAATCCCCCAACGCCGGGTGACATGACCCGAAATGCCCACGAATCGTGGGACCAAGCGTGAGCAAACAGTGCAAGCTATCCCCTCATTGCCCCGTCAACGGGGGGAACCACAAAATGGCCGACACCCCTTAAGAGAAGCTGGCCGACACCCCTTAAGAGAAGCTGGCCGACAAACAAAGCGATCACCGCGCTGACCAGACAGTGCAGGCTCCGAAGGAAGCGCCAGCTCAGAAACTGGCACCAATGGAAACTGGAATGGAACAGGTTGATCATACCTGATCAACCAGGCTGTGACTCATACGTCAGGCTGCAAGCAGCCGCGTCCAACAGCCTGGTTGATCAGTCCAGCAACCATGAGGCCTGGTCGATGACCGGGCCGCGGGGACGCTAAGCTCCGGAAGCACCTCAAGGTAACCTCAAGGTGGCCTTATGCAGCTTCACTTGCAGGTTCCTACCCTTTTGGCGGCCTTGATTGCAGAGGATTTGCACGCCCGTGGACATTTGACTGTAGTCTTGCACTTCTTTTCGCTTCTCGAGCTGTCTTCGGCCTGGCTTGAGGAGAATGTGGAGGCATTGAGTGTCAGGCCTTCGTCTGGTGTGTTGGCTTCGGCAGCAAGGGCGTTGGCCGCGCAGTGAAGCTGTTTGCGGCTATCCTGAAGGAGGAGTCTGTTTTTTTGCTTCTCACCTCGCCTAGTGCTCGCTCTCTCAAAGAGAGAGCGAGCCATACTTAGGCCCTGGCTCTTAGGTTTTCGGCGTCGTTTTGTCCATTGCTGTTTGTGGGGTCTACTGTCGCACAGTTTCTGCAGGCGGCTTTGTCTAGTTGTTGTCCTATGTTGGACTTGTTGGTTCTCCAGGGTGGACATTCTCGGCCTTCTTCGCAGGGTCGTGCCAGGGCTCTGGGTTCCTCTGGGCCATTGGTGCCAATAGGCTACAAATCTATACCCCGTTTTCCATGTTCTGTGTTTCACCCCACTAATGTATTACATCACCTCACCCAAATGCAGGTATAAGAGCCAATGTTTGTTTCATAAAGCATAAGTTGTGTAGATAAACTAAAAGTCTTTGAAAATGTAATAAGTTTTACGAACGCGCTCAAGTGTCGCGTCAGACTAGAAATAAAGAATGAATTTTGGAGAATTGATTTTTAATTTACCGTCATCAGTAAAAGAAACATACGGAAATTGAGAAAATTCGTGTTAGAATTATTAATCTTACTTTTTCGGTCATATTTAATAACATATGTCTACAGGAAAGACTGCTACCAAAATATACTAATATATATACAGTACAACCTCGATTCAACATACTATATGGGACCAACCCCAGTTCGTTGGAGCGTTGGATTCGTTGCAAGAGGTGACCTTCAGGAGGCGTTTGTGTCAGTGTCTTTTTTTTTCTTGTACACAATAAAAATGCATTATCATATTACATACTGTACCTATATATTACTTCTCTACTAAAAAATACTGTAATTCATAAATTTACCTTATTGTTGAAGTTATGTCCATCTTGAAGTTTCGTGAAGTTGTGAATGCTCTACAGTAAATACGTACTGCAGTGCATTATGCCGTTAGCACTGTGTTGATTAAAAGTAGTTCTGCTGTATGTTGAGTACTACAATACAGTTTATGAAAACTATTGTACACAAAAATTACTGCAACTTTAATTTTAACACTGAGTACACACTTAATTTAACACTTGTTCTAACTGTTCATGCTGCACACGATGTTTTTAGATGTTTGCATCAGCTTTGCTGGTGCTCGCTGCTGCTGTGAGTTCAGCTGCTTCTGAGCTGGTGCTGGCTGCTGTTGTACTAGTGCTGGGTACAACTGTGCTTGTGCTGGGTACGGCTGTTGTACCAGTGCTGGGTACAACTGTGCTCGTGCTGGTACGGCTGGCTGTACGGCTGTTCTCGTGCTGGGTACGGCTGTTCTCGTGCTGGTACGGCTGTTCTCGTGCTGGGTACGGCTGTTCTCGTGCTTGGTACAGCTGTTCTCCTGCTGGGTACGGCTGTTCTCGTGCTGGGTATGGCTGTTCTCGTGTTGGGTACGGCTGTTCTCGTGCTGGTTGATTTTCTGCTACTAGTTCTTGCAAAATATTGCTTCGTTTTTGGCATTAATAAGGCACTATTAGTAAGCCCCTGAGACATTTTGTTTTATAACCAAAGAGCTGTAGTAAAAAATGGTCAATTCCACAATTATTCTTCCATCGGCGGATAAATGCTGTACATCAATCGCAGACAAAGCTAAGGGCACTGGGTGCATACTGTACGAACGCAGGCTAAGTCTATACGCACACCCTTCAGTTGGCTGGTGTTTAAGCCTGATCCAGTAACATAAATTTCTCTTAAATATTCGATTTACATCAAATTATATATTTTTGTGTTATGTATTTAGTTTAGCAACATTATTACGATAATAAGAGCTATAAAAAATACTTATTTTGAAACTGATTTATTTATTTCATTATTTCGAAGCCATAGGTCACTGAACTGTGGCGACGAAATCGAACAAAACACCGCCTGGTGTTGTGTTCGATTTCCAGTAACATATATTTCTCTCAAATATTCAATTTACATCAAATTATATATTTTTGGGTTACATATTTAGTTTAGCAACATTATTTCGGTAATAAGAGCTATAAAAAATACTTACTTGGAACTAATTTATTAATTTTATTATTTCGAAGCCGTAGATCGCTGAACTGTGGCGACGAAATCGAACACAACACAACAAGCATGGTGTATGGACAGGGATTAGACCCGTCTACTCGTGCTGGAGTTGTGCTGCCAATAATGTGAACAATTTCTCAAATAGGAGATATCTACCTTATTACAGTATATTTTGGTCTTATTTAGTTTGGTTTAATTAGGATAATAAAGAGTTATTAAAACACCAGTTTTAGAAATGATTTATTAATGTGAAACGTTCAAAGCCATGGGTCACTGAACTATGACAACACAGACGAAAGTGAGTGAAACCTCACTGTAAAGGGAAGTTTACTGTACAGTATTCCCTTATCTGTCCACCCTCACTCGTCTTGTTTCATCACAGAAAATGTATAAGAAGATTTCAACATATTAGCTAGCTATTCATGCTTCAGCCTTTAAATTAATTTACAAAGATACGTGTGCCACAAATCGGTGAACGAAAATCATTGAAACTCAGTCGTTCACTTCTGTGGACCACTCTGGCTGGTGTTTGGTTAATATGCGTCACTTCTTGTGGACCATTCTGGCTGGTGTTTGGTTCATATGATTCACTTGTTGTGTGGTCCACTTGTGTGATCCAACTTGTCTTATGAAGGAATTATTAATTGTAATCTGTGATAGATGAGACAGTTTTCCACCACTCTGTGAACTCTGTCCCACATCGTAAGCTTGTGGACCACTTGTGGTCCACTTGTGTGGTCCACTTGTGTGGTCCATTTGTGTGATCCATTGTGTGATCTAACTTGTCATATGAAGGAATTATTAATGTAATCTGTGATGGGATGGTAAAGTTTTTCTACCACTGTGAACTCTGTCCCAACATCGTAAGCTTGTGGACCACTTGTGGACCACATGTGCGGTTGCCACTTGTGTGATCGAACTTGTCATATGAAGGAATTAATATTGTAATCTGTGATAGAATGTGAAACTTTTCCACCAGTCTGTGAACTCTGTCTCGACGTCGTAAGCAAATCCGAACATCCCCGCTTCGGCGAACCATTGTTCGTCGACCGGGTGAGTAAATCCGGCCTGAAAAGTGTGCGACTAGCCGGAGATTCGTTGAATCGAGGGTTTGTCGGTGTGTTGGTGTTGGTGTTGTGATTGTGGGTGTATATATATATATATATAGTATCGATATAGGTATAGTAGAGATAGTATAGATAGCTACGATATATAGATATAGATCTTTATATATATATATATATATTATATATGTATTATATATATATGATAATATATCTATATAACTGCATCATAATATGTACTGCATTCATAAATGCAGTACAAATACTTATTGCCAGGAGCCCAAGGTGATCGCTCCCACCGACAGGGCGCTGCTAGGGGCACCTCTTGGCTCGAACGCCCTTGAGGTAGTTCTCGAAGAAAGGCTTAAAGACCTGAGGAGGATGGTGGCGAGAATAGGGGCTTTGGATGCGTTGTACCTTCTTACCAGGGGCCTGGCCGTGCCCAGACTTACCTATTTCATCAGGTGTGCTCCTTCCTTCTTTTGACAGCCCAAATTTAACGGAATACGATTCACTCTTAAGGCCAATAACTATCAACGTGTTAAAACTCTCCCTGCAAGATGACCAGTGTGACCAAGCAACACTCCGAGTTAGACTCGGGGGTATAGGGTATTCGCAAGGCGACACAGTTAGAATTGGCGGAATTCTTATCCTCGACCAGTGCCACAAGTGAATTAGTGAATGAACTACTACCAGAATACCTACGGAACTCCATTGGGATTCGTGATCCCCAAATTTGTGAAGGAGCTGGTCGGTGGGACACCACTCCGCCAATTCACCACACTCCGACCAATTGTCCAACCGAGCGAGGGGCGTGAAACAGGCCAAATGGGGATAGCCCCCTCAGTGGGGAGAATAATCGCCAAAGCATTCGCTTGACGTAGCTTTCAGGAAGGACAGAGCGCGTCTCCTAGATGTGCAAGCCCCCCATGCTGGGAACTTCCTTTTGGCAGTCCCTAATTCCGCCTTTGGGCACCCGCTGGATCATCGGGCCCTAAGTATTGGTGTTGCTCCCGCCGGTGCCCGCCCCTATCTCTCCACCGAGCACTGGTGGATTTGCGGCAGGCACGGGCAGACCAATAACGGCAGCCCATGTCTCATCTGTCGTAAGACACAGGAAAGATTGCTAGACACGAGGCAGTCAATGACATCATCAAGAGAAGTTGGGCTACAGCTGGGTGTCCAGCACAAGGGAACCCCAGTTGTGCAGACCTGACAACAGCCAAAAACGCCAGATGGAGTCACCCTGCAGCCATGGAGGGAAGGTAAACAGGTCGTATGGATTACACCTGTGCATCTACATTGGCTGATACCTATTTACGTTACAGCTCAGCGGAGGGAGGTGGGGCAGCCACCTTCAGGGAGACCCAGAAAATCCACAAGTACAGAGACCTAGAACGTTGTTACAGGTTCGTGCCGATAGGCTCAGAGACTCTGGGCGCCTGGGGTAAATGTGCACTCAAGTTTTAAAGGAGGTTGTGAGGAACTCATTGGGAAAACTAGAGACCCACGAGCAGCCAGTTTCCTGTTCCAGCGCCTCAGTGTCGCAGTGCAGAGGGAAATGCGTGCTGTATCCTGGGTACGCACCCAACCTCCGAGGAGCTGGACGAGGTCTTCGAACGCTGATTGTTTAATTGTTAATATTGTGTGTGTGTGTGTGTGTTCTCTGTAAACTGTAGCATTGCAATAAAATAAAACAAAACATACAAAAAATAATAGGGGTGGTAGGAGAAGAAAAGAATTAAGTATTCGGTGAGAATCCACAAGATCTTCTCTGAATGCTCTTTGTTTTCTTCTTCGAGGATGTGGGTCCCTGCAATTGCACCAGAGGTGGTACCCCTAATATATATTAATAATATATTAATATATATATAATATATATATCTATATATATATATATATATATATATATTATATTATATATATATATGTGTCGTACCTAGTAGCCAGAACGCACTCTAGCCTACTATGCAAGGTATATATATATATATATATATATTATATGTCGTACTAGTAGCCAGAACGCACTTCTCAGCCTACTATGCAAGGCCCGATTTGCCTAATAAGCCAAGTTTTTCATGAATTAATATATTTTCTCTAATTTTTTCTTATGAAATGATAAAACTACCCATTCATTATGTACGAGGTCAGTTTTTTTTATTGGAGTTAAATTAATGTAGATATATGACCGAACCTAACCACCCTACCTAACCTAACCTACCCTATCTTTATAGGTTAGGTTAGGTTAGGTAGTCGAAAAGTTAGGTTAGGTTAGGTTAGGTATGTTCGGTAGTCGAAAAACAATTAATTCATGAAAACTTGGCTTATTAGGCAAATTGGGCCTTGCATAGTAGGCTGAGAAGTGCGTTCTGGCTACTAGGTACGACATATATATATATTATATATATATATATATATATATATATTATATATATATATATATATAATATATATAATATATATATTATATAATATAATATATATCACTAAGAACTCTTTGACCCGGCCAGGATTAGACCCATGCCGTCCAGGATCACCCCTAAACGTACACAGTACCGTGACCACTGCACCAATGGGTCAAAGAGTTCTTAGGATATAGGCTTGCGCGTTCATGCAGCTTTCTCACACACATGATACTAATATATCATATATATATATATATATATATCTATATATATATATATATATATATATATATATATACATACATACACCTACATACATACATACATACATACATACATACACTGTCTACATTTGTATGCATCACAATGAACCACTACAGTTCTGGTGGGTGTGGCAGTGAACTCCTAACACAGCATAGCACCACATGCTAAGCTGAAAAAATATCTTTAGTGTTTATTAACCTTGAGGAAGAATGCAAATGAATATTACTTTAAATCTTTATTATAATCAACCCATTGCAATTCCATTCGTTTGGGACACATTCTTCTTGTTCAGCTCTTTCTTCCTTTGGGATCAAATTAATACTATTAGTTTAAGCATTAAACTAATAGTATTAATTTAACTATTATTAGGTTCTGATTGTTAGGAAATTAAAGATAAATTTCCCTTCTTTGCCAATAATTCCTTTTGTGAGTGAATGGAATGGAACATTTCATTAAATTCAATTGTGATTTTTTTTCATTCAATTTCAAAGCTGCTTTATTATCCATTCAGCTTTGACGTCCTTCCAATTAAAAAGGAGCCCGATTTTGCCCACCGTGGCGAAGTGGTCCGGAAGAAGGCGGCCCGCAAGCAGTTGAAGGGCTGGAATTGTCAGGAATGTGAACAGTGGTATGCAGCTGTTAACTCACAAGAGAAAGAGGTAAGTCTCTTTTTTTTCTCTTTATATTATTTACTAATATTAAAAGCCAATGTGGGTCCTGTAAAACTTAGAATGTTATGGGATGTCAGAAACTTAGTTTTGTGGTGTTAAAATCATACTAGTTCATAATACTGTATATGCAAATGTTTCTTGTTAATACAGTATTTAAATTGCTTAGTGAATGTGTTATAAAAAATATTAAATCATAGTGACAAGTAAGATGATTATTTCCTTTATAAATTTTGTGATATACAGTGGCACCTCGACATACGATTGCCCCTACTTACGATAATTTTGAGTTACGATATAAATTTCATCGAAAAATGTGACTCGACATCCGATATCTGTTTGTACACGTTCCGGTCGACTGAGCGCGTGGTTCCTGTTCACGCCATGAGTCCCAGAAAAGTCAGTGATAAGGATAAACATATGAAAACCCATGTAAGGATGACCATAGAACAGAAACAAGAGTACAGAATGTCTCTACCTCAACAATTAAGAAAATGTGTGCAGCATGGGAAGAATTGCAAACCTTTGCTGAAACGACTCACCCAAATCAAGCTGCAGTATGTCGTTGCCTTAACCTATTCAATGACACTGTAATTACCTAAGTGTAATTACCTAAGTGTAGTTACAGGATGAGAGCTACGCTCGTGGTGTCCCGTCTTCCCAGCACTCTTTGTCATATAACGCTTTGAAACTACTGACGGTCTTGGCCTCCACCACCTTCTCCCCCAACTTGTTCCAACCGTCTACCACTCTGTTTGCGAAAGTGAATTTTCTTATATTTCTTCGGCATCCGTGTTTAGCCAGTTTATATCTATGACCTCTTGTTCTTGAAGTTCCAGGTCTCAGGAAATCTTTCCTGTCGATTTTATCAATTCCTGTTACTATTTTGTATGTAGTGATCATATCACCTCTTTTTCTTCTGTCTTCTAGTTTTGGCATATTTAATGCTTCTAACCTTTCCTCGTAGCTCTTACCCTTCAGTTCTGGGAGCCACTTAGTAGCATGTCTTTGCACCTTTTCCTGTGATGCATCATTACCGACTAACGTTAAAAAGAAGGGAAAAACAAATGTCTCTTGACAAATTTGTAGTGAGACAAACAAGCACTGAACCACAACCAGGTCCTAGTGGTATTCAGGCAAAACGTAGGAGAGAGAGTACCCCAGAGAAAACATCACTGCCTGATGTGATAATGGAAGGGGACTATCCTTCCAAACAGTAACAACTCTCCTCCTCTCCCCTCATCACCATCTTCCATACACCATCAAGAGCCCTCCATAAAGGTAAGTGAAACTTAGGTACTGTATTGTAGTTAGAAAAAAAACATTGTATTCAGTATAAAATGTATTTGTATGTTAATATTTTGGAGGGTGGGGAACGGATTAATTCAAATCCCTTTATTTCTTATGGGAAAAATCGCTTCGACTTACGATATTTCAACTTACGATCCGTCTCTGGGAATGGATTAGCATCGTAAGTCGAGGCCCCATTGTATATAAATTATATAATCACATTGAAAATGAATATATAAATTACAGAAAGTGGCTTAAAAATAAGGAAATAGATTTTTGCAAGGCGAGTTTGTGAAACGATAGTTTTTCTCTGCTTTACTAAATATAGAAATAGGGAACAGTGGCAGAATTGGTAGACTGGTGTAGTGGTGAGACAAGCACTTAAACTGTCTCACCACTACACCAGTAAGAGTAAGAGGACTCTTTTTCTAATCCTCATCAAGATGGAATTGTTCTAAGGAAAGCACATTACTGAATAAGCAAACATGTTCCAGTTCCTGGCTTGAGACCTAAATCCCTGCCCCCTCTCTCCCCCTCCCTATTAAAAAAAAAGCAATGTCATTGATATTTTGATTGTTGCCGCTAGAGGCGGCTAGTTTATTGTGCACCCCATACTCATCCTGTGAGCAGTAGCAGAAAAAGCATTACAGAGGGCACAAAAGGTCTTTATCAGACCTCATCTTAGATTATTACATAAACAATTCCATCTATCCTTCACACCTTATAATTACAATATCACACCTTATAGTTACAGAGAATGTTCTATTTCAAAAGCTATATATTTACAGTAAATAATTATACATTGATGGTAGGTCTTATTGCTAACACAGAATTGTTTGAGCAATTGAGATATTACAGTCATTGGGGAGCTGCTGTTTATTATTAGTCTTCACAATACACTACTTGTTTCTTAATCTCATATGTCTTTATCTACTAGAAGCAAAATATGGATACAGGGCAAGGATTTCGGATATTTTATCCTTGTAATAAGGTAGGTTGCCATATCACACAGCATGAGCTTAGATTTATCTCTAAATGGCTCAATTTGAAGTTATATCCTGTGGTATCTATTGTATCTAATGTGAAAATTCTTAACAAATTAATATTTTTGGGAAGGCATGCTTCAGTAGCTCTCCAGTACTTACTGCCATAACAATGCTAGGCCTTGAAGACCCACAATGACTTACTGGGAGCCAGGACCAGAATCTAGTTCTCTATACAGTAAGGGGACCCTGCTGATCAGAGAGCTATTTACCCGAAGCTTAGGAAAACCGACCAGAGAATCAGACAAATCAAAGTAAACAACTGCTTGAAAGAAAGAAATTAAACATAAAAAAACATTTCAACCGGTAGTTTGCCACAGGTGGACAATTCTAACCCTAACTTCCTAGGCGGCCACCAGATGGCAGGCCATTTAGTGGATGCCATCTCACTTATTTGTCTGGTACTGTGTTTGCTGTCCTTTTATATTTTTGTTCTGTGCAGGGCCATTGCTCCTTTTTGTGTTCTATCCACATCACGAGTGAATTTTGCAGGAAGCCCCTCTGTAGCTCCTCAGTACTACAAGATGGCCCCCATGGAAGAGGCTAAAGTCAGCCAGGGAAGTGTATAGAGGTTCACTTCAGTGCCAACAGAAAGGAAGACCCTCTAAAGCAAGCAACTGCTAAAAAAAAAAAGAATTCTTTCTCTAATCCCCTTATCACTGCTTAATTGCAACATAGAACCCTCATTCATTATCAGGTGGTGGCCCCAAAAACTATGGGCTCTAAGCAGCCCACCAGCTCATTTCCATGTTGGGGATCCACTTGGGTACACACTTCTCTGCAGTGCCTTCAGCTTTCAGATAAGTGGTGTGACCATTCCAGGTTCCATGTGGGTCCATTGCTTATTCTTCTGAAAAGTTGCTTCACTTTTAGTTCTGTGCCATATGTTTCATGTTCTCTTATTATTAGTTTGCTTCAGCTGCATGTGGCCAGGGTTTGCTTCCCTGGTTAGTGGCTTGCATTGCCCAGGCGCCTCTAGGGTTATTTCCTGTGGGGGACTTCGGCTTCCTCATCTACAGGCCGCCACTGCCTCAAGGTGTCACGCCACCAGGTTATGCATAGGCATTGGCCCCTTTGTGGGGCCTGGGGGTTGGAGTTCATCTAATTTTAAACTTAAGCTTGTTTGTTTAATATTGTTCTATTATGTGGTATGCACAGTGAATTTAATGCAATCTTTCATATGTGGCTGTTTTGTTGTCCTTGCTCCTGTTTTCCAGAAGGGTGCATTGTAACTGGCTGGTGAGTGTGGTGTGGCATCTCTCTCACCCTTCTCCCACCAGTCTTTGTGTTTGAAACTGCTGTGTGCTGTCCCAGGTGTGTTGAGTTCTCGTGCCTCTGATGGATAATCCTGCTTCTTCCGTTACTCTGCCTTTTGAGGTTGGGAGCCCTTTCACTGTTTGTAGGTCTTTCTCGTTTTGCAGCTGGATTTCTGGGTCTGACTGCAACATTACTGCCCTGCATATGGTCATGGTCAATGACCTTTCCTGGAAGCTGTGAGGTTTGGGTTTGTTACATTTTAGTGGGGCATCCTTCTGACATGTTTGAAGTTTCTGGCCCTATTGGAGAATCAACAAACTTGTGATTTACAGACTCTTGTTTATTCCATAAACACTTCTTCATGGTGCCTCCTAGGTATTGAAATTGAAATATAAGTTTATTGAGGTAAAATACACACAAAGGGATGAGGTAGCTCAAGCTATTGTAATGATCTGGTGCTCAGATTATTGGTTCTTCCTTCTCCCCTCTCCCCTCCTTCCTTCTCTCTTTCTCCCCTCCCCTTGCCCGTCATTCGTCTCCTCCTCTCCCCCCCCCCTGTCGCCCATTTGTCAAGGGCCAAGAGGTTGACCTGAGGTGATCTTGCAGCTGGCCTCGTGATACCTTTGGCTTTCCCCACTCAGATTTCCCTCTACATCCCCCTCTCAAGTCCCTCTCACCGGTTCCTTCCCCATATTAGGCGAGTCAAATGTCCCTACTCTTTATCTTGGAGGAGACAGGCTTGAACATAAATTATCAGTTTTGTAAACATTGCTCGGGAGGTACACGAGACGCGGGTATCCAATACAGTGGCACCTTGTCCCCTTCGCATAGCTGGAGAGAGCTGGTAAAGCAAATTTCATCAGTGTGTCTAGGGAGTGTATTGGGATAGGGGACAAGCCCACATCCAAGGGGCTGAGGGCAGCCATCAACATCTTTGCGTCAGCGTGGTTTTAAGGTATTGTGCACTTGATTCATGTCCTCAGTAGATATCCATTGTGCCTCTAGGGGAATAGAATAGGGTATATGTTCAAATTGTCTTAATTTACATAATTCATAAAATAAATTTGTATAACTTGTCCAGTGGTATTCACTTAACTTCCCTTTGATATATTTCTCTACTTTGTCATTTTTATGTGTTGAATTGGAACCCCCATGTTCTCCTCCATTTAATAGATATTAAAGATGCCCTTGGATCTAAATAAGTAAAGTAAATTAAACAAGCTAATTCCCAAAGTTATTACTGAAGTTCATATTACCCGGGAGCCCCTGATTACTGATTCCTTGCCTTCCTGGGGGATCGGTGATAGACACATTCAGGTATGGTTGGTCAGGAAGGTGGTGGCAGTGTTTAATGATTTTTATTATGATTTTTGTTATAAATTAATAACCCTTGTCCTTGATGTACCTTCCTCATTTAATATTCCTCTTATATTCGTGGCAGTCCAGTGAGGGGGTCATACTGGACTGTAACAGTGTTAAGCTGGGAT
Source organism: Procambarus virginalis (assembly GCA_020271785.1). Lineage (NCBI taxonomy): Eukaryota > Metazoa > Arthropoda > Malacostraca > Decapoda > Cambaridae > Procambarus > Procambarus virginalis. Next base: position 35,178,104 of record WNGS01001312.1, on the reverse strand, counting down.
ATTGAGTGAAGAGAGAAAGAAAATTACAACAGAGCTAAAGATGGATTAAAGAGTACAGGGTTATTACACTATTCTCACCCCGTTCAGTACATCGTGTTAATACATACATATACACACATCACAAACAATAAACATATTACCAAACATTCTGAGAGATAAACATATACATTTCCTCCTTCACACAAGTAACCTAGGTATTGTTGTTCATAAGTGTTGAGCCAGGTGGACATGTCACCTCTGCTATTTATTCTGGCCATTCTCTATGATGTGCAAGGGGGGGGGGGTTATGTTCTCAACCTGATTGTCCAGGATTGTTCACCTAACTATACCTGCACAATGCCCCTTATGGACTCTGGCAACTGGGCTGGGGTCTCCAGTGGATACTTTTATATTGAGTGGTGTTTTGTATGGTGTACCTAGGTCACTTCCTTTCCCTTTGGTGCCCTGTCCAGGCCAGTGATGAAAGAGTAGCTGAGCTGCCCTTTTTCTTTTGGTCCCCATCTGTTGTGTGTTCTGGGCTGGGGTCTGAAGGTGCTGGGATGTTTTGTAGAAGCTTACTTGAATGTTACAGGCTTGGATTATGTCATACTTGATTTTACTAATGTGATTCGGCCTCTAATGGGGGTTAGGAATTGTTAGCTCCTCGGGATAAAGTTTCTCTGTGACTTGGCTTGGGTGCGGCAGTGAGATGAGGGCCTGGTCTGGCATTCTGCTCCTTGCGATGGCTTTGTGCCACTTGTCAGCAAGTGCTGATTTCCACTGCTTGTCAGTGTGCTCTTCTTGTGCATGACACTACCATCTGACTACTGTTTGACACCTGGGTCTTCAGGTTGTTAGTCACCTATCCTGTGATTCTTCGTTCTTAATTCTGGAGCTTGGGTAAGGTTTTTGATCAGACAGTAGCATTTCAGTACTATCAGTTCCATTTTTTATATAGTTTGTTTTACTCTTCCTCTTTCTATATTGTAACTTTTACTGCATACAGTTTCCCCGTCATCAGATTGGGAAATTTGGTTGGTCATGTTTTGTGTTGGCCATGTACATTGTTCAGTTTGTATTCTTAAGATTTAAAATTTTGTATATTATTATTTACTTCATATATTTTAGTGGCAAGTACTGTATTTGAGTAGCTTAATTAAGCACTCCTTCTATTAGGTATTAGCTCATTAATTTTTTTAATGTGAGAGTAAAGTGCATAAAGGCATGTTTGTATTTTACGATAATACTGTAATTTGAATATGCAGTACAGTATGCATTTTAATTTAATAAATGTGACTTTGTGCGCAGATGATGATGAACAAATGCTCCCGCCACCGCAGCAAGCACAACCCAGTGGCAAACACACCAGAGAATTTCTGGAATCCTGATTGGATTGATTGAAGTAAGGCGATGATTGACTAGGTAATACAAGTGAGTGCTGTACAGCGGCACGTTACATGAACACACTAATTGGTACTAAACCCTTTCTGCTTCACCCAAGATTCCAGTTCACTAAGCATTTTTGTCATTTTTCCAATTCTTGTGTATCGTCTTCACTCAAAATTATAGGACGCATCTTTGTGCTTATTTACACATCCAAATAACATGAAATAAATGCATTTTAAATATACTGGAAGGTAAACCAGAAGTCAATAAGTACACCAATATTTTTACTAAAAAAAATAGATATTCAAGAAATTTAAAGCACAGAGTAGGCAATAAATTGCTTATGTGGTATGCCCAGAGGGTATGGGTATGTACAGGGTATGCCTCTCTTGGTAAATACTGATAGGTAAACACACACTCAATCACCGAGCTCATGGTTGTCTGTCACTCACTGTCTCATAAACTGTGCATGTGTGTGCCAGTGTCTGCATGTTTGCTTGTGGGTGAATGAGACATTAATAGATGAGACTATAAAATCAGTCTTGTTAAATCAATGAGACAAACACAGCCAACCAGCTGTCACAGCAAGCCAAGTATGCAGGCAGGCAGAAGCACAGCCAGCAAAGCAAGTAGACAGACAGACAGACAGAGACAGACTGATATACCCGGCAAGCCTGGCAAGCCTGCCAAGCAGGCTGGCAGCTGGCCAGTCGGTCAACCAAGCAAGCCAACTGGCCAGTCAGCCAAGCAAGCCAGCAAGTACACAAGTAGTCAGGCAGATGTTTCCAGCCAGCCAAGCAGGCATGCAGACACAGAGAGCCAGCAACCTTGCCTCGTCTGATTTAATCGACCATTCTAGATCGAGGGGATGAATTGGTGTTTTTTTTTGTAGTGGATGAAGGTGATTAATGAATAATAGAGAGGTTCAGGGGAAGGAGAGTTTTAGAAATGTTAAATATAGTGATTCCACCACCCGTTATCCTTTAAAAGCCATCATCATTCCTCTCCCTCACCTCTGCTGTCCCATCTCTTTTACCTCTGCCTGCCCCTCCCTTTGAACTCTTTCTCTCAGTTCTCATGGAAAGGCAGGTTACTGCTCTGTTTAACATGCAACCACAGGCTGATGTCTTGTGGAAAGTACAAATACAGTTGTCATACTAAACATTAGACTTTGTAAAGGTACAAGTCATACTAATACTTCCATAGTATAGTTCTGTTTATAATCATTTTGTTTTCCTAATTGTTTCTAGTTCACCTCGATGCATTCAAGCATGGTCTCACTGTATAATCATATTGGGATCTTTACACAATGTAAAAGCTTTTCACAACATATTAAACTTTACTATATTTCTCATGTTTATTTCACCTTCAAAAAGTGTAGTGCAGGTTGTGATAAAAATTAAATACTTCTGTGTGATAAGCCAACTCCTTTGAAAATTCACTTTAATGTATTTATTACTGAAGAAATTACTGGGTGAACTTTTTGTGTGTAATTTATCTTCCTATCTCATTAATTAGGTAGAAAACAAGTGAGAGTGAGTCCCAGAAGTGTGAGAGGGAGACTTCGTATTATGCAAAGCTCGGTTAAAATATATTATGATGCAGCATGTACCTTGTAAACCAATTTTTTTTTAATTTCAGCATTGAATTTAATGAAATACCAGTCACTGGTACCAGAGACAAGGAACAGATTCAGGCACCCTCAATAAAGACAGGAGGGTCTGAGTATCTAGGATCACCACAATCAGTACCTATGAGGAAAAACCAGCAGAAACATAAGAGCACACCAAAACAGGCTACTGCATGGTAAATATTTGCAACATTCTTTTAACTATGCAAACAATTATTACTTGGGTTGAAGCAGAGGTCTGTCACTTATCTAGAACACTAGCTGGCAGCACTGGTTAATAGTATCTGAATGTCACCCGACTCATTCTTGCCTGGCCCAAATACACTACCCTTTCTACCTCCACCCCCAAGCAACATCTTGAATGCAGAGCTACTCAAGACCCACGAAAAAAAAAATTATTACACTAGGTACTTTTATTTCAAGGAGTACTTGCCATGGTAGCTGTGAGCTAACTTACTATGGGGAAAGAAGAAACTCATGCTCCAAAAAGTAAGGCAAGATAATTAGGTAAGGTATAGCACTTGGAATAGGACGAAGGAATGGAATGATGCCCAACCACTTGGATGGTCGGGAATTGAACGTCATTCTGCAAGAAGCAAGACTCACTCTAACATTCAGTCCAAGTAAGTAAGCTCCCTGGAAAGGAAGAAGTACCCAGGCTTAACATGAGAAGGGAGAAATACCTCACAGGAAATCAATACTAGGTGAAGCAACAATGCTATACAGGTCTCATGCTGGCAAAAAGCATTTACTAAATACCAAGCTGCCAGCATTCAGAGCACCAAAATCATAATCCTAGATAGTAGCATGTGACATGTTGCCAAAAAATTGCAAAAGGGCCTTCAAATTTGAAAACAGCATTAGCTTGATGGAAGACAACCAGCTGAGTCCACTTAACTCACCAGCTTTCAAGACAACAGCCCTGAAACATGGGGCCCTGGACACAACAAAAGATGCATTCAAAAGAACATAACACATGGTGTGTAAGTAGTGAGAGAGAGCCCTCATAAGGTGGTGTGTGAAATGCACCCCCTGGCGGAACATGCCAAGTATTAATTGCCAAGGGTCCCCTCCAGAAACCTGAGTTTGGTTTGACTGGTGAATGTAAAAGTTAAAATTCCTTCATATGTTTTAAATGTTGATTGGATGGAATATATTGCAACTGACAAATAATGAGTTTTGTTTGAGGACTGAAGGGATCGAGTGAATGTGTGAACCTGGAGGACAGAATAACCTTGGTCATCCTTACCTTCTGTTATTCCAGGGGTCAAGGTCCCTGCAGCCGTCTCTAATCAGGCCTTCTGGTTGATGATCTAGTCTGGCCTTGAGGATATATTTAATATTCTCATGACAATTTTTCAGTTCCCCACCTCGTCACAATAAGATGTGGGAGAATAACTGTGCCAATGTTATCACTTAATTGAACATTTTTTGAGACCCAAACTAGAGCTTTCCTAATGCAGGACAAAGCAGCTAGGTGAGTTGCTGCCTCGATGAGAAGAGTCCACAATCACACTTACATGTATCCCCACCCAGACTGGTAACATAAATAACCACAAAAGTCAACTAGGTGATTATAAATGTGTAAATCTTGAAGGCATTTATGTTCATCATGACAAATATCAAAATACTTAAGCCATATAACAGGGCTAAACAGAGCATGGAACCTAGCAGTAATTGAAGGAATCATGTGTCGAGGAAGGAAGTTGAAGGAATCACAAGTCGAGCCTGGCCTCGGGCCAGGCTTGGGGAGTAGAACAACTCCCAGAACCCCATCAAGCGGGTATCAAGCAGGTGTGTTAGTGTGTGGCAATGGCACTGATTCCCCATTAAGGGAGGAGGGGGGAGGCAGTTATCAACTATAAGTGGTCACCACTGGGTACTTCAGCACACAACCCTGCCAAGGAAGTGGGGAAACCAAAGACAAGTCTGGGTTTGCCATAGCTGGACTATAGAGCATGATCATCCATCACTGTCTCAGGGGAACCTGTATTTTTTTTTCCCCAAGGAATATTCCTGCACGGGGCCCTAAGCCTCTGGCTGACCCATTAAGTGTTGCTTGTTTGTTTTACTTGGGCGGAGTATGAGTATTTATGACTCGTATGGTCGCTTCAGTAAGATTTTGACCCATGTGTTTAACAACAACTACTGCTCTGTTGAATCTAAGTTGAAATCTTAATGGGTTTGTAACTGTGCACTGTGTTAGATAATGTTCCAGTGGTCTGTCGGGAGGAAGGCCTGGGGCCAGATTCACGAAGCAGTTATGCAAGTACTTACGAACGTGCTTACGAATCCTTTCCTCAGGATACTGAGGAAGTACTTACGAATCTTTCCTCAGTCTTTGATGGCTTTGGCTTTGGTTACAAAGCAGTAACATTAAAAAGTTTATTATTAAACAGTTTACAAGCATGAAAACTTGCCAATTGTAAGAGAATGGTCTCAAGATTCTCCCACAGCTGACTTGAATGGCTCATTGCAGTGCACAGTGCACCGATCTTCGTGCACAAGTCCTATCTCTGTTAACCCTGGATAGTGACCTGGCATGTTGGGTATCTCCAGAATGCCCACTTAACCAGGAACACGTTTATAATGCGGAGGCCGCCGTATGTCCAGGCAGGAAGTAGATACAGGGAAGTTAAGCATACTTGCCACAAAGGGTCAATGAGTACATTGGCTGGTGCGAAGCGTGAGAGAGAAGAGGGAACGCCTGCGAGGCGACAGTGTGACCCTGGGGTCAGCCTCAACCGGCGCGATGGAGAATAACAGCTGTGACGTGATCGTGACGTGTTCATGACGTCACCTCTGCTACTGATCAGGAAACGATCAATATGATTGGTTCCCGCCCATTTGCTGCAATGCTGTTGGTCAAATTGCAATCCGTTGTGTGTGCCCCACGAGGAGCCCTGCTTCTCTTGAAAGAGCATTCACATGAGGAAGCCCTTGCACAGAGGACGTGTCTTGTTCTGTCTATCGGCCAGTAGACTGAACACCATCCATTCCTCACTGTCTTTTCGATATACCAACGCTCGCCCTGAATCGCAACTGTGTTGTTTAGAAACCTATAGTGACAAAATCACCAGAGCGAAACAGACTGGTATCAGGTAACCCCTGGTGACAAAGATCATTGTGAGTGACCTAGAGTGAACTAAGGCAGTGCTGCCACCTAAGTAACCTGTGTGTGACTTTACCACAGTGTACCACATGGTACCATACAGCCGCCAGCCGCCACTCTATCCCGAGCGTGTAGCCCTCGAGCCGCCCGCCGCCGCCCTCACTGTACCACGTGACGTCACCACCCTTACTCACCGCCAGTGTGTGTGGGTGTGTCGGTTATACATACAGCATGCCTTCCTGCGAGTAACCCCGTGTCAAGTACGGTTTGTGGGAAACCCTGTCATTAATGGTCTCACGTCAAAACGAGCGCCCAGCTGTCAGGCCACCTACAAGTTCTTGCATTAATGTGCCTGAGTGAGTGAGTGAATAAGAGTACCTGTAAGTACAAGATCTTGTCATTGTTTTATTGTGTCTGTCTGTGTTGATCTGAGGGATCAACCACAGTTCTCACCTACTCATACCTGACACAGGTTATAGGTGAAGACACCCGGCGGTGTATGCGTGTTATCTGTGTGATATCACGGCATTACACTCGTCTGTGAATATGAGCTTCACATACACCACACATTTAGTATTGTGTGATTATTATTGTGCATGTTATTGCCTGTCCCATTGTGTTTATTGCATATCATCATTACCCGAGTATCCGGTTGGAACTCTTGTGATCCCTTTGCATACCGGCAGTTAGGTTGCCGTGTTAATGATTGGCTGTCAACTGTGTTAAGTTATGTGGTTTTCCATGAGTGGATCCGAATCGTTTAGCCAGACGTCAAGAGTCTCACTAATACAACCATAGCCTTTCTGGCGCCAATCTAAAGTAAATCAAGCACCCTTTGTATTAGTGGTTAAGTTAGTAAATAAACTACTCTTAAGCTTCATGCGGTGTTTCCGTTGAACCACTTCTGAATACTGCCAATCATTTACTCAAGTCTTCAGCTCCAGGTGTCTCCAACACCGAGTTGCCTATATTCACTAATCTATAAATGTGATGAGGACCCTAGGAGTCCCTTAAAGTGTTAAAGCATTGAGGAGATTCCAACGATCAACGTGGACCAGGACCAGGTGAGGCTAGTCTGAGAAGATACCCTCAAGGACTGTAACTCAACCTTGCTCCCATGCCCTGTACGGTTGCTCTCGTATTTTCTCTGCTGATTCCGGCGGATTCGTGAAGCGTCTGCCACATGTACATTGGTGACGTACGCATTGCAGTCGGGAAAGCAGAAAAGAAAACCCCCACACAATCAACTGTTGTTATTGTTATAAACAGCCTCCTGGTGCTTTGGAACTCATTAACTGTTTAATAATTGAAAACAAAGCTGTGAAAGATTGAGAAAAGATGTGCAGGTTCGTAAGTGTTTGCGTAGCTGCTTTGTGAATCTAGGCCCCTGGTTGCCACCTCATGAGCCCATGTTTGATAAATCATTTCAGTTTCTGTGCATAACTGTTTCAAAAGTTTGGGCCCTGAAGCAGAGGGATGCCAAGCACTGGCATTGTCCCAAGCAGTCCTTTCCCCTCCCTTTACTAGGAGACGTACTGAATCATACATTCTCCTACACCTGTGGAATAGAAAATGGAAGACAACCTACAAATTTAACTTAGGCCTTAAAAAAACTCTTAAGGAGATCTAAGAGTGGTTCTGAATAGTAGACTTCCAACAAAAGAAACTGTGCGAGGAGCACATGCTGCACTTTCCAACTTTAAAAGCGCTTTTAAATACATGGATGGTGACATACTAAAGAAACTGCTCATGACTTAAAACCAAAACTGGAATATACAGCAGTTGTATGGTGCCAATATCTCGAGAAGCCCATAAAAAAAACTGGAAAAGGTGCAGCGACATGCTACAAAATGGCTTCCAGAACTGAAAAGCAAGTTATGAAGAGAGGCTGGAGGTGTTACATATGCCAAAGCTGAAAGATAGTAGACATGATATGATCATCACTTACACAATAATAGCAGGAAGCTATCAAATTGACAAATTTCTGAAACTGGCAACCGCAAGAATAATGTTCAAGTTAATGAAACAAAGGTACCAAAAACACAACAATGTATTCTTTTGCAAACAGTGGTTAATGGCTGGAGCAAGCGAGGTGGTGATGGAAGCCAAAACCATCAGCAGTGTCAAAGCTGTGTGTGTTTGGAGGATGCCAGTAGCATAGCTCTCACCCTGTAATTACACTTGGGTAACAACCTGTGCAAAGACCTTTTTTTTTTTTCTCTCTCTCTCTCTCTCTCCCCTCCCCCCAGTTTAGACACCCAACCAACCTCCTGTAAGTAGTCCAGTGACCTGAACGAGGTAAGGTAATTATCAAAAGACGGCACCAAACCGAGAAGGCTATGTAGCCCCATCAGAGGGCGCTAAATATCACCAAGAATGCCAATACGAGAACAAAAACGCACAAGGCGAACGATATCAAAAGTATCCGATTCACCTAGAATTCTATCGAGGGACAAGTGACCACGAGGGACGGTCGGAAAGCAAGACACGCTCGTTCTGGAAGTCAGGACATTCAACAAGAATATGCACAACTGTAAGAGGGACAACGCAATTCGGACAATAAGGAGCAGGGCGACGCTCCATTAAGTGACCGTGGGTTAAGTGAATATGGCCAACCCGCAGCCATGCCAAAGCAGTTTCCCACCGCCGGTTACGGTGGTAGGAGGAAGGCCACGGGGACACACTGCGTTTGAGAGTACGCAGCTTGTTACTAACCACAGAGGACCAACAACCCTGCCAACGGGCAAGGATGGAGGAATGAATAGCAGGATAAAAGTCGGAATAAGGAATACAGTGGTACCTCAGTTTAAGAGTTTAATTCGTTCCTGGAGACAGCTCTTATTCCGAAAAACTCGTATTCTGAAGCTAATTTCCCCATAAGAAATAATGGGAAATGAATTAATCCGTTCCTGACTACCCCAAAAACCCCATATCAAACTAAATTTTGTACCTAATTCATCTAAATAAACCTACAAAACTATGTTCAAGTTATTACTTACCTTGCTCTTGAATGCTGTAGGCGTATGGAAGATGGTGAGGAGGGGGGAGGAGGAGAGGAGTTACTGTTTGGAAGGGGAGTCCCTTTCCATTATCACATCAGGCAGTGAGGACTTCACTGGTATGCACACACTGGCACATTTTGCCTGCATACCACTAGGACTTGCTTGTCTTACTAAGAATTTCTCTAAAGACACTTGTTTTTCCCTACATTTTAACACTTGTCTGTAGTAAGACATCACATTATCATTTAAAAGGTCAATGCAACGGCCTGCTACAGCTTTATCTGGGTGAGTTTTTTCAACAAAACTTTGCAGTTCTTCCCATACTTCACACATTTTCTTAATCAAGGAGGGACATCCTCTACTGCCTCTACTCACAGCTATTTTCTTAGGTTGAACCTTATCAATGGCTTTCTTGAGACCATGGTGAGATATATAATAACAAACTGTATAGTCAAATGACCAAAAATCCAACAAAACACTGAAAATCCAGGTGAAGAATTGATGTGGGATAGTCACTGGGCACGAGACAATGGTAAACTGAGGGGCGGAGGGGCGACGATCGCCGATCGACCACGCGCTAGGTCGGCCTGTACGCGTATCAACAAACTCGCGTCCGAGGTAACCCTCGCCTTCCGAGACATAATTTTCGAGGAAATCCTGCTCGTCTTCCGAAAAACTCGCATACAGGGACACTCGCATTCCGAGGTACCACTGTACCTTTACGGGAGATGGGACAAGAACGGATAGCTTCCTTAGCGGCAGCATCCGCACACTCATTGAAAGAAACACCAATATGGCTGGGAACCCAGTAAAACCACTGATTTAAATTTACTGTACTAGAAATAAGAAACGGCCAATGTGAATCTCGATGACCACCGGATGGCCAGGATTAAAGAACCCTAGATCCATGAGGGCACTATGAGAGTCAACTACAATCACAAAGGAGGAATGAGAATGAGAAAGCAAGAGACGGAGAGCATAGAGAATAGCATAAAGTTCTGCCTTAAAGACGCTAGCCTCCGAAGGGTGGCGACACACATAAGTACAGTCAGGAATAACAGAGTAGCCCACACCGTCCGCAGACTTGGACCCATCGGTGAAGATGGAAATAGAGTGGGAGTGCAAAGAAAAGTGCTCAAGGAAGAGGCTTTTCAGAATTGTAGGAGGGGTAAAGGCTTTAGTAATACAAGTCAAGGACGTACAAAACTTGGGAAGGGGGACTCTCCACGGAGGCAAGGAAGGAACAATATGAGGAGAAACTTAGAAATATGAACAGAAAGAGAATCCTGTAAGCGAGATAACCGGACAAAGTGGGTGACAGAAAGTGGGTGGGTGAAAGTGGATGAAGAGGAACAGGAGCTACAGGAGGAGGAAAAGTCAGAGCACGACAGAGGCAAGAGGAAGGACGTTGTAAGGACCGCGCAAGACAGTGAAGACAGTAGCGATCACGGTGGTTCTGAAGAGAGAGAAAGCCAGTGTCAACATACAAACTGAGGGCAGGCAAAGCATCAAGACTGCATCAAAAGCATCAAGTAGGTTAAGGGCCTTAGAGCATTCAACTCGGAGGTAAGAGATATGGGCTGACCAAGACAAACGAGTGTCTAAGACTAACCCTAAAAGCTTTGCGGAATCCCTGTACACAATGGGATGACCATAAAGTGACAAAGAGGGACAAAGAACGACATGTATCCGAATAAGTCATATCTCAAGACTTAGACGCAGAGAACTTGAAGCCATGATCGGTGGCCCAAGACGACACGGCATCAATCACAAGTTGAAGCCGCCGTTGAAGGAGAGGTGAATAATCACCCCGACAGCAAAGGGTAAGATCATCAACATAGCAGAGAAAACGCCAGAAGGAAGAGAGAAAAGAAGACCGTTGAGGGCAACTAAAAAAAAAGAGTAGTGCTCAGAACACTACCCTGGGGTATACCCTCATACTGCCGAAAAGGGGCAGAGAGAGCAGTACCAAGCCGCACACGAAAGGAACGACGAGAGAGGAAGAGGGGGAGGTTCCCATGAAGGCCAAAAGAATGAAGTTGAGACAGAATATGATACCGCCAAGTAGTGTCGTAAGCGTTTTCCAGGTCAAAAAGGACGACAATAACGAAGGTCTTCGCAGCAAAAACAGTACGAATATAGACCTCCAAGTTCACCAAGACATCTGTTGTGCTGCGGCACTTGCGAAAACCAGATTGAGAAGGGGAGAGGTGGTGATAGTGTTCTAAGAACTACATCAAACGAACGTTAACCATACGTTCAAAGAGCTTGCAGACATAACTCGTGAGGGCAATAGGGCGGAAGTCCTTGGGGGATGACCCGAGAGACCCTAGTTTCCAAACAGGGAGGACAACAGCATCGAGCCAGTCTTCAGGGACTAACAACGACTCCCAGACCCGATTGTACAGACTCAGTAAATACTGAGACGTGCACGGAAGGAGATGACAAAGCATTTCATAATGAATGCCATCGGAGCCCGCTGCCATAGAACCGCAAAGGGCTAGGGCAGACTGAAGCTCAGAAAGAGAGAAGGGATCATTATATGGAAGGTGATGATAAGTACAGAAATTTAAAGGATGAGATTCAAGAAGAGGCTTACGAAGAAGGAAGGATTCGGGGAGATGAGAACCAGAACTAACAGAGGAAAAATGGGAACCCAGTTCAGTCGCAACCTGCAACGGTCCGCCACAAGAGCACCATGGAGGTGAAGGACCGGTGAGACATCGGGAATGAACTTACCCGCAATCTTGCAGATACGCTTCCAGACCAGTGGGAGAGGAGTTTCGGACGTAACGGTGGAGACATAAGATGCCCAGCAAACACGTTTAGCCACACGGATGGTTCTACGGGCCACCGCACTCACCTTCCGAAACAAAGGAAAAGACTCAACCGTCTGCCGGCGGCAATGTCTCTTCCAGACTGCACACTTACAGCGGACAGCCCGAGCACAGTCCATATTCCACCAGGGAGCGCACTTCCGCGTTCCCCGAGAGGAAGAGCAAGGAATAGAGTGGAGGGCAGCGTCAAAGACAGTGTCATGAAAAAAGGAGGGCGCGAGGAAGAGGCAGAACAGAGAGGTTGGAAATAGTAGCAAGGAGAGTAAAGAGGCGCCAGTCAGCCTCGGCAAACCGCCACCTAGGGAAGGACAGGGGAGGGCGAAAAGAGAAAAAAGTAACAAGGATAGGAAAATGGTCACTGCCATGGAGGTCATCAAGGACCCGCCACCCAAAATCTAAGGAAAGGGATGATGAGCACAGAGAAAGATCGAGACAAAAAAGGGAGCGAGTCCGAGAGTCCAAATGAGTGGGCTCACCAGAATTAAGAAGGGACGGAAGAAGAGAGCATGAAAGGTTCAAGGAGGCGACCCCGGGTGTTTGTCAGCACATCACCCCAAAGGGCATGACGACAATTGAAATCACCCAGCAGGAGCACAGGCTCCGGGAAGGAGTCTAGGAGGTGTTTAAGATCAGGAAGAGAAAGTGGGACAGTGGGGGGGAAATAAATGGACAAACCGTGTACCATCTACGCACAAAGACAGGGGCGGCAGAACAGTCGAGAGGGGAGGAAAAACGTAAGGGAACATTGGAGCAAATCAAGAGAGCAGAAGAATTATGTACCCCAGCTGTCGGGGGAGGGGGAAGAAAAGAATAGCCATGGAAGCGACCAGGACGAGCACCAAGCATCGGCTCCTGGAGACAGACACAAAGGGGCCAAAACTGTGAAATGAGAAGTTGGAGGTCAAGGAAATTGGCGTAAAATCCACGGATGTTCCAATGAAGAAAAGACATCAGCAAAGAGAGAGAGGAGAGCAACAGAGAGCAAAGAAGACACAAAGGTGAAAAAGGAACACAGCACGCTAAAAAAGCACAGTCAGGATCAGGGTCAGCGAAGTCAGGGTTAGGGGGTATGGGTAAACTGAGTAAAGGAGGAGGGAAAGAAGCGGGAGGACAGACCAGAGGTGGACGAGCAGGGTCTGGAGGAGAAGGAAGGGGAGGAGGAGGGGCAGAAAGAGGGGAGCACACCTCAGCAAGGCCAGTAACCGAGATGGAACCAGGGGCTAAAGAAACCCCCACAGTAGGAACAGGGGGCTCCACCACCGAAGCGGGAGGGGAAGGAACGATAGAATCAGAGATAGGGGGTGAAGAAGAAAGCGAAGCCTTCTTACAGACAGGGGAGGAGCCAGGTTTCCACTTCTGACTCAAAGATATAGGCGTCCCAGCAGCAATGTACTGGGCAACAGACTCCAGTGTCTCGATAGGAGAAGAAGAGCGAAAGCGAACAACACAACCATGAGGAGAACGATGGACGTCGGCCCGCACAGTCAGGCGGCATGGAGAGCCAAGAGATGGAGGAGAATGACGGGAAGGAGGACTAGAGGGAGAGGAAAAAGAAGACACAGGAGATGTGACAGACTGGGTAGAAAGAAGGGGAGCCCTAGACAGAGAACCAGGAGGGGGACCCTTCGGGACAGAACGGAGGGAAACAGGGGAGGTGGTGGTGGGCGTGTCCAGGTCTAAGGCTCGGAAACGGTTGTGAGACTGAGGAAGGCGGGAAGGGCGAGGAGAGGAAGAGCGCACCACGCGAGCATAGGAGACACCAGCGAAAGAGGGGAGACGATGAACTTGGCGCCGAGCCTCAGGAAAAGACAAACGGTCCCGGTGCTTCAAGTCGAGGACAGCCGCCTCAAGTTTGTAATGAATACACGCACGGGAGAAGGTAGGGTGGACTTCACTGCAATTGAGGCAGTGGGCCTGGGAAGAAGTGCACTCCAACTTAGTGACCCTCGCTTCCACACGAGACAGAGAGAGACAGGACTAGAGCACTTGAGAGTACCATGCCAAAACCTCCAGCACTTACTGCAAAGCCGAGGAGATGGAATATACTCCTGAACGGAGCATCTGGCACCAACAAGAATGACAGAGGGCGGAAGGGTCCTACCATCAAAGGTAACCTTCACAACCCGAAGGGGCAGACGGCGATGACCACGAGGGGGACGAGTAAATGTATCCACCTGGAGGACAGAATGACCCTGGGCCTCGAGGATATGCTTGATATCCTCATGGCAGTCCTTGAGATCCCTAACACCGGTCGCAACATGGTGCGGGAGAACAGTGCCAACACTGGCATTCAACCGAGCGTTCTTCGAGACCCGAACAGGGGTCTCGCCAAGGCAGGATAAGGCGGCCAAGCGGGTGGCCGCATCTTGAGAAGGAGCAGCAACAACACGGGTACCAAGACGAGTGGGGTTGAAGGTGACAGAGGCATCCATATAATCGACAAGATGCCTATGAAGGGAAAAATCGTCAGGAGTTGAATCTAAAGGTTGGAGGTCAAAGTACTTAGTCCACGTAGCAGGACCAAACAAAGCATGGAATGAAGTAGGATGGGAAGGGAGCATACGAGAGCGGCCGTGGTGGGGACGGCGATGAGAACCCTTAGAGAGAGACGGGTCGAAAGGTGCAGTAGTCACAAGAGGAGATGGAGCCGTGCAAGGGGATGAGACGGTCACTACAGCAGGCTTGGGGCTCGACCCAACCACAGAGGAGGGAGGGAGGGGAGTAGGGAGGAAGAGTCTGGTCTGGGCCTAAACCGGGTCCTGTAGCAGGGGGCTACAGATCCCGGTCTTCCAGGACGGTCCGAATCGGGGGCCTGGTTGCCCACCCCATGAGCCTGGGTAAGAGAAGTCAAGTCGTCATCCATACAGCAAACCAAAATGTAAGGGATGGGACCTGGAACCAAGGGATATCACCGACCAGGGCAGCCAGGGAGGCAGAGCGCGGGAAGGGTGTGTCGTCCCCAGCGGTGCTCCCCCTTTTCAACAGGGGAGTCCTACTACTATGTGCATTCTCCCACACTGGTGCTAAAACCCCTGTCCCCCTATCACCCCAGCCCGGACACCCAACCATCCACTCAGGGCGGCCTCTCACAGGCGACCCCTCCAGCGGTTGGTCCGATGGCTCACAAGGCCCCTACATGGTGCCCTTCAGCACGTACACCACCCAAAGAGGGGGCAGAGGCAACCCACACCGGTCCCAGGGAGGTGTACGTGAGCCCCTCACCACGGAGGGGTGACCTGAACAAGTGCCTTACGTTTGTTACATTTCACAACTCCCAGATAGGGGGTTAAGGCAACCCTCATGGGCCCTAGGCCCCAGAGAGTTGTATATTAGGCTATATCACAAGGCAGAACTCTTGAAGACCACAGTATAATACCTGGATGAAGCAATGTCCACACTCCCCAGAAAGTCATACACGAGTTCCCCTTGCCCCAAGGTGAAACTTGTGAAAAAAGGGGTGCTGGCCCTTAGACACCAGCTATAAAGAAATGGTCATACCTGCTTATACACAAAAAAAATAAAAATGCCAAAATTTGGTTTTCATTATATTTATTAATTCTGTATGCAAAATGTAAGAAAATGCAAAATAAATTAATATTCATAGTTTCTCTGGCACTTAATGTCTGGATCTGGACTTTGCTGACACTTCCTATTTTATCCTCAGATGTTTCACAGATTGTGGAAGTAAATAAAGAAAAACCAAGTGATAGAAAAAAAAAAGCTATTACATCCATATCTGCATTATTAATATAAAACCCAGACAAGAATTCTTTAAATCATCATATGATGATGACTGCATTACCCTAGTAACATTCATGACAACCACATTTGTACCACAAACTGGTGGCAAGCTTTTTCATGGGTCAAGTAAACTCCATTACATCCACATAGACCTATTATGTCCATATTTGCATTGTATATGTAAAACTCAGACAATAATTGTTATAAATCTTCATATGAACACATTACCCTGTGAATCAACACGTGACAATGTCAGCTGCCTAAAAGTTAACATAATTGCAGATTTTGGGAGTACCACATGAAGTAAAATCTGTCACCAGAATATGTGGGAGTGTTTTGAAAACTGGAGGACCTATAGTTTTCGAGAGATTTAAACCTAGGTACAAGGACTCTGGTCACTTATCTAATTCTAGTATTGCTTTTCTCGTGGCAACTAATACGGCTTAATGCGGTCATAGGGTTGAGAATGGTCGAGTGTGCCACAGATGTAAGTATAAAAAAACACCCACTAATACAAATTGAAACAGCATTTCAGCATGTATCATACAGACATGGAAAAGTAAGTAAGTAATTATCAAAAGAAGGCACCAAACCGGGAAGGCTATGTAACAGACATGGAAAAGAGAGATATTTCTCAATAGATACAAGACAAATAATACACTGATATTTTTAATTTTTAATACATTTCATACAAAAAAATCTATGAATAATACAATATTTACAGCCAAGATCATTCTAGGCCAGTGTTTCTGCTGGTTCAACTCCAGGTACTCATGTACATGAGCACTGTTAGTAGCAGAAATAAAAGAATGGAAATTTTATGTACAAAAGTTCAACATACAAAAGTATAAAAAAGCTAACTTTGCACTGCTTACACTTAGGAAGATTTCAGGTTAATAGCATCTACTGATTACTTCTACTCAGGTTACACTTTTATTTAACATTTATGGTCTAATGGAGATCCAATTTTATCTAATTCTAAAATTTACATCTTGCACATACAAGAATTACAGTGAAAACAATGAACGACTAGTAGTATATGGAAAGGAGCAAGTCCATATGCAAATTATTAATCCCTGCACATGTACTCAATTTTAAGCTCCTATTAGGAAAGTTGATTAAAATATAATACTTGGAAACAAATGAGCAAAATAATTCATTCAGTGAAAAACCAAGTTTATTCCTTTGGAGGAATGCCTAACAATAATGTATGGGATTTCACCAAAGAAAGCCCAAGTCAATACTGATTTTTTTCTTAATTTCATGTAAAAAAAAAAAAAAAGTACCAACAATGGCCCAAATTTTGACCTTGCCACCAAGGAAAATAGAGGAATGAAGACAATGATTAATACCAAGAAACCTCCACTAAATATATATAATAGTGAGAGCTGATACCAACCACTGCTGTCCCT
Organism: Procambarus virginalis; assembly: GCA_020271785.1. Classification (NCBI taxonomy): domain Eukaryota; kingdom Metazoa; phylum Arthropoda; class Malacostraca; order Decapoda; family Cambaridae; genus Procambarus; species Procambarus virginalis. Next base: position 35,161,005 of record WNGS01001312.1, on the reverse strand, counting down.
GAATAGCAGTTGTAAAAGAAGTTAACTAACTAGTCTCCCTCTTTTAAATCCCCTAAGGGAAGGACTCTTGCTGGCAGACATGGAGCAGGTTTTTCTGTGGCCAATATGAACATTGCAAATTAATGTCAAAATTGACATTTGCTATGCAAATTTATTAAACTAAATATGGTTTATTAGAAGAATAAAAATGTATTTTAAAGATTGGCTTTATCTCTAATAAAACCCAGCAATCTACAGGAAAAAATAAATTAACACAGTGACTCACAGAACAACTATTTACCAACTGACTGTTTGCCTATTTATATGAATCACTGTAAAAAAACATACTGTATACATAAATACTAAAATTATTTTAAATTAAGTGAAAATATATTTGTATTATAAAATAAGCTGGCCACAGAGTACCTATGCTCCTGCTATCGTACTATTACACTCTCTCAGGTACATAAGTTTGCCCGGTCTCAGTTTAAAGGATTATCACAGGACTCAGACAATGTCTCAGTTGTAGGGATGCAAAAAGAAGAGTTGCTTTTCCATTACAACGTTGCATTCATCAGCCGAGGCTTGCCATAATTGTTCTCGCACCTTTACGCCTCACACAAGGGCAGGTAGTCTCCTCCTACTTACAACCTATGGTTATTGGTTATCACAATTTATATACAGTCATTTAAGATGAAGGTACAGATATGGAATACTAGGTCACAATTTGCACTATGAGGAAGAAAGTAATGAATATAGAGTATTTTAATACTTTCATAAAAATCAAATGTGAACTAACAGAGCACCACCCAGGAAGGAGAATCCTTAAATGACATGAAAATTTTTCAAATGACATCCGAATATCAAATTGAGGAAGTAAAAGAATGATGCCCAATTACTCATTTAAATACATAAAACAAATATTACTTGTTTTTTTCTTCAGGGCAGGACATCAAGTAAAATGGAAGATTTCCATGCATCATGGCTCATCTCTTCCCAACACTCAACACATTACCACAACAACCATCCATCACTTGTTATCTTCAAATTTCAAGACACTAAAAGAAATGTACATTCTAATAATGTCTACAATAATTGAAACTTCTAATACTTTCATTATTTAGGATAATCAAGTACACTAAACTACTCTCAACCACACTTCAGATTTACTCTGAGGGAGAACAATCAAATAATTTTAGGATGAACGAAGGAAAAATAGACCCTTTTAAGGATGATGTATAAATGAAAAAGATGCCATGTATTAAATAGAGCAAAAATGTCAACTAACTATGACAACTTGCCATTGGTAAGGACAAGTCTATTTAGGGTATGCTGCTGATGAGGAGATGAGATTGTTGGCGTGTACACATAGTTGGCACGCACAGTGGCAGACCTGAGTGGAGTTACACCTGGTAGCTTACGAACAACCAGGCCACGTGGAGAGTGATTTGCGTGGATGGACGTCTCTCCCTCTATCTTGATTTCATTTCCAAGATCATCAACCAAAGCACCATTGGACTACCAAAAAATATGTCATTAATTTTTCATCCTATAAGAAACAAATATTTCATATATTGTACTGTATTTTATACGCATGTACCAAGACAAAAATCACTAGGCCTGTGCACAATATGTAGTGAACATTACCTGCAGACTAATTTCTGTCATGGTTGAATCTGGAAGGATGTACTCCGGCTCTTCAGAAGAGGTAACACAGTTGCGCTTTAATGACTGAGTTGTAAATGAAGACCGAGCATTGGTATGGGTAGAGGCAGATTGGGCAACACTTGTGGATATAGGGATGCGACCATTTTGCACCGACTGTCTGATGTGCTGATTACTGACAATGGTTTGGCCTCCCCTCTGATTGGAAGTTACGATGGTTGAAGTAAGAGTATTTAGTATCTGAAAAAGTATTATATGTTAAAATATTAACTGAATACACATGATAAACTTTATATCTTTTTTTTCATTTAACTCTGGATAATAAAGCCCTTATCCCTTGAAAGTATGAAATGAGGTGCTGATTAAGTGTGTACTTGTGTCTAGTTACTAGATTATTTTTTTTTACTGAAGTGTAGCAATATAGCTTTCAATTATACATTGAAAAATGTGTATCCACTAGGATACACATTCTTCATGGTTATGTAAGGATGGTTATGTAAGTATCCACTAGGAAAACATAACAAAAATTCTGAACGTTTTTGTGTTTCAACACATTATCAAGAAATACAGAGAAGATATGGGTTTGGGATTATATACTCCACTACATGTGAGTGTAATGGGGTATACAGTGGTACCTCGGAATACGAGTGTCCCTGTATACAAGTTTTTCGGAATACGAGCAGGATTTCCTCAGAAAATGTGTCTCGCAAGGCGAGGGTTACCTCGGAAGGCGAGTTTGTTGATACGCATACAGGCCGACCTAGCGCGTGGTGGTACGGCGATCGTCGCCTCTCACCCCTCAGTTTACCAGTGCCTCGCACCCAGTGACTATTCCACGTAAATTCTTCACTCGGATTTTCAGTGTTTTGTTGGATTTTTGGTCATTTGACCATAAAAGTTATTATATATCTCGCCATGGGTCCCAAGAAAGCCAGTGGTAAGGTTTAACCTAAGAAAATAGTGCTGCGTTTCGGGCGATCGAGGCAACACTGAAAAGTGTATATTCTTTTCACTGTCCTGACATTAATTTTCGATTTACGTATTTCATTTATGTATCTGTGTGTTCGCAATAGAATGTTCTATAAGAACATTAGTATAAAATGTCACACAAGGATGCGTTAGACCGGCACCAAATAAAAAACTACGTCGATTACACTTGTCGTGTCAACAATACAATGGTCTTACCTCGATGGTGCAATGCTGCGCCATTCTCCCAAATGGGCTATGCGGCTATTAGAGAAAACGGAAATTTCATGGCGGACATTTTCAAACTATCCCATAGTCGATCTCATAACAAACAGAGTTTATAAAAATATTTTTTCTCGTGACTCGTGAGCGAGTCCGCTGTGTGACCTCAACACAAAAAGTGGTAATGCTCTTGAGCGCCGTGATAAAGCTAAAGTGTTAAGAAAATGTGTGAAGTATGGGAAGAATTTCAAAGTTTTGTTGAAAAAACTAGCCCAGATAAAGCTGTAGCAGGCCGTTGCATTGACCTTTTAAATGACAATGCAAGACAATGTCTTACTACAGACAAGTGTTAAAATGTAGGGAAAAACAAGTATCTTTAGACAGATTCTTAGTAAGACAAGCTTAGTGGTATGCAGGCAAAACGTGCCAGAGTGTGCACACCAGTGAAGACCTCACTGCCAGATGTTATAATGGAAGGGGACTCCCCTTCCAAACAGTAACACCTCTTCTCCTCCCTCCTCCTCACCATCTTCCATACGCCAACAGCAAGGTAAGTAATAACTTGAACATAGTTTTGCAGGTTTATTTAGATGAATTAGGTATAAAATTTAGTTTGAAGTGACGTTTTTGGGGTAGTCAGGAACGGATTAATTCATTTCCCATTATTTCTTATGGGGAAATTAGCTTCGGAATACGAGCTGTCTCCAGGAATGGATTAAACTCTTAAACCGAGGTAGCACTGTATAATGAAGTGGACGCAGACACTAAAATATTCATGTATTTGCGGCAGCTCCAACCACACAGCTGTTAGACGCTAGGCTGACCTTGGAGTTTAACCTCATATATAAACTCTCAAACACAATGTGTGAAAAAATGAGAAAATCCTATTTTTTCAGGATTGCTTACCATGCAAATGCAGTTATTGCAAATATTATTATGCCAATGCAGTAACAGTCACAATATAAAATTCCATTATAACTAGATTATGTGTGTGTACCAATTATGTTCATATGTTTTCACAACTCTGTGGATGTAATGAAGTAAAATATATTGGGTCAACCAATCATCTTTTGAACATACATAACATAATAATAATGGAACTATAGAAGGCCTATTGGCTCATACAAATTCCTATTCATATCATTATATGACAGTGTCAGACAACGGAGGAAGAATTGAAACAGGAATTTCCTTAAGTACTATCATATATTAATACATCTTCAGAAGGAATGAATTCCTTCATTCCTGATTCATTCCTTCTGAAGATGTATTAATATACAAAAATACTTAAGGAAATTCCTGTTTCAATTCTTCCTCTGTGGTCTGACACTGTCACATTTTTCATTGCGTGTTAATTTTTGTGATTTACACACATCATTATACATATTTATTATATAAAAAAAGTTTAACTTACCTTCATCGTCCCAACTGTAGGGGTGGAAGGAGAGTCAATTGCCAGAGGATCAATTTCTTCGTCTTCATCTTCATCTTCGCTACATGATGACACTCCTCCATTTGACTCAAATTTCATTTCCCCTCGCTCTAATGCCTCCAGCACTTCTGTAGTAGTTAAACAAATATTAAGCACTACATAAACAATGCATTAAAGGTGTATCACTTTCAACATTTTGGCCAATACTGATACTACCTTTTTAACAATTCCTTTATTGATAATCCGATGCTACATAAGGACCAATACAATACCCAGTACTCGGATACCAATCTACTTTTTTTTTAAATGTTAAAACCTTAGGTGCAATCCCTTAGATCCCGAAGCATTTTGGTAAACAGTGACATAGCAAATTAGTAACAATATACATACAAGCACACTTCCAAACCCAGATGATAGTAGATTGGACCGAATTTGGAAATCCAGAAATGTGCACCCCCCCTCCCCACCTATTTTCTATCTGCCACCTCATTTTCTGTATTTATGTAAAACTAAATAAAAATGAACCATAAAATTGTGTTTTTAATTAATATGCTCAATGGCTTTTCCTAGGCACCAACTGTTACCTAATGTTGCTATTTAAAATGTGATCAGACCCATTTAAATGGAATTACCATTCATAACCTAATATTTCCCATGCACCAGAGACTAAGTTCACAGAACAAATGTTCAATATGAACCTATCATATGATGAATGACTACCTGGAGAACCTATACGTAAAGAGATTTCACCACTTTTCCTTCCCCCCCCCCCCATCCCCCACCTCAAAACCTCGTGTTCAAAGTAACAAGGCCCATTCCGGTGGAAAGAATATACACCAACTCATAATGAAAATGAATCATATACAGAAATTCAATCTTAAATATGTTCCTGGTACAGAATATTGGCTAACTATAAGAGGTTAAAATGTGTCCAGTTGTACTGAAAATATTCAAGGTAAGTGACATACCTGGATATGCCATTGCATCTTTATTCCTTGGAGATCTTTCTTGCCCACTTTTGAACTTCTTCATCCATTTTATGAGCCTTGGCAGGATTCAGTGCCCATAAGCAACCTTTGCGTTGTTTACTGCCAGCCACTGAAAAACAGCAATTAAAAAATGATATAAACATTACTAGCAGACTAATATAAACTCTGAATATAAATAAATAGTAGACATAACTTATTGCTTATTAATCTGGCCCTCATTAACCAGAATCCCTGGGGTACCTGCCAAATTAATGACCAACCAATTACTGTTGATACCTGGTTGATACATGGTTGATGGTTTCTGGGAGTTCTTCTACTCCCCAAGCCCGGCCCGAGGCCAGGCTCGACTTGTGAGAGCTTGGTCCACCAGGCTGTTGCTTGGAGCGGCCCGCAGGCCACATACCCACCACAGCCCGGCTGGTCCGGAACTTCTCTTAGAAAACAGTCCAGTTTTCTCTTGAAGATGTCCACGGTTGTTCCGGCAATATTTCTTATAGTCGCTGGGAGGACGTTGAACAACCGCGGACCTCTGATGTTTATACAGTGCTCTCTGATTGTGCCTATGGCACCTCTGCTCTTCACTGGTTCAATCTTGCATTTTCTTCCATATCGTTCACTCCAGTACGTTTTTATTTTACTGTGCAGATTTGGGACCTGGCCTCCAGTATTTTCCATGTGTATATTATTTGGTATCTCTCTCGTCTCTTTCTAGAGAGTACATTTGGAGAGCTTTGAGACGATCCCAATAATTTAGGTGTTTTATCTCGTCTATGCGTGCCGTATATGTTCTCTGTATTCCCTCTATTTCAGCAATCTCTCCTGCTCTGAAGGGGGAAGTGAGTACTGAGCAGTACTCGAGACGGGACAACACAAGTGACTTGAAGAGTACAACCATTGTGATGGGATCCCTGGATTTGAAAGTTCTCGTAATCCATCCGATCATTTTTCTGGCTGACGCAATATTTGCTTGGTTATGCTCCCTAAACGTTAGATCGTCGTCTGACATCATTATTCCCAAATCCTTGACATGCTGTTTTCTACTATGGGAAGATTGATTGTGTTTTGTACCCTGTATTATGTTTCAGATCCTCATTTTTGCCGTACCTGAGTACCTGAAATTTATCACTGTTAAACATCATGTTATTTTCTGCTGCCCAATCGAAAACTTTGTTGACATCTGCTTGTAGTTTTTCAATGTCTTCAGCAGAGGTAATTTTCATGCTGATTTTTGTGTCATCTGCAAAGGACGACACGAAGCTGTGACGTGTATTTTGTCTATATCAGATATGAGAATAAGGAACAGTAGCGGTGCAAGGACTGTACCTTGAGGTACAGAGCTTTTAACATCGCTTGGACTCGATTTTATCTGATTGACTGTTACTCTTGTGTTCTGTTCGACAGGAAATTGAGTATCCAGCGTCCTACTTTTCCAGTTATTCCCATTGACCTCATTTTGTGAGCTATCACCCCATGGTCACATTTGTCGAACGCCTTGCAAGTCTGTGTATACAACAACATCTGCATTTGCTTTCTTCTAGGGCTTCTGTGATTTTGTCATAGTGGTTGAGTAACTGTGACAGACAGGATCTTCCCGCTCTAAATCCATGTTGTCCTGGGTTGTGCAATTCATTGTTTTCCATAAAACTAGAAATTTGATTCCTAATCACTCTTTCAAACACTTTTATTATGTGTGATGTTAGTGCAACTGGCCTATAATTTTTTGCCAAGGCTTTACTCCCCCCTTGTGCAACGGAGCTATATCTGCAGATTTAAGTGCTGCTGGTATCTCCCCTGTATCCAGGCTCTTTCTCCATATTACGCTGAGTGCTCTCGCTACTGGTACTTTACATTTCTTTATGAATATTGAATTCCATGAGTCAGGCCCAGGAGCTGAGTGCATAGGCATATTGTCAATTTCTCTTTCAAAGTCTTCCGAGTTTGTGGTAATATCCGTTATATTATCTGCAGCTTGAATGTCATTCATAAAGAAGCTGTCTGGGTCATCAACTTTCATGTTGTTTATTGGTGTGCTAAACATAGCCTCATACTGGCTTCTTAGAATTTCACTAATCTCTTTGTCGTCCTCTGTGTACGTACCTTCATTTGTAATTAACGGTCCAATACTGGTCGAGGTTTTGGATTTTGATTTTGCGTATGTGAAAAAATATTTAGGATTTTTCCTTATCTCTTGTATAGCTTTCTGTTCCAATTCCATTTCCTCAGACTCATATGATCGCTTCAACGTTTGTTCTATTTCTTCGATCTCCCTGCTTAGGCTTATTTTCCTTGCTTGTGATAGTTGTGTCTGCCGAAGCATTTCGTTATTTTTTTCCTTTCCTGTACAGTCGTCTGCGTTCTCTTTCTAGAGTGGTCCTCTTTCTGCCCCTCCTCATAGGCACGTGCTTCAAGCAGACCTTGTAAGCTTCAGCTGTCAGTTGAGCTATTCCCTGTAATTACCTAAGTGTAATTACCTAAGTGTAGTTACAGGATGAGAGCTACGCTCGTGGTGTCCCGTCTTCCCAGCACTCTTTGTCATATAACGCTTTGAAACTACTGACGGTCTTGGCCTCCACCACCTTCTCCAACTTGTTCCAACCGTCTACCACTCTGTTTGCGAAAGTGAATTTTCTTATATTTCTTCGGCATCTGTGTTTAGCCAGTTTATATCTATGACCTCTTGTTCTTGAAGTTCCAGGTCTCAGGAAATCTTTCCTGTCGATTTTATCAATTCCTGTTACTATTTTGTATGTAGTGATCATATCACCTCTTTTTCTTCTGTCTTCTAGTTTTGGCATATTTAATGCTTCTAACCTTTCCTCGTAGCTCTTACCCTTCAGTTCTGGGAGCCACTTAGTAGCATGTCTTTGCACCTTTTCCAGTTTGTTGATGTGCTTCTTAAGATATGGGCACCAAACAACAGCTGCATATTCTAGCTTTGGCCTAACAAAAGTCATGAACAATTTCTTTAGTATATTGCCCATCCATGTATTTAAAAGCAATTCTGAAGTTAGAAAGCATAGCATAGGCTCCTTGCACAATATTCTTTATGTGGTCTTCAGGTGATAGTTTTCTATCTAGAACCACCCCTAGATCTCTTTCTTTATCAGAGTTCTTTAAGATTTCTCACATAATATATAGGTTGTGTGGGGTCTATGTTCTCCTATTCCACATTCCATAACATGACATTTATTAACATTAAATTCCATTTGCCAAGTGGTGCTCCATATACTTTTTTTCCAGGTCTTCTTGAAGGGCATGACAATCATCTAAATTCTTATCCTTCCTATTATCTTAGCATCATCAGCAAACATGTTCATATAATTCTGTATACCAACTGGTAGATCATTTATGTAGACAATAAACATCACTGGTGCAAGAACTGAACCCTGTGGTACTCCACTTGTGACATTTCTCCAGTCCGATACATTGCCTCTGATCACAGCCCTCATTTTTCTATCAGTCAGAAAATTTTTCATCCATGTTAGAAGCGTACCTGTCACCCTCCAATATTTTTCCAGTTTCCAGAACAACCTCTTATGTGGAACTCTGTCGAAAGCCTTTTTTAGGTCCAGATAGATGCAGTCAGCCCAACCATCTCTTTCCTGTAATATCTCTGTTGCTCGATCATAAAAACTGAGTAAATTCGATACACAGGATCTACCAGATCGAAAACCATACTGTCTGTCTGATATTATATCATTTCTCTCCAGGTGTGCTACCCATTTAGTTTTAATTATTTTTTCCAAATTTTGACTATTACACTTGTCAATGATACCGGTCTATAATTAAGGGGTCTTCCCTGCTTCCACTCTTGTAAATTGGAACTATGTTAGCCTTTTTCCACACATCAGCTACAACTCCTGTAAACAGGGATGCCTGAAAGATCAGTTTAAGAGGGATGCTGAGCTCAGGTGCACATTCTCTCAGAACCCATGGTGAAACTCCATCTGGACCAACTGCTTTGTTCTTATTTAGCTCTTTGAGCATTTTTCCACTTCGTCTCTAGACACCTCTATGTGCTCTATGTGTTCTCTGGAATTCTTATTGTATCTGGTTCCTTGAAGATTTTCATT
>WNGS01001312.1:35128697-35150679 GCA_020271785.1 Procambarus virginalis | reverse complement strand
ACACCACACACACACACACACACACACCACACACTCACACACTCACACACTCACACACTCACACACTCACACTAACACAACTCACACACTCACACACTCACACACGGTCTCACTCACTCACTACACTCACGCACTCACTCACTCACTCACTCACTCACTCACGCACTCACTCACTCACTCACTCACTCACTCACTCACTCACTCACTCACTCACTCACTCACTCACTCACTCACTCACTCACTCACTCACTCACTCACGCACTCACTCTCACTCACTCACTCTCTCTCACACTCTCTCACACTCTCTCACACTCTCTCTCACTCTCTCACGGTCTCTCTCACCTCTCTCACACTCTCTCACACTCTCGTCACACTCTCTCACACTCTCTCACACGCTCTCACACTCTCACACACTCTCTCACACTCTCTCACACTCTCTCACACTCTCTCACACTCTCTCACACTCTCTCACACTCTCTCACACTCTCTCACACTCTCTCACACTCTCTCACACTCTCTCTCACTCTCTCTCACTCTCTCTCACTCACTCACTCTGACTGGACAAGCTGACCTGGACAAGCTGCAGGAATGGTCGAACAAATGGCTATTAGAGTTTAACCCAAGCAAATGTAATGTAATGAGATAGGGGTAGGAAGCAGGAGACCAGATACCTTGTATCATTTGGGAGATTAAATACTTCAAGAGTCAGAGGAGAGAAAGACCTGGGGGTTGATATCACGCCAGACCTGTCCCCTGAAGCTCATATCAAGAGGATAACATCAGCAGCATATGCCAGGTTGGCTAACATAAGAACGGCCTTTAGAAACTTGTGTAAGGAATCTTTCAGAACATTTATACCACATATGTCAGACCAATCCTGGAGTATGCGGCTCCAGCATGGAGTCCCTATCTAGTCAAGCATAAGACTAAACTGGAAAAGGTTCAAATGGTTTGCCACCAGACTAGTACCCGAGCTGAGAGGTATGAGCTACGAGGAAGCGACTGCAGGAATTAAACCTCACTTCGTTGGAAGACAGAAGAGTTAGGGGGGACATGATCACCACATTCAAGATTCTCAGGGGAATCGACAGGGTTGATAAAGACAGGCTGTTTAACACAAGGGGCACACGCACTAGGGGACACTAGGTGGAAACTGAGTGCCCAAATGAGCCACAGAGATATTAGAAAGAACTTTTTTAGTGTCCAGACGTGGTTGACAAATGGAATGCATTAGGAAGTCGATGTGGTGGAGGCTGACTCCATACACAGTTTCAAGTGTAGACTATGATAGAGCCCATTAGGCTCAGGAAACTGTACACCTGTTGATTGACGGTTGAGAGGCGGGACCAAAGAGCCAGAGCTCAACCCCCGCAAGCACAACTAGGTGAGTACAACTAGGTGAGTACACACACACTCCACCGCCGCCGCGCGCCGCCGCCGCCGCCCCACCACCACCACCCACCACCGCCCCGCCACCACCACCACCACCATCCTCCTCCTCCTCCACCCTCCCACTACCCTCTACCCACCTCTACCGACTCTCTATCTCTCTACTTCTCTCTCTCTCTCTCTCTCTCTCTCTCTCTCTCTCTCCTCTCTCTCTCTCTCTCTGAAGATTTGTGTGTGAACAATATATGAACAAGAAGCAGAACTAGGAAACAGGATTGGTTCGACAGAAAGTGCGAGAGGGCTCGCATTTGAGATTTGATATTTACCAGGAAGGAGGAAGAAATATTTGACATTCAGTACCTTCCTCCCTTGGGTAAAAGTGACCATGTCTTTTTGGGGATAAAGTATGCAATGCGTGATAATCTGGAAGAAAATATGATGGTCGATGCAATTGAAAAACCTGACTTTAGGAGAGGACATTATGGCAACCTTAGAAAATTTTTTAGGGAGTATAATTGGACAGACTTGTTGCTAGGCAAGGAAGTGAATGAGATGTATGTCAAGTTTTGTGAAATATATGATAAAGGCACAAAAAATTTATACCAAAACAGAGAAGCAGAACTAGGAAACAGGATTGGTTCGACAGAAAGTGCGAGAGGGCCAGAGACCAAAAGACACAAAAATGGAATCAATACAGGAAGAGGCCAAACCCCCAATCATACCAGCGATACAAAGATGCGAGAAACAACTACACGGCAGTGAGGAGAGAGGCAGAAAGAAATTTTGAAAAAGGGATTGCAGACAAATGTAAAACAGAACCAGGTCTATTCTATAAATTCATAAACAACAAATTGCAGGTAAAGGATAATATTCAGAGGTTGAAAATGGGAAATAGATTCACGGAAAATGAAAAGGAAATGTGTGAAACATTAAACGAAAAGTTCCAAAGTGTGTTTGTACAAAATGAAATCTTCAGGGAACCAGATACAATAAGAATTCCAGAGAACAACATAGAGCACATAGAGGTGTCTAGAGACGAAGTGGAAAAAATGCTCAAAGAGCTAAATAAGAACAAAGCAGTTGGTCCAGATGGAGTTTCACCATGGGTTCTGAGAGAATGTGCACCTGAGCTCAGCATCCCTCTTCAACTGATCTTTCAGGCATCCCTGTTTACAGGAGTTGTAGCTGATGTGTGGGAAAAGGCTAACATAGTTCCAATTTACAAGAGTGGAAGCAGGGAAGACCCCCTTAATTATAGACCGGTATCATTGACAAGTGTAATAGTCAAAATATTGGAAAAAATAATTAAAACTAAATGGGTAGCACACCTGGAGAGAAATGATATAATATCAGACAGACAGTATGGTTTTCGATCTGGTAGATCCTGTGTATCGAATTTACTCAGTTTTTATGATCGAGCAACAGAGATATTACAGGAAAGAGATGGTTGGGCTGACTGCATCTATCTGGACCTAAAAAAGGCTTTCGACAGAGTTCCACATAAGAGGTTGTTCTGGAAACTGGAAAATATTGGAGGAGTGACAGGTACGCTTCTAACATGGATGAAAAATTTTCTGACTGATAGAAAAATGAGGGCTGTGATCAGAGGCAATGTATCGGACTGGAGAAATGTCACAAGTGGAGTACCACAGGGTTCAGTTCTTGCACCAGTGATGTTTATTGTCTACATAAATGATCTACCAGTTGGTATACAGAATTATATGAACATGTTTGCTGATGATGCTAAGATAATAGGAAGGATAAGAAATTTAGATGATTGTCATGCCCTTCAAGAAGACCTGGATAAAATAAGTATATGGAGCACCACTTGGCAAATGGAATTTAATGTTAATAAATGCCATGTTATGGAATGTGGAATAGGAGAACATAGACCCCACACAACCTATATATTATGTGAGAAATCTTTAAAGAATTCTGATAAAGAAAGAGATCTAGGGGTGGTTCTAGATAGAAAACTATCACCTGAGGACCACATAAAGAATATTGTGCGAGGAGCCTATGCCACGCTTTAACTTCAGAATTGCTTTTAAATACATGGATGGCGATATACTAAAGAAATTGTTCACGACTTTTGTTAGGCCAAAGCTAGAATATGCAGCGGTTGTGTGGTGCCCATATCTTAAGAAGCACATCAACAAACTGGAAAAGGTGCAAAGACATGCTACTAAGTGGCTCCCAGAACTGAAGGGCAAGAGCTACGAGGAGAGGTTAGAGGCATTAAATATGCCAAAACTAGAAGACAGAAGAAAAAGAGGTGATATGATCACTACATACAAAATAGTAACAGGAATTGATAAAATCGATAGGGAAGATTTCCTGAGACCTGGAACTTTAAGAACAAGAGGTCATAGATATAAACTAGCTAAACACAGATGCCGAAGAAATATAAGAAAATTCACTTTCGCAAACAGAGTGGTAGACGGTTGGAACAAGTTAGGGGAGGTGGTGGAGGCCATGACCGTCAGTAGTTTCAAAGCGTTATATGACAAAGAGTGCTGGGAAGACGGGACACCACGAGCGTAGCTCTCATCCTGTAACTACACTTAGGTAATTACACGTACACACACACGTACACGTACGTATGTTTGCTGATGATGCTAAGATAATAGGAAGGATAAGAAACTTAGATGATTGTCATGCCCTTCAAGATGACCTGGACAAAATAAGTATATGGAGTACCACTTGGCAAATGGAATTTAATGTTAATAAATGCCATGTTATGGAATGTGGAATAGGAGAACACAGACCCCACACAACCTATATATTATGTGAGAAATCTTTAAAGAATTCTGATAAAGAAAGAGATCTAGGGGTGGTTCTAGATAGAAAACTATCACCTGAGGACCACATAAAGAATATTGTGCGAGGAGCCTATGCCACGCTTTCTAACTTCAGAATTGCTTTTAAATACATGGATGGCGATATACTAAAGAAATTGTTCACGACTTTTGTTAGGCCAAAGCTAGAATATGCAGCGGTTGTGTGGTGCCCATATTTTAAGAAGCACAACAAACTGGAAAAGGTGCAAAGACATGCTACTAAGTGGCTCCCAGAACTGAAGGGCAAGAGCTACGAGGAGAGGTTAGAGGCATTAAATATGCCAAAACTAGAAGACAGAAGAAAAAGAGGTGATATGATCACTACATACAAAATAGTAACAGGAATTGATAAAATCGATAGGGAAGATTTCCTGAGACCTGGAAATTTAAGAACAAGAGGTCATAGATATAAACTAGCTAAACACAGATGCCGAAGAAATATACGAAAATTCACTTTTGCGAACAGAGTGGTAGACGGTTGGAACAAGTTAGAGGAGAAGGTGGTGGAGGCCAAGACCGTCAGTACAGTAGTTTCAAAGCGTTATATGACAGAGTGCTGGGAAGACGGGACACCACGAGAATAGCTCTCATCCTGTAACTACACTTAGGTAATTACACTTAGGTAATTACACACACACCCCAGGAAGCAGCCTGTAGCAGGTGTCTAACTCTCAGGTACCTATTTACTGCTAGGTGAACAGAGCATCAGGGTGAAAGAAATTCTGTCCATTTGTTTCCACCTTCATTGGGGATCAAACCCGGACCTTTGGAACTATGAATCCCGTGCACTATCTACTCAGCCATCAGGCCCCTGTGTACACGAGTTAATACATACAAGGAGCAACAGCTTCAAGCTCAACAATCCACAATATAGGGCAGAAAATAGAGGTTTTTCACCCATAGAATTAGAAGCCCATGGAACTGCCTACCTGCCAAAGCTGTAAATGCCAAAACATTGCTGCAGTTCAAAATCCAAAAATAATCAGGAAAATGGAAGACCTTTGACAACTGCTGACTTCCTGTCTTCATCTAGGCCACTAGAGAGATGATTATCTTGAATCTTGAACACGGACAAACCCCACCAACTACAGAGCCCAGTGAACTGACAAAAGCAACAATCCTAGCCTTAGATAAGTGAACCCCATCCCAAGCATACATATCATTCTTTCATAATAGTAAAATTATCAGAGGTCATAGCAAGAGCAGACTGATTCCTGCTAGGAATGACAAAAAAAGGCAGGGAGGGAGAATGTTATACTGTAGTTCCCAGTCAACCATAAGACTCCTCACCTCAGTTTAATAATTTACTATAAATTATCACATTTAGTTCCATTATAGATGATAAAAACGCAAGAATAAAGCAAACCGCAGAAAGTCTTGAACACTGAAACTGTAAATTATAGAAATTTGACATGCCGTTTTTCTATACAAGTCTAAATGATATTTACCAATATTGACGTAATAGATAAAAACTTGCAGTGGGTTCATTCATGTCAAAATACAGTAGTAAAAATAATGAACTCATTACCTAACCCTTGGAGTGTGAATACAGTATTCTACAGAAACAAGATGTCGACTGTATTAGCACAGATGGAAATGAGCAGCGTACAGTAAAGTCTTGAAATTTCTATGAACTTATTTTAAGTGATATTAAGCGTAAAAAGAAAACAAAAATAAAAAATGCGATTGCAGAGAATTAACAATGCCGTCAGTCTGATTTTTGTTCTTCACGTTTCATATATGGATGCTTCTACCAAATTTAAAAAAAGATGTAATTCAAATAGGAAAATCCTTAAATATTTTAAGCCCCACTCATTTCATCTATTGGTCACTGGGCAGTATTTTATAAAACCATGAAACATTTACTATACTATACAGTATTTTGAATTGAATGTGAAAATTGGAAATAAAAAGATTAACTCTCAAGCTTAAATTAACATTACAATGCCTATATTCATTATGCATGTAATTTTTTCTTTACATGAAGAATATGTCCACCCTACAGTACAACCAAGGAAATCTATAAAATAAAATATTTATTGGTAGGCTTCAGGTTATCTTGAGATGATTTCGGGGCTTAGCGTCCCCGCAGCCCGGTCCTCCACCAGGCCTCCTTTGTGTTACACACCCCCAGGAAGCAGCCCGTAGCAGCTGTCTAACTCGCTAATTGCCCGTCTTCCAAATTTTGGGTAGTTCTACTGTTACCAGTGACTTGTTATATACAATTGAGAATGGAAGGAAGAGTGCTTCTGCTTCTTTTAGTATACATGATGAGATACTTCCTGGGCCTACACCCTTTACCACACCTAACTCAAGCAAATGTTGCCTTACCTCCCACTGGTAATCTAAAACTCCTCGAGTGGTGCCTGGTTAGATATTCCATCTCTTAGTTCAGGAACTTGTCCTTACTGTACGTATTGTGAAGACATAGCATTTCTTATTGAGTTCCTTGCACATGTCCTTGTCATTTGTAGTGAACCTGTCTACACTTATCCTCAGTTTCATTACCTGTTTGTTCACTGTTGATTCCTTCTGATTTGGCTGTGCAGCAATTTGGGTTGAGGCTTTGCTTTGTTTGCTCCAGTATTTTCATACCATCTTTCTGCTACTCTCCTCACTCTGAGGTACTCATTCCTGGGCCTCTGGAATCTTTCTCTTCTCTCTGGTGTCCTGCTATTTCTGTAGTTTCTCCATGCCCTTGTACTTAGTTGCTTTCCTGATTAATCAATGGGTTCCTCATTTGCATTTTGTTTGTTCCTTTTGGACTGGGACAAACTTGACTGTCCCTCCTTACACTTCTGGGTGATGTAGTCCATGTCTTTGCATCCTTTCCTCTGAGCTCTGTTATCTTTTTCTCTTGAGCTCTTTCTGGTAATATCTATTAGGAATTTTCTTATCTGTTGAGGAGTCAGCATAGTTTTATATACAGTATACTGTATTTACATAAGCTGTGATATGTGCACACACATGCTGTATGTTATACCTTTGTTTTTAGTCTTATATCTTCAGTCACATTACTGTATTGTGATTCATCGTCTGCATACCTTTGTTTTTGTTAATCATTAATGAAACCCCAAACCAGGGGGGGACGAGGGTGTGTGTCTAGACCAACATTCACACATGCCACCCTCTGGAATGGGACTAGCCCAAGAGGAGAATGCAACCCCTGGGAGAAACATTTGAATGTAGATTTAACACACATTTATGGTTACTAACAAAGAATGAATTTTAGTGAATATTACCCATATTAAAATCTTTAAAGCCCTTGTATGCATTGATATTTTACTTATTATTAAAAATTACTTACTGTATGCTTAATAAGTTGTGATTAACCTCAGGTAATTTGTTCTTTACAGATAGACAATCAATTTACTTCTCTCCCACCACCCCACACCTCCACATCATCATCTCTGCACGACCATCACCTCACCTTGTCACTATCATGGACCTCTATCTACCCAGCACAGAACCCGGACTTACCCTGCAAGAAATGATAGACTGCGATATTAAATGTGGTATTGACTTTAACGAAGGACTTGATAGTATGATAACATCATCAGATTTAAACTCTTTAGACCTCTCAGGAATGTCATCTTTAGAGGCTGAGTTAGACTTAAAGTCATTTGAACCTTTATTTGACCCCCTGGAGAAACTTGAAGATATGGATGTCACTGATGATCATACTGCTGAAGAGCTAAATGTTGTTAATTCGTGGATGAATATGTCATCGATGAGCAATTACAATTTAGACTTGGAAAATAGTGTTATGGTTAATCCCTCTGCTGTTTTGCCAACAACTCTTCCTTCTCGCAGTATAAGACAAGAACCCTCTGTAACGCCGAGTTGTTCTATTTCAAGTACAACAACTACTCCTACTTTATATATTAAGACAGAACCCCAACCAGCTGCTACCACTTCTGTACAGGTATTTTTTTTACTTGTATTTAAGAATGGCAATTACAGATGTCACTGACATTAATAATAAATTCTCCAAATTTGGTATAATTTCAAAACTGTTTAATATTTAAAGGTGAATAGTGTAAACAATTAAATACAAAAATTCTCAATTTACCAAATAAAAATAATGTTTACTTTCAGACCCCTCATTCACAGGCAGCTACAAGTGGAACGGTAACCACGCAAGTTACAGTAATGCGACCACAGACAACTGTCGGTCAAATGGTACGCCAACAGAATGCTATGGTATCGGCTCAGTCGACAACTCTCTCCTCACCTCGACCTACCATTGTGACAAGACCCACCATGGCCACACCTCAGATGGTTGTACAAACAACTCAACGCACTACCCCCCAACAACTTACTGTAGCTTCTACTGCAGCAACTACAACGCCTACCACAACACCCATTATCACTGCACGCACCACAACCCCCCACACAGTTCTTAACAATAGGTAAGGTTTGATAGTGTATAAGCAATATATTATTTTGTAGAATACAGTATTTTTTTCTTTCCCTAATGCCAAATTTCTGATAGAACTTGGCAATAAAATTGGCATCTAAAATTATTGTTATCAATCTTTCCAAGGTACAAGAGTGCAGGTAAACCACGAAAGGATCTTCGGCCAGAGGAGAGAGTATTCCCTAAGCCTGCCTATTCATACTCGTGTCTCATTGCCCTGGCACTAAAGAACAGCACAACTGGCAGCTTACCTGTATCAGAAATTTACAGCTTTATGTGGTGAGTTACTAGTACAGTAGTTTCTTTTGTGTACATTTTTAAAAGACGAAAATTAATGGATATGAAGCCTGGCTGTGCAACTAAAGATTTGAATACAGTACAGTTGTGGATGAGTACAGTATTATATTCTCATAAATACTGTAACACCAACTGTAAATGATTCGGGCATCTCGGGATCCCACATAAAATGTTTACATTCTCTTAACATTCTGTTAGTTTTTGGGTTATTAATGCAAATTTGGTGTCACTTTGTTCGCAAGTAAATTTCCAGAGTATAGATGCAAAACAAAATGTGATTTAAATATAGAATTTGTGTGGCAGTGCTGAATACAATGTACAAATTTTATGAACATTTCAGCATTCCTCGTATATTTCTCAACTTTCCTAATTTAATTTCCAACATAAAATAAAATATATGAAATGTGCATATTATTGGTCAATGTTACTGTAAAAAAGATAACAAACATAACTTTCATACTTTTTTCAGCAAGTAATTTACAAAGTTTAGTGAAAATTCTTACAAGCAAAGCAATTGTCGTCTTGAGTGATAGTTGGCTGAGGTGGTCTCTGGATGGTCCCTTGACACTTTGGTTGTTCCCTCTGATAAGCTATGCTCACAGTGTGTTAACAAAAGTATGGTTTCTTGAATTTTGATATGGATGCCACATTTTAGTGTCATTTAAATGTTAGTGTTAATACACTATAACTAATATACATTATATATATATATATATATATATATATATATATATATATATATATATATATATATATATATATATATGTATATATATATATATATATATATATATATATATATATATATATATATTTTTTTTTTTATATACCTTGAAGGGGTATTACCTCTGGTGCAAGTGTAGGGACCCATAGACTCGGAGAAGAAAATAAAGAGTACTCAGAGAAGACCTTGTGGATCCTCACTGAACACTGATATTTTCTTCTCCTACCACCCCTATTCTTTTGGTATGTGTGTATATTGATCTAACTTTATTTCAAAATGTCATTACATATATAAATATATATATATAAATATATGTCGTACCTAGTAGCCAAAACCCACTTCTCGGCCTACTATGCAAGGCCCGATTTGCCTAATAAGCCAAGTTTTCCTGAATTAATATATTTTCTCTATTTTTTTTCCTATGAAATGATAAAGCTACCCATTGCATTATGTATGAGGTCAATTTTTTTATTGGAGTTAAAATTAACGTAGATATATGACCGAACCTAACCAATCCTACCTAACCTAACCTATCTTTATAGGTTAGGTTAGGTAGCCGAAAAAGTTAGGTTAGCTTAGGTAGGTTAGGTAGTCGAAAAAACATTAATTCATGAAAACTTGGCTTATTAGGCAAATCGGGCCTTGTATAGTAGGCCGAGAAGTGCGTGCTGGCTACTAGGTACGACTTATATATATATATATATATATATATATATATATATATATATATATATATATATATATATATATATATATATATATATATATATATATATATATATATATAGATATATATATATATATATATATATATATATATATATATATATATATATATATATATATATATATATATATATATATATAAGTCGTACCTAGTAGCCAGCACGCACTTCTCAGCCTACTATGCAAGGCCCGATTTGCTTAATAGGCCAAGTTTTCATGAATTAATTGTTTTTCGACTACCTAACCTACCTAACCTAACCTAACCTAACTTTTTCGGCTACCTAACCTAACCTATAAAGATAGGTTAGGTTAGGTAGGGTTGGTTAGGTTCGGTCATATATCTACGTTAATTTTAACTCCAATAAAAAAAAAATTGACCTTGTACATAATGAAATGGGTAGCTTTATCATTTCATAAGAAAAAAATTAGAGAAAATATATTAATTCAGGAAAACTTGGCTTATTAGGCAAATCTGGCCCTGCATAGTAGGCCAAAAAGTGAGTTCTGGCTACTAGGTACGACATATATATATACTGTGTATATATATATATATATATATATATATATATATATATATATATATATATATATATATATATATATATATATAT
Source organism: Procambarus virginalis (assembly GCA_020271785.1). Classification (NCBI taxonomy): domain Eukaryota; kingdom Metazoa; phylum Arthropoda; class Malacostraca; order Decapoda; family Cambaridae; genus Procambarus; species Procambarus virginalis. The sequence goes on along the minus strand of WNGS01001312.1, from coordinate 35,139,672 downwards.
ATATATATATATATATAAAACTGAAAACTCACACCCCAGAAGTGACTCGAACCCATACTGCCAGGAGCAACGTAACTGGTATGTACAGGACGCCTTAATCCGCTTGACCATCACGACCGGACAAAAGGAGGTGATCAAGAAACTAACAACATTATATGGAGGACCTATGGCAATTCCACGACCAAGAGATGGCTTCCTGAACCTTGCTGGAATCAACCTCGCAGAGGACCAAATCACTCTTAAATCTGGGTATAAACTGTCACGTTATGTCCAGACCAAGTGAGATGGCCCGGAAAGTGGAGTTTAAGATCCTTTTGGACGACATACTCGACATCGAGACACAAAAGAAGGTCACCACCAAAGACACCTTACAAGCAGAACTTATTGCAGGAGGAGGAAAGAATCGAGGCAACTACAGAAGCACCATACTGTCCCCCCGAGCTCAAAGCGGCAGCTAAGAGCCTTCGTGAGAACAAGGAGATAGTCGTCAGGAGTGGTGACAAGTCGCCAATATGTCATTCTTAAAAAAGACGAATATCTGGCGAAAATGAACCTCATACTCTCTGACCAAACTAAATTCCAAAGGGTAACGAAGGACACTACAGCCGAATTGAAAGCAAAGGTCAACAAATTGATTGAAACTGTGAACGCCAAGAAATCCGGACTCCACCTGCCAAAGATTATTGGGAAATACAAACCTGGATATGTGTATGGAAATGTCAAAACAACACAAGCCTGGAAACCCACTTCGGCCAATCATCAGCCAGATACTCACACCCTCGTACGACTCAACGAAGGCATTGCGTTGATTCAGACTTGTGGGCCATGCAGTGTGATATTCAGTAGAGTATGTGTGAGAGATGCACTATAGCAGCCATTTTATGAAAACTGTAACCATGTTTTCTCTAGAAACTGCTTCCCTGTACAGTACAAGTCAGGCAGTTTTTACATTATGGTTAAATACATTGAATGCTTATTTACAAAAGAGCTTTGTATATATTCAAGTAGGGTTTTGAGAAATTTAAAAAATAGTTTATATAAGTAAAGTTGTGATTTTTGTTTCAGTGAGCACTTCCCCTACTTTCGGACAGCTCCTAATGGTTGGAAGAACTCTGTTCGGCATAACCTTAGTCTCAACAAGTGTTTTGAGAAGATTGAAAAACCAGTTGGTAAGTTTTCATCCACTTTACATAATCATATGGCCAGAAGATACAAAGACCCCCTCCAAAAGATTCTGGTAGGCCATGCTAGTTGTATGGGTCAGACAGAATTAATAAGGAGTGTTTTTATACCACCGAAGTATTTTAAAGTGGCATTTCTATGAAATAAAATATCATTGAGCCCATTGGTTTTGTGTATAAAACCAAATTCTTTGATGGGTAAAAATATAAAAGTTATGAAAACAAATTAACCAAACCACACACTAGAAAGTGAAAGGACAATGATGTTTCAGTTCATCCTGGACCATTCTCAAGTCGATTGTGAGAATGGTCCAGGATGAACCGAAACGTCGTCATCCCTTCACTCTCCAGTGTATGGTTTGGTCAGCATATTTCAGCCACGTTATTGTGACTCTTCGTCTGCTTATGAAAAAAAAATTTGTCTTCATAACTGAAAGTTAATAGGGATGTTTATTTCTGAAGATTTTATTCAATATTATTGAATAAAATGATTGCATAATTATTGCATGATTATGATTGCATAATTATTTAGATTTAGGCTGACCATACCACACCCTACAACAGTACTGTCCCGTTCTGAAAGGGACAGTACCGGTTTTTCATATTTCCCAGCTGTCCCATTGTGTTAATAAAATGTCAATTTTTTCCTGCTTTTCAAAAAAAACTTAATATAGTTCAATCATAAATTGTTATTCATAACCTATAATCACATCAATATCATGAATATTAGTAATTGACGTAACCATAGTCACATTGTTTGAAGCTTTAAGTCTATCGTTGCAACATCAGAGTCGAAACTACCGTTTTTAATGACGCTCTCCAGAATTAATTCAAATTTATTCAACTGGACAAACTTCAGAAATGAAAAGGAGCTCTGACACAGAAAGAGATACTAGAGGTGGTTCTGTATATTAGAGGTGATCTTCTAGAGGTGGACTGTCCCTAAGAGGACCATGTAAAGAGCATATACTGTACTATGCTTTCCAATTTCAAAAACACTTTGATACTTAGTATTTCATGTGGATGATGAAATACTCTGTATTAAACTGTTCATGACTTGAGATAAGAACTGGAATATGCAGCACTTGTATGGTGCCCATACCTCAAGAAGCTCATCAGTAAATTGGAAAAGGTGCAAAGACACGTTATGAAATGACTTCTGGAACTGTTAAAGAAGAGTTACGAGGAGTTGCTAGAGATGTTAAATATGCCAAAGCTCGAAGACTGAAGAAAGAGGCGATACGATCACTACATTTAAAATTGTAACAGGAACTGAAAAATTGACAGGGATTCTTGAAACCTGCATCTTCAAGAACAAGAGGTCATAGATTCGAGCTATGGAAACAAAGGTGCCGAAAAATTATTAAGAAAGTCCTCGTTTTCAAACAGAATGGTAGACGGTTGGAAAAAGTCATGTGAGAAGGCGGTGGATGCCAAAATAGTCAGTTGTTTCAAAACTTCTTATGAGAAAGTACTGGGAAGATGGAGCATTACAAACATAGCTCTTATCCTGGATATATACACACACACACACTTAGATAATTATGCTTCGGTAATTACATATATGCATGCACAGAGACAGTCACCACTGCTTTTTCTCACTCGTTCTGTGGACCATGAAGTAAACAGCCTCATTGATTAGGCCATCACCAGGAAAGACTGTCTCTGGGTTAGGCTACAATAGTGAAATGTCTAAATCAACAGGCACTGTTCCATACACACTCGCAAACTTAAACACATTCATATACACATTCTTGTATATTATCACAAATGGTTCACACGTATGCATGCACTTCAGGAATCTGTACACCAGATGATTGACAGTTGAGAGGCGGGATCATAAGAACGAAAGCTCAACCACCGCAAGCATAACTAGGTGAATACACTCACAAATGATTTGATACAATATTTTCTTTATACAGTACTTGTAAAGTAACTGTCACTAAGCTCTGTAATCCAGCTAGAATGAATTCTATTAGAATGTAATCCTAATAGAATGACAGTACAAAACAGAGAACATACTTGATAACCTAGCAAACCCAGCTCCAGATATTATCTTCCTTGGAGATTTCAATTTACCGAATCTAAGATGGAGAATGGCAAACACAAATATCATAGCAGGGAATGACCCGGGAAATAACCAACCACAGGTCAGAGAACTTTTGAGATTCTGTGACAAATTCTCGCTCAATCAACAGATTACAGAACCAACTAGGAACGAAAACACGCTAGACTTGATATTCACAAACAATGATGAACTAATCAGAGACATCACAATCTTAGATACTCCATACTCAGACCATAAGCTCATTGAAGTACGAACTAGCATAAATAACGGTACTAGGTCTAAGAGACCCAACAAGCGAGAAGGAATATTCAATCAATTCAATTTCAACAATAAGAGGATCGACTGGGAAAAAATAAATGTAGACCTTGCAACCATTCAATGGGAGACGGTCTTAAGCGACAAAACTCCCACACAGAAGCAAAAGTAGTAGATAAAATTGTTGGCCTCGTGGAAGGTCTTACAACCAAAGAGAATGTGTGCGACTACAGGAGAATAGGCAGATATGTAAAAGGGAAAGATCGACCTTTGAGGATCACCCTAAACGGTGCCAAACAGATGGAAGAAGTACTAAGGAATGCCAGAAAATTACAAAGCGTTGAGGATGGGAAAGGGTGGTCGTTAAGACGAGATCTTTCAAAAGAAGATAGAGAGAAGCTGAAACTGAACCTCGCCGAGGCAAAACGTTTAAATGAGAGCAGGAATGAAGAAGAAATCAATTCTTTTTTCTACAAAGTGATAGGGGTAGGCAGACCAGTAAAGTGGTACATAAAAGCAAACCAACAAAATCATTAGAGAAAGGGGGAGTGAAAAATAAGAAGATGGGGAACAAGTTCCTGAAGATTGCATACACCAACATAGATGGAGTAAGGTCAAAGATACTGGAGTTAAGTGATATAATACAGCTGCAGACACCAGACATTGTTGCACTCACGGAGACAAAACTTGAAGATGTTATTTTAAATGAGGTCATATTCCCAAGGGGCTACTCAATTTGGAGACGGGACAGAAAAATTAGGAAAGGCGGTGGCGTTGCTGTGCTGGTGAAAGAACACCTAAAGGTGAACGAAATAATGACTACCAATCCACAAGAAGTTGACATAATAGCACTAGAGATCTGCCATGAGGATGATAAACTAGTGATCATAAATGCATATAGTCCACCGCTAAGCAGCACATGGTCAAAGGAGGAGCTAGATAGTAAACGAGAAGGTCTTATAACGATAATGAGAGAGATCATAGCGAGAGCGGATAACGATAGTTCACGACTGTTGATAGTCGGCGACTTCAACTTGAAATCCATAGACTGGGAAGCATATGAAGCTAAAACAGAAGATTTCTGGACCTGTAAATTTGTAGACCTCATCCTGGAAACATTCTTGTATCAACATGTTAAACAAGCTACGAGGATGAGGGAAGGGGACGTTCCCTCCATGCTAGATTTGATATTTACCAGGAAGGAGGAAGAAATATTTGACATTCAGTACCTTCCTCCCTTGGGTAAAAGTGACCATGTCTTTTTGGGATAAAGTATGCAATGCGTTATAATCTGGAAGAAAATATGATGGTCGATGCAATTGAAAAACCTGACTTTAGGAGAGGACATTATGGCAACCTTAGAAAATTTTTTAGTGAGTATAATTGGACAGACTTGTTGCTAGGCAAGGAAGTGAATGAGATGTATGTCAAGTTTTGTGAAATATATGATAAAGGCACAAAAAAATTTATACCAAAACAGAGAAGCAGAACTAGGAAACAGGATTGGTTCGACAGAAAGTGCGAGAGGGCCAGAGACCAAAAGACACAAAAATGGAATCAATACAGGAAGAGGCCAAACCCCCAATCATACCAGCGATACAAAGATGCGAGAAACAACTACACGGCAGTGAGGAGAGAGGCAGAAAGAAATTTTGAAAAAGGGATTGCAGACAAATGTAAAACAGAACCAGGTCTATTCTATAAATTCATAAACAACAAATTGCAGGTAAAGGATAATATTCAGAGGTTGAAAATGGGAAATAGATTCACGGAAAATGAAAAGGAAATGTGTGAAACATTAAACGAAAAGTTCCAAAGTGTGTTTGTACAAAATGAAATCTTCAGGGAACCAGATACAATAAGAATTCCAGAGAACAACATAGAGCACATAGAGGTGTCTAGAGACGAAGTGGAAAAAATGCTCAAAGAGCTAAATAAGAACAAAGCAGTTGGTCCAGATGGAGTTTCACCATGGGTTCTGAGAGAATGTGCACCTGAGCTCAGCATCCCTCTTCAACTGATCTTTCAGGCATCCCTGTTTACAGGAGTTGTAGCTGATGTGTGGAAAAAGGCTAACATAGTTCCAATTTACAAGAGTGGAAGCAGGGAAGACCCCCTTAATTATAGACCGGTATCATTGACAAGTGTAATAGTCAAAATATTGGAAAAAATAATTAAAACTAAATGGGTAGCACACCTGGAGAGAAATGATATAATATCAGACAGACAGTATGGTTTTCGATCTGGTAGATCCTGTGTATCGAATTTACTCAGTTTTTATGATCGAGCAACAGAGATATTACAGGAAAGAGATGGTTGGGCTGACTGCATCTATCTGGACCTAAAAAAGGCTTTCGACAGAGTTCCACATAAGAGGTTGTTCTGGAAACTGGAAAATATTGGAGGAGTGACAGGTACGCTTCTAACATGGATGAAAAATTTCTGACTGATAGAAAAATGAGGGCTGTGATCAGAGGCAATGTATCGGACTGGAGAAATGTCACAAGTGGAGTACCACAGGGTTCAGTTCTTGCACCAGTGATGTTTATTGTCTACATAAATGATCTACCAGTTGGTATACAGAATTATATGAACATGTTTGCTGATGATGCTAAGATAATAGGAAGGATAAGAAATTTAGATGATTGTCATGCCCTTCAAGAAGACCTGGATAAAATAAGTATATGGAGCACCACTTGGCAAATGGAATTTAATGTTAATAAATGTCATGTTATGGAATGTGGAATAGGAGAACATAGACCCCACACAACCTATATATTATGTGAGAAATCTTTAAAGAACTCTGATAAAGAAAGAGATCTAGGGGTGGTTCTAGATAGAAAACTATCACCTGAAGACCACATAAAGAATATTGTGCAAGGAGCCTATGCTATGCTTTCTAACTTCAGAATTGCTTTTAAATACATGGATGGCGATATACTAAAGAAATTGTTCATGACTTTTGTTAGGCCAAAGCTAGAATATGCAGCTGTTGTTTGGTGCCCATATCTTAAGAAGCACATCAACAAACTGGAAAAGGTGCAAAGACATGCTACTAAGTGGCTCCCAGAACTGAAGGGTAAGAGCTACGAGGAAAGGTTAGAAGCATTAAATATGCCAAAACTAGAAGACAGAAGAAAAAGAGGTGATATGATCACTACATACAAAATAGTAACAGGAATTGATAAAATCGACAGGAAAGATTTCCTGAGACCTGGAACTTCAAGAACAAGAGGTCATAGATATAAACTGGCTAAACACAGATGCCGAAGAAATATAAGAAAATTCACTTTCGCAAACAGAGTGGTAGACGGTTGGAACAAGTTGGGGGAGAAGGTGGTGGAGGCCAAGACCGTCAGTAGTTTCAAAGCGTTATATGACAAAGAGTGCTGGGAAGACGGGACACCACGAGCGTAGCTCTCATCCTGTAACTACACTTAGGTAATTACACTTAGGTAATTACAGGGAATAGCTCAACTGACAGCTGAAGCTTACAAGGTCTGCTTGAAGCACGTGCCTATGAGGAGGGGCAGAAAGAGGACCACTCTAGAAAGAGAACGCAGACGACTGTACAGGAGAAGGAAAAAAATAACGGAAATGCTTCGGCAGACACAACTATCACAAGCAAGGAAAATAAGCCTAAGCAGGGAGATCGAAGAAATAGAACAAACGTTGAAGCGATCATATGAGTCTGAGGAAATGGAATTGGAACAGAAAGCTATACAAGAGATAAGGAAAAATCCTAAATATTTTTTCACATACGCAAAATCAAAATCCAAAACCTCGACCAGTATTGGACCGTTAATTACAAATGAAGGTACGTACACAGAGGACGACAAAGAGATTAGTGAAATTCTAAGAAGCCAGTATGAGGCTATGTTTAGCACACCAATAAACAACATGAAAGTTGATGACCCAGACAGCTTCTTTATGAATGACATTCAAGCTGCAGATAATATAACGGATATTACCACAAACTCGGAAGACTTTGAAAGAGAAATTGACAATATGCCTATGCACTCAGCTCCTGGGCCTGACTCATGGAATTCAATATTCATAAAGAAATGTAAAGTACCAGTAGCGAGAGCACTCAGCGTAATATGGAGAAAGAGCCTGGATACAGGGGAGATACCAGCAGCACTTAAATCTGCAGATATAGCTCCGTTGCACAAGGGGGGGAGTAAAGCCTTGGCAAAAAATTATAGGCCAGTTGCACTAACATCACACATAATAAAAGTGTTTGAAAGAGTGATTAGGAATCAAATTTCTAGTTTTATGGAAAACAATGAATTGCACAACCCAGGACAACATGGATTTAGAGCGGGAAGATCCTGTCTGTCACAGTTACTCAACCACTATGACAAAATCACAGAAGCCCTAGAAGAAAAGCAAAATGCAGATGTTGTATACACAGACTTTGCAAAGGCGTTCGACAAATGTGACCATGGGGTGATAGCTCACAAAATGAGGTCAATGGGAATAACTGGAAAAGTAGGACGCTGGATACTCAATTTCCTGTCGAACAGAACACAAAGAGTAACAGTCAATCAGATAAAATCGAGTCCAAGCGATGTTAAAAGCTCTGTACCTCAAGGTACAGTCCTTGCACCGCTACTGTTCCTTATTCTCATATCTGATATAGACAAAAATACACGTCACAGCTTCGTGTCGTCCTTTGCAGATGACACAAAAATCAGCATGAAAATTACCTCTGCTGAAGACATTGAAAAACTACAAGCAGATGTCAACAAAGTTTTCGATTGGGCAGCAGAAAATAACATGATGTTTAACAGTGATAAATTTCAGGTACTCAGGTACGGCAAAAATGAGGATCTGAAACATAATACAGGGTACAAAACACAATCAAATCTTCCCATAGTAGAAAAACAGCATGTCAAGGATTTGGGAATAATGATGTCCGACGATCTAACGTTTAGGGAGCATAACCAAGCAAATATTGCGTCAGCCAGAAAAATGATCGGATGGATTACGAGAACTTTCAAATCCAGGGATCCCATCACAATGGTTGTACTCTTCAAGTCACTTGTGTTGTCCCGTCTCGAGTACTGCTCAGTACTCACTTCCCCCTTCAGAGCAGGAGAGATTGCTGAAATAGAGGGAATACAGAGAACATATACGGCACGCATAGACGAGATAAAGCACCTAAATTATTGGGATCGTCTCAAAGCTCTCCAAATGTACTCTCTAGAAAGGAGACGAGAGAGATACCAAATAATATACACATGGAAAATACTGGAGGGCCAGGTCCCAAATCTGCACAGTAAAATAACAACGTACTGGAGTGAACGATATGGAAGAAAGTGCAAGATTGATCCAGTGAAGAGCAGAGGTGCCATAGGCACAATCAGAGAGCACTGTATAAACATCAGAGGTCCGCGGTTGTTCAACATCCTCCCAGCGACTATGAGAAATATTGCCGGAACAACCGTGGACATTTTCAAGAGAAAACTGGACAGTTTTCTAAGAGAAGTTCCGGACCAGCCGGGCTGTGGTGGGTATGTGGGCCTGCGGGCCGCTCCAAGCAACAGCCTGGTGGACCAAGCTCTCACAAGTCGAGCCTGGCCTCGGGCCGGGCTTGGGGAGTAGAAGAACTCCCAGAACCCCATCAACCATGTATCAACCAGGTATCAACCAGTAATTGTTGGTCATTAATTTGGCAGGTACCCAAGGGATTCTGGTTAATGAGGGCCAGATTAATAAGCAATAAGTTATGTCTACTATTTATTATATCAGAGGTTTATATTAGCTGCTAGTAATGTTTATATCATTTTTTAATTGCTTGTTTTTCAGTGGCTGGCAGTAACCAACGCAAAGGTTGCTTATGGGCACTGAATCCTGCCAAGGCTCATAAAATGGATGAAGAAGTTCAAAAGTGGAGCAAGAAAGATCTCCAAGGAATAAAGATGCAATGGCATATCCAGGTATGTCACTTACCTTGAATATTTTCAGTACAACTGGACACATTTTAACCTCTTATAGTTAGCCAATATTCTGTACCAGGAACATATTTAAGATTGAATTTCTGTATATGATTCATTTTCATTATGAGTTGGTGTAGTATTCTTTCACCCAGGAATGGGCCTTGTTACTTTGAACACGAGGTTTTGAGGCTGGGGGATGGGGGGGGGGGGGAAGGAAAAGTGGTGAAATCTCTTTACGTATAGGTTCTCCAGGTAGTCATTCATCATATGATAGGTTCATATTGAACATTTGTTCTGTGAACTTAGTCTCTGGTGCATGGGAAATATTAGGTTATGAATGGTATTCCATTTAAATGGGTCTGATCACATTTTAAATAGCAACATTAGGTAACAGTTGGTGCCTAGGAAAAGCCATTGAGCATATTAATTAAAAACACAATTTTATGGTTCATTTTTATTTAGTTTTACATAAATACAGAAAATGAGGTGGCAGATAGAAAATAGGTGGGTGGTGCACATTTCTGGATTTCCAAATTCGGTCCAATCTACTATCATCTGGGTTTGGAAGTGTGCTTGTATGTATATTGTTACTAATTTGCTATGTCACTGTTTACCAAAATGCTTCGGGATCTAAGGGATTGCACCTAAGGTTTTAACATTTAAAAAAAAAGTAGATTGGTATCCGAGTACTGGGTATTGTATTGGTCCTTATGTAGCATCGGATTATCAATAAAGGAATTGTTAAAAAGGTAGTATCAGTATTGGCCAAAATGTTGAAAGTGATACACCTTTAATGCATTGTTTATGTAGTGCTTAATATTTGTTTAACTACTACAGAAGTGCTGGAGGATTAGAGCGAGGGGAAATGAAATTTGAGTCAAATGGAGGAGTGTCATCATGTAGCGAAGATGAAGATGAAGACGAAGAAATTGATCCTCTGGCAATTGACTCTCCTTCCACCCCTACAGTTGGGACGATGAAGGTAAGTTAAACTTTTTTTTATATAATAAATATGTATAATGATGTGTGTAAATCACAAAAATTAACACGCGATGAAAAATGTGACAGTGTCAGACCACAGAGGAAGAATTGAAACAGGATTTCCTTAAGTATTTTTGTATATTAATACATCTTCAGAAGGAATGAATCAGGAATGAAGGAATTCATTCCTTCTGAAGATGTATTAATATATGATAGTACTTAAGGAAATTCCTGTTTCAATTCTTCCTCCGTTGTCTGACACTGTCATATAATGATATGAATAGGAATTTGTATGAGCCAATAGGCTTCTATAGTTCCATTATTATTATGTTATGTATGTTCAAAAGATGATTGGTTGACCCAATATATTTTACTTCATTACATCCACAGAGTTGTGAAAACATATGAACATAATTGGTACACACACATAATCTAGTTATAATGGAATTTTATATTGTGACTGTACTGCATTGGCATAATAATATTTGCAATAACTGCATTTGCATGGTAAGCAATCCTGAAAAAATAGGATTTTCTCATTTTTTCAC
>WNGS01001312.1:35089852-35105443 GCA_020271785.1 Procambarus virginalis | reverse complement strand
AGGAAGCAATACAAACAGGACGATGAGGGCTACTGGCGCTCCTTGGTCTACTGCGGAGGTGGTCGTACTCTTCATCAATATGCTGTGCTCCCGTGTTGCTTTATTGATATTGCTGGCTTCCTTAGCCTGTGGCTTGGAGCTGTTTGCCATTTTAAGGACGCTGGTTTTGGTAAGGATGGCAGTGGGTCGGTGTCGACCCCTAACCTACACTCCGAAGTTATGGAAGAAGACTCTTTCCACCGGCCTGAAGTCATCGTCGTCAACCCTATGGCTGCACCAATCAACGTCACCGCTTGGCCCTTCAACCTCGTCAATCCCTCATTCTAGATGTAGGAAATTGTGATTTTATTCTGTGCATTTGAGAGCTTTGAATGGTAATTCATAAAGAAGAGTTCATTTTTTAAGAACTTTATACTCGAGATCGGAAAAAATGGCTCTTAATGTGGTTTTAACACTAGAAATGGTTTCTACGACATTATAAGATTGTACAGAAGACTATGTGCATTAAAGTATGGAATTAAGTTTATTCTTAAACTTATCCTTCACTCACGGCCGACTTTAATAATGTCTATGTTAATGACGCAAATGTTCAGTTGGAAGAAAAGCAACTTGGCCAGACCAATATCATTTTAACATTGGTAATGCACGTAAATATGGCAGAGTACCGGCTTGTTACTAGTTGTTGCATAATGCAACACCATCTCGACGGATCATATATTTTTAAATTCGCACTTTTAGCGCAATATTGGCATAGGAAATTAACTTTTTGGTAAATATCCTTTACACCGGATGCCTTGTTAGGATTTGCAACTTATATATATATATAAATATATAAATATAATATAATATAATATATAATATAATATAATATAATAATAATATTCCTTGGCATGCTGTAGATCTCCCACATCAAAAGGATATCGTCAGCGACATATGCTAGACTGGCCACCATTTGGTCCACGAGAGACATCTCCCGTCACGCAGGGTGCAGCCGCACCTCCGCAGGTCTCCAGTATCATCTATTGATACTGGTAATGGCTCAAAAAGGCCACCACTTACGGTGGTGGCCTTTCGTGCCCGTGCCACCTTTTTGGGTGGCTTAATCTTCATCAATCAATCGGTCATGTGCTGTCTTCTGCTCCCGACACGCACCGCTTAGCTAAAAAAGTTTTTGGCTATAAGCATATGTATTAAATAAAATAAATAAATAAATGTTTATTCAGGAAAGGTACATACATAGTGATTTTACACAAGTGGATCGATTTATAGATAGAGCTAGTACATACAATGCCTAAAGCCACTATTACGCAATGCGTTTCGGGCAAGAAAAACATTAATATCTAAAACTTAATACTAATTGAGCAAAAAGAATAAAATGTATTGAACAGATAAAAATAAAGATAAAAAAAAGGGGGAACATGACTGAAAAGGCAGCACAAATACAATAGGTAGACAGCGTTGAATAAAAAAAATAAGACATGGGTTGACAATAGAGGGGTAAGGTAGGTTACAGGGAATTTATCAGGTAGTGTTTAGTTTTAATCTTAAACTGGTTGAGAGAGGTACAGTCTTTAACATGGTTGGGAAGGTCATTCCACATTCTGGGTCCCTTGATTTGTAGAGCATTTCTAGTTTAAGTCGTACCCTTGGAATATCAAAACTGTATTTATTTCTGGTGTGGTGCTCATGGATTCTGTTACAACTTTCAATGAAGCTTTTGAGGTCAGGATTGGCATTACAGTTCAGCGTTTTATATATGTATAATACACATGAGAGAATGTGCAGTGACTTAATATCTAGCATATTCAGAGATTTGAATAGGGGTACCGAGTGATGTCTGAGGCCAGAGTTGGATATTGTCCTAATAGCAGCTTTGTGTGTTATTAAGTATTATTATGTTAAGTTAATTAAGTTAAGTATTATTAAGTTAATGTGGTATTAATGTTATTAAGTTGTAGTGTACTCAAAGTTATACATGTCTATGTCATGCAGTTGTAAAATATAAAAGTTATAGCCGCTTCATTAACATGGTCCGCAGAAAATGTTTACTTGTTCTACTAATAAATAAATAGGTCCCCCATGTTGTTGGTGTCTTTTTTCCTCCCTGATCAGAAATTGCTATGATTGAGATAATGTGGATGGAGTTGAATCTGAAGAGTATTGGGGATAGAATTTCAGAGATAAATGTAGCCTCTACCATTAGATTAATGAGAAGTGGGGGAACTTATCAATAACTAAGGAAATAAGTAGTGTACCACATAAAATTGGTAGGATGTGTGATAATAGGGGGGAGCCGGTCCGCCGAGCGGACAGCACGCTGGACTTGTGATCCTGTGGTCCCGGGTTCGATCCTGGGCGCAGGAGAGAAACAATGGGCAGAGTTTTTTTCACCCTATGCCCCTGTTACCTAGCAGTAAAATAGGTACCTGGGTGTTAGTCAGCTGTCACGGGCTGCTTCCTGGGGGTGGAGGCCTGGTCGAGGACCGGGCCGCGGGGACACTAAAGCCCCGAAATCATTCAAAGATAACCTCAAGAAGAAGATGGTATGATAGAATACTTAGGATGATACGAGAATTTTGCCCCAAGTGTAATATTTATATGCGGTGCTTACTATATTAACCTGCAATGTTAAATGTGATTCTTGTACTGTATTGTGATTTGTGTATTTGTATTCACTGGATTTGTGCGCCCCTTGAGGGACTGGAAGTAGAGGGAGGTAGAAATAGCCTATAGCTACTCTATCCCTTTGAGATGTAATTTATTCTTGTCTCAATAAACATAATTGAACTTGAACTGTATTATACAGTTCTTGAACAGGGATGCATGTGCATCGCTGTACATGCACATCACAGGCTGCAACTCGCAATTGCAACTTACTAACAACTTCAGTTGCAACAGTTCCATTCAACTTGCAGTTGCAAATATTTCATTATTAATATTTGAATTTAATTAAAAGCTATATCGCCTATGGTGTTTTGTTTCACCCCATGCACAAAAATAGCCAGCACTCACTCGTTGAACAGTTAAGACCTATTTGGTTCACGGGTGCGTTAGTTTGATGAAGACTGAATAAAATACTTGTTTGTTTACAAGTCATGTGGTTATCTTGAGATGATTTCGGGGCTTAGCGCCCCCGCGGCCCGGTCCTCGACCAGGCTTCATTTTTGTTACACATCCCCCAGGAAGCAGCCTGTAGCAGCTGTCTAACTCCCAGGTACCTATTTACAGCTAGATGAACGGGCGCATCAGGGCGAAATAAATTCTGCCCATTTGTTTCCGCCCCCGCCGTTTTTTTTTTTGTATTTTTTTGGGGGGGGAGTAAAGAGGAAGGAGAGGCAAAGGTGAAGGGAAGTATAGAAGTGGAAAATACAGTGAGAGGTATGAAAGCAGGCGGGCTGTCCGCCTTGCTGACACGATGTGTGGGTGTTGGCAGCTAAGCTAAGCTGGCTCCCTCTTGTCAGGGAGCTGGGAGTGTGTGAGAGGGTCTTCACATGTGTTTCACCATATATGGATGTCTATAGATGAATACTGAGTAGCATTCATATATACACACGCCGATGCTTCCACACATGTTTTGTTTAAGGCTCTGTTTTATTATTATTATTTATCGAGTTGTTCATAAACACACGTTATTATTTATCGGGTTGTTCATACACACATATTATTATTTATCGAGTTGTTCATACATACTCATATATGAACTGTTCATATATACTCATGTATATCTCATCTGGGGATTATATACTGTGGGGCGGGGTTCTCATCCAGAGAATCGAGGCTCTTGGGCCATCAGCTGTGGGAGCGGGGCGTCTCATCTTGGAGCAATCTTTCAAACATTGGGTCCTCTAACATTTCGATGGTGTTCCAGACCCTGGTGGCTTGGTGCTGCAGTCTGATGTTTAGTGGCTGTATATTCAAGAGTTCATGGAGCTCCTGGATTGTCTGATTATATGGTGGACGGTGTTTTGCTGCTCTCCTTAGCGCCTTATTTTGTACTGCTTGCAGTTTCTGCATGTTAGTTTTCTTTATGGTGTGTAGTGGTACTGGGGGATACTCTAGATGCGGCCGAACTAGAGCCTTATATAGGTGGATCTGAATGTTAGTACTGAGGCTTCGGAATCTTCTCAGTTTTCCTAATGCTGCTTTGGCTTTGTTTAGTCGGCCCCTTACATGAATTTGTATCCCTGTTCTATTTATCATAAGTCCCAGTATTCTGCCTACCTCCGCATATTGGATCGGATGGTTGTCAAGGACGATGGGGTCCGGGTTTCTTTTCGCAATGTGTATTATCTGAAACTTTTGTTTGTTGGTGCTAATTTTCCATTGCTTCTCAAAGTTGTTTATGAGTTCAATTGCCGCCTTGGTCTTGTCGGCTAGTAGCGGCTTTGATGGTCCCGGTTGGCAAATTATTTGGGTGACATCGTCAGCGTATGTGATGTATTCTCCATGTTGAGGTTGGGGTAGGTCAGCTGTATATATGTTGAATAGAGTGGGGGAGAGGCAGCTTCCTTGTGGTACTCCACTTTTCAGTTCTATTACTTCACCCAAGTAGCTGCCGATATATTAAGCCTAGCAGTTCTATTGTCTATAAAGCTGCAGAGAGTAGCAGTAAATCTTTCAGGAAGCCCTAGTTCAGATATCTTATATTTTAGGCCTGTGTGCCACACTTTGTCGAAGGCTTTCGAGACGTCCCTAAGCACTATATTACACTGATCTTTTTTCGACACTGCGTTGGCTATATGCTCGTAGATCAAGGCTATTGCTGTATGGGCCCCTCTGCGGTTTCTGAACCCATGCTGCCTGGTGTTATACTTCCCTTCCTCTTCCATGTACTTCACAAGTCTCTGGTTTATAATTTTTTCGAATATTTTACCCGGTACTTCGAGGAGGGAAATTGGCCTGTAGTTTTCAGTTTGGGTTGGGGGTTTACCTGGCTTGGGGATTAATCTTATTGTGGCATTCTTGAAGTATGAGGGGAATAGTCCAGATGCAAGAGCTGCATTTATGATACAAGTGTATTGATGGAGTGCAATCACTGGTAGGTTGGGGATCGCCGGGGATCGAGCCCGGAACCTTAGGACTGCGAATTCCGAGCGCTGTCCACTCAGCCCTCAGACCCCTATTTGTGGCTCGTATATAAAAAACTGTAGTTTATCACGACTAAAGTATTGTATTAAAGTTAGCTTAACTAACTTTGGAAGTTCAGTTCTGAACCCCTTATATACGTCTTTGTAACTTTTCCACTACCGCCCAACCCGTTCTCGCACTTTCTTAGTCAATATTGACTTACCACCCACAGGATGAGTATGGCGTGTGTAATACATGAACTAAACTAACTCGACAACATTAGTGTTATTACACCCTCGGCCGTCCAATGATGTTTTGCTTTGTTCTGGAACAATTTTGGCAGCGACCATAACATATCTGCGGCGAGGTACTTCCCATCCCATACCCGCTACCTGTCCCCCCCCCATCCCATACACACTACCTGTCCCCCCACCCATCCCATACCCGCTACCTGTCCCCCNGCTGTACTCCGTGCGGGTCATAGTCATTTCCCTTCCCTCTCCCTTCGTACATTCATGCTACAGTATGGATCTTAAGCTACTTTTTGGCGAACATGAAATACTCGCGGGAAGGCGTCCAACAGGGTGACCCCCTTGCTCCTCTCCTTTTCTGCTTAGTCATCAAACAAGTCACAGAGGTCCTGTCCAGCGAGCTTAACATCTGGTTCTTGGATGATGGTACCCTAGCTGGTTCCAAGACTCCCTCCTGGAGGACATCAGAAAAATCCAGGAGCAAGGTGCAGTTTTAGGCCTCGCCCTGAACCCTTCTAAATGTGAAATAATATGTTCCAACCAGGGCATCGTAGAGAGAATAGAGGGTCTTCTGCCAAAAATCCATAAAACTAAACCTGAAGACAGCACACTCCTAGGAGCTCCCCTGGGGTTGAAAGCCATCGATGAGGTCCTTGATAAGAAAATCGCCGACCTTAAGAGGATGGATGGGAGGATTGAGGATATTGATGCTCAGATGCACTCTACCTCATCACCAGATGTCTGTCCCTCCCCAGGTTAACCTACTTTCTGAGGTGTTCACCATCTTACAGTAGCCAAAAACTAAGTGAGTATGACCGGTTACTGAAATCAATGCTAGAAAAAGCCCTTACCTCTCTCTTGATGACCTGCAGTGGAAACAAGCCTCTCTTCCCGTAAGACTTGGGGGCCTCGGAGTTCGAACAGCAACGCAAATCGCTGTTCCAGCCTTCCTGTCCTCCTTATCAGCATCCGACGACCTTGTGAAGGAAATTCTACCTGCCCACTTACATCAGCTGGCAGGTGTACATGATCCCAATTTTACACGCTGTGCCACAGAGTGGGCCTCTCGTGCAGGCCCATCACCTCAACCACCATCCCCAAAAGCCCACAGGCAATCCAGCTGGGATGGCCCCATTGTAGACAAGTTGCTGCAGAGTGCCTGGATGCTGCATCAACACAGCACGACATTGCTCGCCTCACAGCAGTAGCAGCCCCACATGCAGGGATTTCCTATTAGCAACCCCAATGTCGGCAACTGGCACGCGTCTCACACCACACGCCCTCCGAATTGCTGTGGCCCTCCGCCTTGCTGCCCCAATCCACACCAGATATAGGTGTATTTGCGGCGAGGTGGTGGCTGACGGGTACGGCCACCATGGCCTACTCTGCCAAAGTACAGGAGGATGGCACTCGAGGCACAGTGAAGTTAACGACATCATCAAGAGGAGCCTCACCACAGCTGGATGCCCAGCTGAGAGAGAGCCTCGTTACCTAACGCCCCGTAACTCTGATGCTCTTATTGGTCGCCGGATGGTATCACAGTGAACCCCTGGAAGAATGGCAAGCAGTTGGTATGGGACTACACGTGCGTATCAACCCTGGCTAACACCTACATTGAACTCAGTGTTGCACAACCAGGTGGCGCTGCCACCCACAGGGAAGCAGCCAAATCCCGTAAGTATAGAGAACTGGATCACCACTACAATTTTGTCCCCATTGCTTCTGAGACACTCGGCGCCTGGGGTAAAGTGCTACCAGTTTTTTGAAGGAACTGGGTTCTAGGCTCATTGAAACAACAAGGGACCCTAGAGCTGCCAGCTTTCTTTTCCAGCGCCTCAGCGTGGCGATACAGAGGGAAATGCGCACTGCATCCAGGGTTCCTGCCCGCCATCTGAGGAGCTGGAGGAACTCGACAACTTATGATAACCATCTTTGTAACCTATATGTAACTCCTTTTTTGTAACAAAGTTCAAATAAAGCAAATATATATGTGTACATACAAAAGAATGGGGTGGTAGGAGAAGAAAATATTAGTGTTCAGTGAGAAACCACAAGGTCTCCTCTGAATACGTTTTATTTTCTTCTCCGAGGCTATGGGTCCCCACATTGGCACCAGAGGTGGTACCCTCACAAACATTTTAATATATAATATATATATATATATATATATATATTATATATAATATATATATATATTTATTTATTTATTTATTTCACGTGTAATAATAATGTAGTTTATGCAAGCCTAAATCTTAAATTGAACATAGCACACATTTTGCTTGAAATATATACATAGTAATCACTCATTTGCTCATGCCAAAGTTCAGTGGCTCCTAGTATGGCTGCCCACATATTCAGACACTGGATGATGACATTGCCAGATAGTCTTCATTTTTTTTTTTTACTAAGGCCCCTAGAAAGAATGTGAAAAGCTCAGGATTTTTTTTTTTACACGAGTGGGGGTTGCTGGATTCCTGAGGAAGCAAAATGAGCCCTGTGTATGTGCAGGACTTAAATCTTATGCAAAACTAAATTATATATATAGACAGTACATGTGCAGTGCAGTCGGTTAGGCCAAAATCATATCAATAGGGCCTCGACTCACAATGCTAATCCATTCCCAGACGGATCGCAAGTCAAAATATCCTAAGTCAAAGCGATTTTCCCATAAGGAATAAAGGAAATTGAATTAATCGTTCCCCACCCTCCAAAATACTAACACTATCGTCACCGGGCAGGCGCGCGGTCAACTTAGGGGTCATGCACCCGACGTGCGGGCGAGCGTGCAGGTAAGCTGCGGTGACACCTGAATGTGTATACTCGTTTCAGCTTTCTCACCTTGACTCCCAACAGCAAAGTCTAAAGTCCGCAAAGTTACCCTTGAGCGCACAAAATCAGTGAAATGTGCATACTCGTTCCATTTTTCTCACCTTAATTCTCATGCTACGTTGCTTGTTTTGGTATCATTGTGTTCGCATTTAAATTCCCTACAGATGTGTATGAATACAGTATAATGTATAAAAGTTTGGAGTGCCTCCCCGCAGAAAAGCCTAAAGTTACCCATGAACGAGCACCAATTTGTACACTGCAACCTAATGTGTATACTCGTTCAGTTCGATAACATCAATTTTCGTGGTACGTTTTTCATTTTGGTATCAAATTGTTCGCAATAAAAAGGCGCGTATTTTAAAACTAGTCCCATAATAATAGAGCAATAACTGGAATTTTAACAAATATTTTAATTCTGGAAGCTCATCATCCAACCCGTCCTCACAAATTCGTATAGTCAATATTGACTTATTAAATACATGCATAGGTGATATACTAAACATAATAGATACCCTTAAAAAGATTCATAGAAAACACCAACCTTACCTAACCTTGTTAGTATGTTAAGATAAGCATCTTATTGCTTCGTAATTACAATTATTACTTAACCTATACCTATAATAGGTTAAGTAACAATTGTAATTACGAAGCTATAAGATGCTTATCTTAACATACTAACAAGGTTAGGTAAGGTCGGTGTTTTCTATGAATCTTTTTAAGGGTATCTATTATGTTTAGTATGTCACCTATGCACGTATTTATTAAGTCAATATTGACTATACGAACTTGCAAGGACGGGTTGCATCATCACAACATTATTTATATCTTTCCAGTGTTCTGACAAATTCCTGTGTTACATCTTCCATTTTGGTATCAAATTGTTCGCGACGTAAAGGCGCACATTTTAAAACTAGTCCCAATATAATAGCACAATAAATAGATTTTTAACAAATATTTTAAAATTTTGACCAAACACCTATTTATAATCATATAAGTGTTCGGACATCAAGTTTCATGTTACATCTTTCATTTTCAAATTGTATCAAATTGTGCGCATTCTAAAGGCACTTATTTTGATACTATTCCTAGGTCGATTGGATAAAAAATGAATTTTATACAAATATTTTTTGTAGTGGACACAAGTCCGGTCCAAAGTTAGGATTCAAGAGAAAAATAATGGGCGCGAGTCCGGTCCACAGTTACAGATAGTGTTAACATACAAATACATTTTATACTGAAGGGGAGTCCCCTTCCATTATCACATCAGCCAGTGATGTTTTCTCTGGGATACTCTCTCTCCTACGTTTTGCCTGAATACCACATGGACCTGGTTGTGGCTCAGTGCTTATTTGTCTCACTACAAATTTGTCAAGAGACATTTGTTTTTCCCTTCGTTTTAACATTTGTCTGTAATGATGCATCACTTTAGCACCCATAATGTCCTTTTTCTCAGCCAGTATGGTGGATATCGTTGACTGAGATTTGTTGTACTGCCTAGCCAGTTCAACAACCTGCACACCATCTTCATATTTACGAATGGTCTCTTGTTTCTGCTCTATGGTCATTCATACTTGGGATCTCATATGTTGAGCCTTACCACTGACTTTCCTGGGACTCATGGTGTGATATATAATAATTACTTTAATGTTCAAAATGCAAAAAAATCACCACAAACATGGAATTTCTTATAGACGCGATCGTCACTAAGCGGGCAGCTGTAGTAAACTGAGGCAGGTCGGACCGCGTGACCGGGAACCACGTGCTCGGTTGACCCGAACGTGTATCAACAAATATCGGAAGTCGATGACACCATCGGATGTCGCGTCGCATTTTGTTATGAAATTTACATCGTAACTCGAAATTATCGTAAGTAGGGGCAATCGCAAGTCTAGGTGCCACTGTATTGTAGATATGATATGTGCAGTTCAAGGGCTAAGGAGCCAGAAAGGTCACCCTCCCAGAGTATTACTCCAGACTGGACAGTACCTGGAGCAAGAACTGAACCGGGGGAAAAGGTAACCGCACCTGTACCAGTCCAGTCATTGGCCGAGCTCAGAATTGTGAAGGCAAGCAGGCTTTCTGCCCAACAATTGGCAACCATTAGAAAACAACCAAACCCTCTGTGCCTCCCTTGCACCCTACAGACCCGCTCCTGTGCCAGGTAAGTCCACTATGGGTTCACTATAGCCCGTGCTACTTGCCCCACTCCTGTGCCAGTTAAGTCCACTATGGGCTCACCATAGCCCGTGCTACTTGCCCCACTCCTGTGCCAGGCAAGTCCACTATGGACTCGCCATAGCCCATGCTATTTGCAACTTTTTGTTTCCAGTAGCTGAATCTAAAAACAACAACCACCTCATTCCCATCACAATCGACTAGATAATTGTCCGCGGTCCGTCTAATTATCACAAGCTACACAAGCTTCAGAAAGCTTCATGGTAATACGTTAATAATGAATAAATATGATATATTACTCATTATAATGTTAGTGCTGAATGTACAACACGAAAAAACATAATTTTAATCTGAAAAAGTATCTTTTTATAAAGAAATTAGACGAAAATAAAAAGCTGGCGACACCAAATCAAGTCGACGATCCAAGCTTCGGTTAGGTTAGGTTTTGTTTGGTTTAAGTTAGATTAGGTTAGGTTAAGTTACGTCAGCCTAACCTAACATATCATATATATTCATTACTAACGTATTGCCAGGAAGCTTTCTGAAGCTTGTGTAGCTTGTGGTAGCTTGTGGTAATTAGACGGACCCATGGTCCGGGGCAGACCGAAACGTCGTTGTCTCATCTTCTGGTGTGTGGTTTAGTCATCTTATCCAAGCCAAACCAATCCGTCCCAAGACAACCTAGCCTAAGCTAATCCACACCACCCTATTCTAACCGAGTCTAACACACTAACCTAATACATCTTAATCTAACAATATACACACTAAATGGAGCTATAAAGTTTCCCGTCGGGAAACCAATCGTCGTCTCTAAGTAAGCAATTTTCCTCGTAAGGATAACTGGAATGAAGGCCGTAATTAGACGCTGTATGTCACCGAGTCTGGAAATGAGGGGACATTTAATAACAATCATCTACATTTCATATGGAGAACAACATACCTGTAAGGAGGGCGAGAGGCAGAGTAGCACCCACACACACACATACACCCTTGTGTTGTTGTTAATTGAAGGGCGACGGTCACCTAGACGCATGTATCCTGTCCATCCGGATTCCCACTATGAAGGAACAATATTCTTTTACAAACCCGCCCTCGACTCAAGTCCATTCCATCCAGCGGTCGACCCCACAGACGCATTTTCATAAATGTTTTTTTTTACATGCCGTTCATTCAAACGGGAATTTTCTAAATGTAAATTAATATTATAATATATCAGCATATTGTGCATATATAGGCATAGGTTAGGTTAGGTGTTTAGCTTCTGTTGGCGATTATTTGTATTTGTAGTACGTGGGTGAAGCATTTATAGCGTTGAGGTTCGAACACAAGTCGTCAGTGAAGCACTTGTTCCGAAGTGTTCGAAAGTCAACAGTTGTGAGTCGTGTGTAAACCGTTTTTCATTCATAACCAACCCGTTCTATAAACAAAGACCCAAAAGTGATTCCATCCACCCGCTAACCCCAGCTGTTTATGAATGAAAAACGGTTTACATGCGACTAAACACAACCCGTCCTCGACTCAAGTCCATTACATTCAGCGGTCGACCCCACAGACGCATTCATAAATTTTAACATGCTGTTCATTCAAACGGGAATTTTCTCAAGTATAAATTAATATTATAATATATTGGCATATTGTGTATATATAGGCATAGGATAGGTTAGGTCAGGTGTTTAGGTTCTGTTGGCGATTATTTGTATTTGTAGTACGTGGGTGAAGCATTTATAGCGTTGTGATTTGAACAAAATTCGTCAGTGAAGCACTTGTTCCGGATATGTTCGAACGCCAGCAGTTGTGAGTCGTGTGTAAACCTCTTTTCATTCATAACAAGGGTTTTGGCGGGTGCATGGAATCACTTTTGGATCTTTGTTTGGAGGACGGGCTGAATTAATGGACTTGAGTCGAGGACGGTTTGCACAAACAGGGTAAACGAAGCTCCGAAGGAACGTCTCAATGTACCTTCTTGTATTTATATGAATAAATAAATAATAAATAAAGATCGCCCAGCAGGTGCAAGGAAGAAGCAGTGGAGAGTCAATTAACGAGCCCCTTGACCAACATTTGGGAGAAAGGAACGGCGACGATTAAGGCTAGCCATGTGGCAGTAGGAAACGGGACCCAAAAAAGTGTACCCTCGTGGTGATGAGGTGCAGAGCAGCACTGTGAATTCTGGGGTTGGTACACAGATATTAAACCACTGCACCAGTCTCCGTGGTGCATCGCTTTTGCTCGAGATTGAATCTGCTGGTGCACCAGCAGATTCGCATCGCTGGTGCTCGAGACGGACAACGGGAGAGACATCTCTCGCCAACACATCACAATGCGCAGTGTTTGGATCATAATGCGACCCAAACGTCTTAAGGTCAGAGCGACTCCACTTGACGGTCATGCTATCGGAAAAAGCAATATTTTAAAGGTCCACGTAACTGGCCTCAAACCCGCTGACATTAGTCAGGAAGGTGAAGATATCGTGCTCTACTTTTCATGTGAAGAGGAGCTAGAAAAACTCCTCACTATAACGATGTCCTTCTTCGCAAAGAGCTCCACCTACATCTTCACTTCCCACGTCAGTTCCTGGCCGGAAGAACTGTGTTTACCAGCAGGACCAGCCAGTGGATTGCTGAGCGATCTCAACATCATATCATGGTCAATATCGAGGACGAAAATCCAAACCTGTCGGTATTCAACCTGGAGTTCTGCAACACCGACAAAACATCAATGAAGATTACGTTCACCACCATAGCCTGCGGCCACCCAGGCTGCCACACAAGGATTCTACTGCTTCGGCCTAAAAATACCACCCCACCAAATAAAAAAGGAACGATACCATGAGATCTAGCAGTGCTTTGCCCGAAACGCTGCGCGTGCTAGTGGCTTTACAAGATTGTAATTACCAAGTTATGTATCCCCACATTCACAATGTACCTTCTTGTAATGTTAAAATAAATAAATAAATAAATAAATAAATAAATTTAAGTGCTACGAGCTCTCCCACCCGACCAACAAATGCCAGCCCCTGTCCAGAGGTGCAGCCTGTGCGCACTGGACCATCACTACTCCATATACAAGGCAACAGTCCATCGCTGCTTGCTCTGTGATGGCAATCACCCTGCAATTTCCTACCGCTGCCCCCGCAGACAGGAAGCATCAAGGCCCAGGTTGAAGCCAAGAGAAAAACCTTCTACCTCCTCGACCAGAGCCCCAAGCGTTCAACCCACCACCTTAGCTCTCACTAATCGACCAGAAGACTTCCCGGTCTTACCAGCATGTGGCTCCTCCCAGCAGGCGAACCGTACAGCCTTCCCATGGGGACCCAAGGTCCCACAGGCTCTTTCACAGCCCCCTGCATCACGTGCAGGCATTATCCTGGTCTTCTTAAACTAACGGGAAAGGCTTGCAGGACCTGACAACCAGCGCTTTGTTAGAGAACTGAACGCATTATACATAGACAATGGCCTGGCCCCATCATAGCCACTAGCGTAAATCTCACAGCTCCTCTACCACTCCGGAGACTACCACCAGGACGACCGTGCGGTCAACTTCAACACCGACTCAGAACCGCCCATGACCCGGGCGACACAAACAGAGGTAATTCCTTCTCCAGCTCCCAACACTCCTACCATCACAGTCTCAGCAGCCGCGCTAGCAGACGTGCTGTCTACAAACGATAACAGCACCACCAGCGCTCCTGAAATAGCTACAACCACCAACAACGACACCTAAGCCTACCTAAGGCTGCGAGGCGAAAGACAAAAACACCCACTACGGAGGTTACGGACTCCTCAGACGAGGAAATCATAGTAGGAGCTCCAGCGCCGCATCACAAATACGACACATACACGGTTCAAGACTTCCTCATGGAGGCCACGTCACCAAACTCCAGCGACAGCACTACTCAGCCAAAGTCGCAGGCAAAGAAAAAAACGGAAAACCTAGAGGTCGACACTAATCACACCAGCTCCATAACTGGTATAGCCAGCCCTCCAGGCTGAAACCCCTCCATCGCCAGATCTCTAGTATCAGCTACTGGTACAGATAATGGCTCTAAAGAGCATCCACTTACGGGCTCACCATAGCCCGTGCTACGGAACTTATTGTTCTGAGTAGCGAATCTTAAACACAACAACAACAACTCCGTGGTGCAGTGTAGCGGAAGTAAGATCCACTGCGATATGGTACGACAAGCCACTGGTTACTCCTCTTTCATGCCTGGCAAAAAGATATCCAGAGACATGCAGTAGCCATACACAGACTCAGACTTGGTTACAAGTGCTGCTGGGAGGTAATGAACCCAATAGTTAAAGAGTGTCACATCTGTGAAACTGAAGCAGAGGCGCCACTATTGCACTACTTACTGGAATGTGAAGCTACTGAACCCCTGCGCATCAAACTCAACATTACTCCAATGACAGCAGTTGCATTAGATGCACATTCCACCGCGACTACAATAATTAGAAAAGCTGTTGAGGAATGGGACTCATTAGTGAGCATTCTGCATCTACATCCGCCACCAAGATAATGTTAATAAAAACAAGATTAAAACCAGTGCACTAAAACAGAAGCGATAAATAAGCAGGGAAAAGGAGAAATCCCTCCTTCATTTTAAACTTAGACCAAATATCACAGGAAAAAGGTTATCACGTATAACCAAACTCAATTACGGGCTCACCATAGCCCGTGCTACGTGGACACTTCGTCTGAGTAGCTAAATCTTTAACAACAACAAATCATGGTGCAGTGGTAAGACACCAACCCATCCTCGACTCAGTCCATACATTCAGCGGTCAACCCCACAGACGCATTTCAAATTTTAAATGCTGTTCATTCAAAACGGGAATTTCTCAAGTATAAATTAATATTATAACTATTAGCATAGTGTATAAATAGGCATAGATTAGGTTAGGTCAGGTGTTTAGGTTCTGCTGGCGATTATTTGTATTTGTAGTACGTGGATGAAGCATTTACAGCGTTGTGGTTCGAAAAAATTGTCAGTGAAGCACTTGTTCCAGATATGTTCGAACGTCAGCAGTTGAGTCGTGTGTAAACCGCTTTTCATTCATAAACAGGGGGTTTGGCGGGTGCATGGAATCACCTTTGGATCTTGTTTGGAGGAACGTTCTGAAAGCACACTCGCACTGGCGATTTCGCTGAGCGGCTTTGTCCATGGGTGTCGTCTGCCTGGGGAGGATTTATTGGGCGCAAATCCTTAAGTGTAGCCCTCTGGATTCAACTCAACAGTAATAATTGTGTAACTTGGTTGTAACAACGA
>WNGS01001312.1:35068603-35089752 GCA_020271785.1 Procambarus virginalis | reverse complement strand
GGCAGATTCTGGTAGGCACTCGTGACTTGCAAGGACCTGGTGGGGTGGTTTAGGCTTGGTGCTAACCAGGCAGGTAACTCGAGGGAGTCATGAAGGAGACGCCACCAGAAAGGGGCTTGTTATAATTTGAGCCGATATGGGGGTCTAGAGTATTATGGAGAAGGGCCAGCAGTTAGAATCAGGATGTATCAAACTTAGGGGAGATCAGATAGGCCCGGCCCCCTATAAGAACATAAATAATATAAGTAAGTGGCTTGAGGTCAATACGTCAGCCTAGAGGTTTGATCACTGCTCCCCTACACAGAATGAATGTATACTCCTTTAAAACTAACTTATTTATTAAACCCTCTTAACAACCAACAGGGAGGCCTGGTCGAGGACCGGGCCGCGGGACACTAAAAAAGCCCCGAAATCATCTCAGATAACCCCCCATATACATTAAATAACAATAACGATAATTACTTTACCACACTATCTTACGTTTAAAAGCCTTGGTCCATATAGATAGGATACAAGGTTTTACAATTGGGACAAGCTAGGGTAAAGTCTACTAGACAAGGGACACTAGCAAGGACTCTAGGTAGCTTAATAGTACCACTTGAGCATACGTGGTTCCACCGAGACCCTTAGAGTAATTTAGCAATATAAACACTAGCGTAACCTACACACATTGCTACACACTTATGCCAGAAAACGAACATGCAGCACGATACTTAGCTTTGTAAACTAGACACAGGATAAGGTAAGGGAAGAGGAGGAGGAAGAGAATCAAGGCAGAGTCCCACAGGTAGGTCTCTGCACCACACAGCCCGAACAGAGAAGAACGCAGGAGCCTCCAGTCTCGGCTCTCTCCAGCTGTTACTGGGAGACAACAGCTGATCGTGCCGCTGTAAACATTACAAATTTTCACCGACGTAAAAACTGGTTACTTTAATAGTTCTAAGAATAGTTGATAATTAGTTCGATTAGTTTGATGAGTTGATAACAAAAACAAGCTCAAGAGTCTGAATGCTCTGTGAGAAACAAGATTCGTCTTACGTCTGGCAATGAAGATAGGAACAAAGGCGCGTCGACAAGCGCACCAAATAACGTAAAGTAGTTTATTAATAGCTCAATTTGACCTCTGGTTTCCACTGAGGAACCCAGGGTCGTAAACAGGGCTTTTAATTACATTCAATGCTGATTTTTCAAGCAATAACTTGTTGTATTTCACTCACCCTTTCTGGCTTATTTCCTCAGTTTTGGTTAGTTTTCCGATTCCCAAGATTCCTTCGCCTCAGAGAGCCAGACTCTGGTCTTGACACTCTCTGTAGGACATTGTCTTCAGTGACAGTGTCTCGGAGGCATGATTCTTAGTTTTTGCGGTACAGTACATCAGGAATCCACAGCTGTTCAACATACTCCCAGCAAGCATTAGAAATATTTCCAGAATGATGGTGGAGATATTTAAGAGGCACTTGGACAGATTCTTGCAAGAAGTGCTGAAAACCAGGCTGTAGTGATATGTGGGCCTGTGAGCTGCTTCAAGAACAGCCTGTTGGATAAAGTTATTGCAAGTAGTCTCGCCCTAGGCTGGGCTCGGGGAGTAAAGAACTTTCGAAAGCATCTCCAGGTATGCTCTAGGTACTAGTGTGTGATCATTGGTAAGATAATGATGACTTCCAGAATAGGAGTTTCATTACATTTAACTCTTGATTATTATCTTTTGTATTAATGTAACTATTAAACTACACTTCATTTAAAGGAATTGTAACTTTCAATGCTTTGCTTAATCTAACATAACAAAATTTAGTGTTTTACATACTATTCAGGGGCTTATATACCAGTGAATCTTTTCTTTGGTGGTAAAGGTGGCATGGTTCAAGAAGCCCAGATCATCACCGTTCCAGAAGCCCTGAGCGCGTGGGTATCGGGAAAAAACGAGAAAAAGGCTGCTTGATATTAAGGAGAAGCAGGAACCAAAAAAACTTCAAGTTTTGATAGAGGAAGAACAACAGGAATTGGCTGGTGAGGAAGCAGCAGAAGATGAAGAAGTAAAACCAGCATGGATACGATCAGCTCCAGCCGACCTTTATTACCAGCGAGATGATAAGTAAGTTAGCTTTTTCAAATTAACATTCATATTATCATTATTTATACTGTGGTTGATATTTTTGTTCTTATGGCATAGGAATGTGGTTACACAGAATGTTGTGGGGTGGGTGGGTGGGGAATTTGAATTATGTTGATTGTGGATTACCTAATCAGCCTGCTTCCAACTGCAGCCATGTGTGTGTTGGCACTACACACACGTCCACGACAGCTCACTTGTACTTGCCAGGGCGCTCACTGCTTGCGTTAGGGCACATTCGTATGTTGGTTAATCACTTGGGTCGGACAGTAGAGCGACAGTCTCACTTCATGTAGGTCGGTGTTCAACCCCGACTGTTCAAGTGGTTAGACACCATTCCTTTCCACCCGTCCCATCCCAAATCCTTATCCTGACCCATTCCAAGTGCTATAGAATCATAATGGCTGAGCACTTTCCCCTGATAATTCCTTTCCTTCCTTTACTTCACACACTATGGACATCACATTCCTGATTTCACCCTGGATTCATTTCAGACCATGAAAATTGCTGTTTGGGGGGGGGGGGTGTTTGGTTACATGACAATATTTCTTGAATCATTTAACTTAGGCTGGTAAGGTAGAGCCTTCCTCTACCCGCACACCAGTTCCGCTACAAATTTAGGCGAGACTAGCCCCCAAGCATCTGACCTCCAACTTTGTCCAAAGACATTCTCTCGCTGATATAGGGGAAGTATCGGAGGAAAGCGCCAAGCCATTAAGACTGTATAGGACGCACACACACACACACACACACACACACACACACACACACACACACACACCCAAGCAAATGTAATGTAATGAAGATAGGGGTAGGAAGCAGGAGACCAGATACAAGGTATCATTTGGGAGAAGAAATACTTCAAGAGTCAGAGAGAGAGAAAGTCCTGGGGATTAATATCACGCCAGACCTGTCCCCTGAAGCTCATATCAAGAGGATAACATCAGCAGCATATGCCAGGTTGGCTAACATAAGAACGGCCTTTAGAAACTTGTGTAAGGAATCTTTCAGAACATTATATACCACATATGTCAGACCAATCCTGGAGTATGCGGCTCCAGCGTGGAGTCCATATCTAGTCAAGCATAAGACTAAACTGGAAAAGGTTCAAAGGTTTGCCACCAGACTAGTACCCGAGCTACGAGGAGAGACTACGGGAATTAAACCTCACTTCGTTGGAAGACAGAAGAGTTAAGGGGGACATAATCACCACATTCAAGATTCTCAAGGGAATCGACAGGGTTGATAAAGACAGGCTATTTAACACAAGGGGCACATGCACTAGGGGACACAGGTGGAAACTGAGTGCCCAAATGAGCCACAGAGATATTAGAAAGAACTTTTTTAGTGTCAGAGTGGTTGAAAAATGGAATGCATTAGGACGTAATGTGGTGGAGGCTGACTCCATACACAGTTTCAAGTGTAGATATGATAGAGCCCAATAGGCTCAGGAATCTGTACACCTGTTGATTGACAGTTGAGAGGCGGGACCAAAGAGCCAGAGCTCAACCCCCGCAAACACAACTAGGTGAGTACAACTAGGTGAGTACACACACACTTATTGATTAGTCCATATTTAGTCTATATATTGATTAATAGTTCAGGTTACTCATATCGTGTATTTATTCACAGAAACCCTCTACTCATGCGAGCAACAAAAAAATTAATGTTATTATGTGAAAATATGGAAGATAAATTAACAAAGAGAGGCGTTAGGATTAGAGAAGACAAAAAGAAGCAGAGAGCGGAAAAAGAGCGTGCACAGCAACAGCAGCAATCTGTGGGTAAGTTTATATAGTATTTCTTTTAATATTAGTATGTTATAATATTTTGTTTGGCCCTTGGATGATCCCACCTGACAGGAATACTGTACTGTGTTATGGTGAAAAGCAATTTGGTTAAAATTTACATGTCAGCCTGTTTGTACCTGGAATAGTTCCCCTCCTGCAATTACCCTCATTTTCTCTTTATCCCTACTCCCTTATTACCTCTACTCTGCCCATAAGTAATAAGCGAGTGGTCTGGTATGTAGTATAAACTACATCTGATTAAAAATTTCTGTAGGTTTTTCAAAGTTTAACTAGTGTGAACTTAAACACTAATTCACATTACTGTACTTTACTTACAAACAATACAAGAATTGAAAATTATAATGGTAGATTATTCAGGCACACATGTGCATGACTTTGCTAATAATATTGTTGGATTAAAATATGTATCTTTGTACAGTTATGAATAGGAGGATAGGGATATGCAGCTGTATATCCTGTTCTATATGAAATGAGTAGAGTGAAAATATTATAAATTGTTACTCGGTTATAAATGGAACTGTAATATGTTGTATTTTTTTAGCTTCCAGAATTAGTTGCATCAATGTAACGACTGACGTTAATACAGATGAAGTATTTGCAGTTGAAGCAGTAGATGAGACTATTGAAAATGATTCTAAAATCAATGACAGTAAAGAAGAGAGTGAAGTGCAGAAGAGCAGCTGTGAGAGAGATGATAAAGAACCTAGTGTGCAGTGTGATGGCGAGTCAGAACTGTGTTCGGAGAAAAGGGAGGAAGATGGAGGGCTCGCCAACCATAATGAAGAGATGCATAGTGAAAGCACATGTGATAAAGGGCCATTAGAGACAGCGACCGAGTGCACACACAAACATAAGCACAAGAAAAAGTACAAGTTGAATGGTCAGTGTAGCAATACAGAAAATTGTGACAGTAGCAGCAGCAGCAGCAATGGTAGTGATAGCGACAGTAGCTCAAGTAGCGAGGAGGACGAAATAGACAGAATTTCCAAAGAACTTGAGAAAAAACGTAGCCATCCAGACCGTTTACACCCGGAGTTATGGTTCAATGATCCTGGGGAGGTGAGTGACTTTCTTAATACTGGTGCCATTTTATCTTTCTCGGTTATTTCCCTCGGCTTTTTATCCTGGTTCTTTCAGCTCTCGACTTTCTCTTAGTTCTCCTCTCAGCTCAACTCAAATCTAAAGTTCCACAGACCTAACTACATACTCTCTACCTGCTCTCTAGAGTGAGTATGGACTACCAGGATGAACTACCTGGACTACCTAGCGAGTATGGACTACCACATCATTTTAGTGTGATGAAAGGAAAGGGACATGGGGTGGGAAGAATGTAAAAGGGTACACAAGAGGTAACTCGGATTGATGTATAAGAATTGGGGAGAATTTTAAGCCGAGCCTGTGAAAAGGTCATAAGGGAAGTGAGAGGTTACATGGTAAACATGAAAGAAAAATTAAATAAACTTGAGGGAGCCAAGGTTAGTCAAAGGGGCATTAAAGATTCTAAACAATAAACTAACCCAAATGGAAAATGGGGCAAAAAGATCAACCAGGCAGTGATTCATACGTCAGGCTGCGAGCAGCTGCATCCAACAGCCTGGTTGACCAGTCCAGCAACCAAGTCCTCTGGTTGAGGAGCATGCTACGGGGAGGTTGAGCCACAAAATCATCGCAAGGTAACCACAAGGCAAGTTTGACGATGTGAAACCCGTAATAACTTGGAGGGAGAGAGGGTGTCTGGGAGCCACTGGGGTCATCTAGAAATTGTCATTTAATTGCATTCAATGCTGGTTTTTTTTGTGGCTTCCTGAAGTTTTCTTTTCCTTTTCTTTTCCTTCTGCCCATGGAGAATGAATAGAACATGGGCACTTACCATGTAGGAGGAAGCATCTCGGGAATCGGGACGAAGTAGAAGCTCCTGGCTGCGAAAGCAGACCTCTGTTGACCTCTGGCATATTTTCCATATACAGTATTTTACATCCAAATTAATACGTCTTGTAAGATTTATATTTTTTTTGTTTTATTTATTTATATATATATATATATATATATATATATATATATATATATATATATATATATAAATAAAACAAAAAAATATAAATTTTTTACCTCGGAATACGAGTGTCCCTGTATACGAGTTTTTCGGAATACGAGCAGGATTTCCTCGGAAAATGTGTCTCGGAAGGCGAGGGTTACCTCGGAAGGCGAGGGTTACCTCGGAAGGCGAGTTTGTTGATACGCGTACAGGCCGACCTAGCGCATGGTGGTATGGCGATCGTCGCCTCTCACCCCTCAGTTTACCAGTGCCTCGCACCCAGTGACTATCCCACGTCAATTTTTCACCCGGATTTTCAGTGTTTTGTTGGATTTTAGGTCATTTGACCATAAAAGTTATTATATATCTCGCCATGGGTCCCAAGAAAGCCAGTGGTAAGGTTTAACCTAAGAAAATAGTGCTGTTTTTGGGCAATCGAGTGGCAACACTGAAAAGTGTATACTCTTTTTCACTGTCCTGACATTAATTTTTGATTTACGTATTTCATTTTTGTACCAGTGTGTTCGCAATAGAATGTTCTATAAGAACATTAGTATAAAATGTCACACAAGGATGCGTTAGACCGGCACCAAATAAAAAACTACGTCGATTACACTTATCGTGTGAACAATTCAATGGTCTTACCTCGATGGTGCAATGCTGCGCCGTTCTCCCAAATAGGCTATGCGGCTATTAGAGAAAACGGAAATTTCATGGCGGACATTTTCAAACTATCCCAAAATCGATCTCATAACAAATAGTTTATAGAAATAATTTTTCTCGTGACTCGTGAGCGAGTTCACTGTGGGACCTCAACACAAAAAGTGGCAATGCTCTTGAGCGCCATGATAACGCTAAAGTGTTAAGAAAATGTGTGAAGTATGGGAAGAATTGCAAAGTTTTGTTGAAAAAACTCACCCAGATAAAGCTGTAGCAGGCCGTTGCATTGACCATTTAAATGACAATGTGATGTCTTACTACAGACAAGTGTTAAAATGTAGGGAAAAACAAGTGTCTTTAGACAGATTCTTAATAAGACAAGCAAGTCTTAGTGCTATGCAGGCAAAACGTGCCAGTGTGTGCACACCAGTGAAGTCCTCACTGCCTGATGTTATAATGTAACATCACCTCTTCTCCTCCCTCCTCCTCACCATCTTCCATACGCCAACAGCAAGGTAAGTAATAACTTGAACATAGTTTTGTAGGTTTATTTAGATGAATTAGGTATAATATTTAGTTTGATGTGGGGTTTTTGGGGTAGTCAGGAACGGATTAATTCATTTGCCATTATTTCTTATGAGGAAATTAGCTTCGGAATACGAGTTTTCGGAATACGAGCTGTCTCCAGGAATGGATTAAACTCTTAAACCGAGGTACCACTGTATAGTATAATATAGTATAGTATACCTTGGCAGGTGTCTAAATCCTTAGCTGCATGTTTGAGGTTAAATAATATTTGCTAGCAGTACCAAATCTGGTTGATTGTGATGGGTTTGTGGGCCTTTAGGCTAATAATTCAAATAGGATCATGAACCAATCAATCACCAGGGAATTTGAGTAAACTTGAAGTCAAACATAGGTCAACATAAGTAAATTGCAAATCTTCGCACTAATCTGCCTCTTGATACTTTAAATCTCTACTACTTTTTTTCTCTTATCCTTTTACAAATGTGATAATCATCTCTCTTCTTGTTGGGTTGTCTAAATTTATTATAATAATTAAAGAAATTACAAGACATGAAAATAGACATGCAGTAGGAAATGGATCATAAACATGTAAAGTATGCTATAATTTGCAAATTTTTACACATTACTTACAACTAACAAAAATTTTAATTTTTTTTTATCCCTTAGATGAATGATGGGCCTTTGTGTCGGTGCTCCTTAAAGGCTCAGCGATCTGGAATTCGTCATGGATATTATGTTGGTGAAGGTCATTTACCTCTGTGTGATGCTTGGACTAATAATGCAGATCATCTTCACCATTATCTCATCACTATATCTCCACCAACAAACTTCCTAGTAAGTCTTACAATGTCATTCTTTTAAAGTTGCTTAAAATAATCATTACAATACTTCATATTACTAGATGGGATACCTGGCTATGCCCAAGGCACTCTCTCCCAATCTTCCTTTCTTGCCCTCTCTTCTCTTCCCTCATCTGATCACCTCTTTTTCCCTCTGTGTGGTGAGGTAGGTTTCCCAGCCTTCTTAACCAGGCTGGGTTAATTTACACACCACTTTCTGAGAGTACTGCCATAGTGTCCCAGGGCTTTGGTGTCCTGTTTGGATTGAAACCTTCAGGCCCTGGTAATTCCCTGCGGACTCGGTGGCCGTGGATGTTTTCCTTGAACCTGCTCTCGTTAAATGTGATCTTGAAGGATGCACATCGTCTGTGCCACATGGCGATGTTCATTCATTCTGCCTCTGACATGCTGGTTGTTGGGTTAGTGACACCTTCGATCCTACGTCATGAGGGGAGTGCTCTTGTCACAGTGCTCTTGTTACTAGCCCTCCTGATAAGGCTCGGGATTATCAGACAGCAACTGCTCTTCGGATTAGGTGTTCTGTGCTGCAGCAGTCTAGGTTGTGTGTACATTTAAAAGCCCTAGAGCTGCCCTGGTTGGCTTTTAGGGACTTGGGATTGGAGATGTTAGTCAATTCAACTTTGGCTCCACCTGCACTTGTTTTTCATTCCCTGTCTTGCATGGTTCACTTTCTATCCAGTCGTCTACCCCTGCTTCCAGCCTCGAAGTGTCTTGAGGGTTTCAGGTTTGGGGCAGGGTTTGGCTTAGGCTTGGGTGGTTTCGTTGGTCGCCCCTTCTGATTTGGGCGCTGAGACAGTTGACCCTCTTGTTCCTGCAGAGGCTTCTGGCCCTTTCCCTCAAGGCCTCTTCCTCTGGTCTCCACCAGTCTCTCTCAGGTGGTGGGCATGGCCCTCTGGCCCAGGGCCCTCGGCTGCAGTTTCTGGGGCTTGGTGGGAGTTGGAATTAGGGCTGTGATTTCCCTTTGTCCCTTTGTGGTTTCTCGCACCTTCTGCGAAGGGTCTTTAACTACAGGGTGTGGGGTTTTTGTACCCTTCCTCTGTGCGAGTTGGATTTGTCTATAGCTAGCCCAAGGGGTTCACTTCTGGGTTCCTTTGAGAATGCTGGGGGTAACTTTCTGGAGGTTTCCTTCCTCAGTTTTCCCATTCAGAGGTTCATGAGGCGATTTTTATGTCCCTCTTGCATGACCCAGCTTCTTTTGAGTTCAGGTCCTCTTCTCCCTATTGGGTGCGTTACAAGGTTCCAGAATCATTCTGGCTAGGAGACAATCCCTTGGTTGTTGTGCATATTTCAGGTGTATTTGGGAGCCTCTCATTTGAGCCCCTTAATGTTTGCCTGTTTGCCACCCCCCCCCATTTTGTAGTAAAATTTATAACTACAGTACAGTACTGTATATTGGTTTTCCACCAATGAAACTTGTATGTTCTGAGGGTTCATGTTTGTTCTGTAGCACTCAAAAATACTGTATCGAGTTTTTTAAATATTCCACATACAGTCTCTGGAATTCTTTGAAAAAAAACAATCTTGATGTACCACTACAGTACTGCAAATGTGTCGTGTAAATGTATATTATTACTGTATCTAATTTTTTAAATTCTTAGATGTGTAACTCATATTGAATTTTACAATTAACAGATTAAGACTCCAACTGTGATTATGCATGATGGCCACGAGTTCATTTTTGAAGGATTTTCCTTGCTGTCACATCACCCACTTGAAGAGGTGCCAACATGCAGGGTTATTCGCTTCAATATTGAATACACCATTCTATATATACAAGAAAAAATTCCTGATAACTTTTGTATCCAGGAACTTAATATATTCTGTGAGTATACTTTGTTCTTTAGTAAAAAAATTAATTTTAGTTGCTAGTATTTTCATAAGTATTTAGGCACTTCGTGAATGGGTAATGCTTTGCATTCAGAAGTTGTTGATCTGTCTTGTTCACAGTTGGTAGGGAGCTCTTAGTAGTTGGGCACCTAACCAGCTACTTAAATCAGGATGTTAAGACTGCACTTTTCTTGACTTTAAAATAGCTTTTGAAAATGATTCCTCACAAATGCCTTGTGCACATTTGTGCAAGATGTGAAAATGGAGACAATCAGGGATAACTAATTGAGAGAATCTGACAGGATGCAAATAGTCAGAATGTGTCAGGCTGAAGAGAAGGGAAAAGCAATATACTTTATCTATTTAAATACTCATCCGGAGGTAGTGAGCAGATATATGCCGATGCTTGATGAATGATGCCGTAAAAATGTACGGTAAATGTGTTATAGCATTATTACTGTACTGTACATATTTTTTGCCATGTCATAATGCATTTTGTTGTATTTTCAGATTCGTATCTATTCCTTGAACTCTTGGAACTTGTTGACTTAAATCTCAATGCCATGGGTGATGCAGATGGTTGCCCAAGATTCCATTTTATGCCGAGATTTGTGAGAAAGCTTGCAGGTTAGTGGTTCTTCACATAAGTTATGTATTTGATTGATTTGGTACTCTTAAGAAATGTGGTAAGAAATTTGGCTGTCAAATGTTTTGGCTAACTCAAATGATGGTGGACCCAATATGATTTGGTTTCTATTATAGACAGCACTATGTTCCTTGTTGCCAGGGTTACCTTGCGTTGATTGTGGAGGTAAATATCCCTGCGGCCCGGTTTCTGACCAGGTCTCTGGGGACTGGGAGGGGACACCCCAGGGTTGCTAATACTTCCTCGCAGTTGTTTGGTTTTAGCTTGTCCTACCTTTCTGGAGGTGTGTTCTCTTGGTTTGGATGATCATAAATCCCCTGCTCCCTGCACCTCTGAGTAGATTAGGTTTTAGCCTTTAGACTGTGATAGGTGATATTTGACAGCTAGCAACAAGGAGCCCATTGACAGACCCACCAGAAAGAGGCATTTGATTATATTCAGTGCACGATTTTTGTGTCTTCCTTATCTGCCTTCCTTCTTTCCTTTGTCTGCAGCTACTTTTAATTAGGGCAGTAGTCTTCCTTCTTACATGTCCAGATTTTGTTCAGCCTGCCAGATCCCTCCATTAGTTAAGGCACTTTAATGAGCCAGGATAAAGGCCATTCACTCGCCAGTAGGGATCATCTCAGAGTAATGTTATTGACCAACAAAATTACACTACAGCACACCTGCACAGTACCTCACCTCTAAAATAACACTGCAACAACACCACTTCACCACACCACATGTCGCAACATAATCATATCACCACAGTACAAGCCCGGCATAATAAAACACCACTAACACGCTACCACAGTACAACAATTAAGATACCATATAAAACCAGCTCGGAATGCTTCCCACCCTCTCCACCTGACCAAACCCCCTCTAGCTTCAGACGTTTCCTGTCACACCATCCTAATTTCATGACTATGCTCCCTATCTTTCTTATACACATTACAGTACCCTGTACTTATTACACCACCTCATTCATATCTCAAGGTATGCCATCATAGGAATAATTCTCTTTAAATTGTCATCCACACTTCCATACAGCCTTACCGCTACAATGTCTAATTTAACATTTACTTGAGAGAAAGATAAAATATCCAATTATCGACTTCTGTTTTAATTTTTTAATAGTTATGTATTTTATTTGAGCATATTCTACTGTTAATTATTTCTCAACTTAATGTTTTTCAGATAATGGCAAGGAAATTTTATCAATGAACGAAGTATTGAGTTTTCTTTTAAAGAATAGTGGTCCTTTGATACAACCTGAAGACTTAGCACAGCTTCTTAGCATGTCTCAATACCAGTGGCAGAATTATGCAGATAATCTTAAAGGTAGGTTTCATCAGATAACTTGGTTACTTAATGTACTGATCATCTACTATTTATGATACAGCATTGAGTGTTTTTGTGATGGTAGTGCCTAATGCCACAGACAGGTGGCACTGAACTTACAATCCAGCATCCCTAACATGCATACCATGCAAGGTGAGGAGAAGATTGTGATAATAAGGGAGAGCAGGGATTTTGTAACACCACTAGCACTGGTTCAATTATTGTAAACCTTACACCACAGGTTCAATAAAATTCTATAACCAGGGAACAAAAATTAGACAAGACAGATAAGGGTGGGCATACAGTACTGCAAATTTTTAGATCATCGGAAAGCCTTTGGCACAATACCCCACATGAGAGTAGTGCATCTGTTGGAGATGCAGGTATGAGTGACAGGGAAACTGCTACAGTGGCTAAGGGAGTACCTAAGCAACAGACGACGGTGAGATCTTGGTGGCATGCTATCAGTAGCAGAATTGCACAGGATTCAGTATCAAGACCTCTCATTTCTCTATACCTGTATTTAAATAAACTTGCAGAGGGAATAGGCCGATTCCCCTCCATGTTTGCTGATGATGCAAAAACCAAGCATTAAAGGTAAGGAAATGCTAATTTCTAGGTGAGCCCTAGTGGCACCCTGAAGCTACCATCTTTGATGTAGTTATTTACATTTTTACTAGGCCATTTACTAGGCTCCATCAGTGTCGTAAAGTTCTCTGGCCTACTCGGGCCATCTGCCAGCTGGGCGAGAAGTTAGAGAGTCATTTTGAGTTTTGGTGGCTCATTTATTAGTAAATTATTAATTCTCAAACATATGTCAGTGTTATATTGTGTGACACTCCTGATTTTGGGTATTTTTTATCAATAGTATATAAATCTCTGATTACAACATGATCATTGCTTCTTTGAGATGGCAAGATGGAATTTTTTTTTTTTTCCTGGTGCCATTGAGCAGAGATAGTTACAAGAGCCTGGCATATTAAATGTGGCCATACAGCATCACTACAATTAGCTCAGGCTAGCTGCTAAGAACTATACAGTAAGGGATTTTTTTTCACACTGGGTACTATTTTTCAGTAGCGTGTCTGAGCTTTGTTGCTATCTATGGAAGATTGAAGTATCTTTTCATACCTGGCTTTTGTTGATACAGTATGTCTCGACTTCTATTTAATGCTGATTTGCAATCAGAGCTTTCTGTGCAGTGGAGGAGTTAAAAGACCAGAAGTACTTAAAATCTTTTACTAAAAAATCATTGAATATTTTCCAGGTATGGTAGTGACAAGTCCAGGCATGAAGCCCTGCAGCATTCGAGTGGATCAATTGGATCGTGACCAAGTTAGCGAAGAAACTATTAATTATCCTGTTATGTTCACTTTGCATCCGTCCCCCTCAGTTGTCATATGCCGTAATCCAGAGTGAGTATTATTTGTTCGTGGTTGGGAAGGGTGGACAGTGCGAGAGCAGAGAGTATAATGTACAAAGATACCAATCGCTGTAGCCTTTGTAGAAGTTAGAAATAAGAAAACTGGATGTAACAACTATGGCAAAAATTGTAAAGTAGTAAATACCTTAAATTTAGATTGCTTGTCAATATAAAAAAATTCAAATATGGCCTGAAACTGGTAAGTTTTTCTGGGAAGGCTTTCTTAGGTGAAGCACTGTTACTGCCTTAGTTTTTGCAGCAGGCATCCAAGACCCACCCTTGCCTACTGGGAGCCAGGACCAGAATCTGGCCTCTGTGCAAGGCCAGGAGGACCAAGGTGGTCAGTCATCAGCACAAAACCAGCAAAATCCCACCAAAAAGAATAGGCACAGCAAATGAGCAACTTGTATGGCAGCCCAGGTTATTGGGGCTTCTAGCCAGCCTGCTTTCAAAATCTCCTCTGGTACTGTAAACATGGCTCTGACAGGGTCCATTCATTGTTGTTGTTTAAGGTTCGGCTACTGGGAACAAATTTCCAAGTAGCACGGGCTATGGTGAGCCCGTTGTGGACTTACCTGGGACAGGAGTGGGGCTGTAACTGTTGTGAGGGTCCATTCTCTGCTGCACACTTAAAAGGATAAACAGTGGTAGACAGTTGGAACAAGTGAGGTGGTGGTGGTGGTGGAGGCCAAAACCATCAGTAATTTCAAAGCTTTATATGACAGTGCTGGGAAGACGGGACAACACGAGTGTAACTCTAATCATGTAACTACACTTGGGTAATTACAACTTGCTAAGTGATGCTTGCTATGGCTAAAATATGAATTCTGCCAGGGTTATTGATTTAGTACTTTAGTTTTCTTTAACAATTTAGGTTGATGCCATCCACATTGTGTGTGCCCTACCTTGAAGTGAGGTGATTTGAGGCCCTAGCTTGGTATTTAGTTCTAGCTGTGGGTCAGTGTTCTCTTGTTAGTCGACTTACATTTTCCTTGCCCACCAGAGATGTCGTCTGCTCTGGTCGGATTTGGGTTCCTCCTCTGCAAGTTGACTCCTCTCTAGTCTCCTTGCTTTCTGGTAGTGCATGTGGAGGATGCCTTTCCCTGTTACTCTATGGGGTCTCTTATTCCTCTGTGAGGCTCTGAGGTGGAGGGGGCAATTGGGGTTTTCCTTGTTGGGGTGTACAGTTGTTCTTGGGCCTGTTTTATGGCACAGTGCTTGGCATCTTTTGCAGCTGCATGTTTTCTTAGGCTAGATTAGGCATGTGCTCTTCTTGACGAGCAGCTGCTGTGCCGGGTGTTCCTGTTTGGTCTTTATCTTGAGGACCTTATAAGCCACTTGCAGTCTCTGGTGTGGTCTGGGTTTGATTGAAGCCTGCACTTGCAGAATGTGAGTTTGCAAGATGTTTTAGTCTTCTTTCATGTCAATGGTTATTCTTAATACCTCCACATGCCTGTTGTGTGAGGGGGGGGGGGGGGGCAGTGATCCCCACACAACACTCACACCCAGTAAGGTTGCTCAAAATTTCCTTCCAATATGGTATCCATTTACTGGAGGCCTGAGAAAGATGATGTGCCAAGTTTATCCACAGGAATATTAAATCTTGAGTAATACTTTAAAACTTTTCTAGCTGTGTTGTGGAGGTGGAAGGGATCAACCCCAGCCATGGTGCACAGTGGAACGGTTAAATATAGGAA
This sequence comes from Procambarus virginalis, assembly GCA_020271785.1. Classification (NCBI taxonomy): domain Eukaryota; kingdom Metazoa; phylum Arthropoda; class Malacostraca; order Decapoda; family Cambaridae; genus Procambarus; species Procambarus virginalis. The sequence continues at coordinate 35,074,829 of WNGS01001312.1, read as the reverse complement.
ATGTTAATTGGAAAGAACTTCTGTAAACACTTTCAGCATCTCACAAGTTGATTAATTGCCATTTGTTGTTAATAATAGATACAGATAAAATTACCTATCTTGACAATGTATTATATATTTGTTAATATTCGTAGGTATCAAAAAGCGTGGAGAGAGTACGTCAAGTTTCGGCACTTGCTAGCTAACATGCCGAAGCCATCATTTGAGGACAAAAGACGACTAGAAGCAAAAGAAAACAGATTACAAGAGATGCGAATGACGTCCAAAATGAAGAGAGATGTGACCATCGCTGTTTCTTCTCAAGGATTTTACCGAACAGGGATAATGTGTGATGTTGTTCAGGTTAGTTCACTGTTGGTGTTAAGTTTACATTTACTTCATTATTGTGTTGCTGCAATGCTGATTCAGGTAACATGCTCCATATGAGAAAAAATTGCTACAAGACTGACATACTGAAACACAGTATTAGGAAATGATTTCAATAGCAGTCTAATTTCAGTCTGTCCTCTCGAACAATAAAAATCATTTTGACATAAAATCTCCAATGGTCTATATGTGGTGTATTATAAACCATAGCAGCTCACAAAGTTGGACTGTCCCATTTATTATTCATGAGTCGACATGAATAGAAAAGTTTGTTTAGTGTCTGGCAATATAGTACATCATTTTTGAGATGTGACAACTCGAGATGATGGACTGCCTATTTACTAGAATAACTCTTGATATAATTTGTATTTTCAAAATATTACATATCTATGTATATTCTTTGTCAATTGGAAAAATTACTAAATAAAAAATTTTGTTCTTCACAGCATGCCATGTTGCTACCCGTTCTGGTATGTCACCTGAGATTTCATCAGTCTCTTGAAGTGCTGGAAGAACGCATTCGCTATAAATTTCAAACTAGGTTCCTACTGCAGCTGGCTCTTACTCACCCTTCATACAGGTAGGTTTGTTGTGCATGCAGTTAATTAAAATTATTATTAATTAAAAAGTGATGGATAATTTAGTGTGAGAAAAATATTTCAGTTACAGTATTCAGATTTTTAGTCTCGCTTATCCACCAGACTGGTTAAGCAGATGCAAGTTACCAGATACAATAAATATGTTCTATATCTGTTAAACTCAAGGAGGGAGTGAGATGGCAAAACCTTGTGTTTACATGCTTGTAGTGTCCAGGTAGCTCACTTGGTCTCTCAGCTCTGAGGTCATTTTCCCTGAAATCACTTTGATGTAGGGGGGGGGGCTAAACCCCAAAGTCACTACAGTATTTGCCTCCTCCACCCCATCTTCTCCAGAGTACAGGAATTAAGAACGGTGCTCAGTGTGTCCTATGTGGGTTATGCGCCTGTCAACATTGTCTGTCATCATTGGCAGATGTCAAGGGCTCAGATCTGAAGAAGGTACTGACAGATGAAAGGAAACAGTGGTTACTACTTCAGGAAGAGGTATCCGCTGGTAGTGGGGAGGTGGAGTTTGTTCCCGTGAATACAAGAACTCTGCTGCTGCAGCTGCAGCAGCAGCAGCAGGACAGGCAAGGCTGGAGTAGTCAAAATGTGCTGCTTTCACATTTTCAACTGAGACTACCTCTTGATTACCTTGACATTCGATGGGGGATGGTCTTTGGAGTTCTCGATAGCACCTGTAAAGGTCCATCATACGTTTCTTGTAGTGTCTGATGTACTGTACAGCAATAACCCTCAAACACATGACTAGCAGGGAGAATGTCTTAGGGTATGTAGGTTCATTGTGTTGACGGATGACGGAGTGGCATAGGGCAAATCTGTGACATTGCAATTCAAGGTCGCTCCATGAAGACCGATGTATCCACCTGCTCATTGTCTGATATTGAGGTAACCAGGTCTTCCTCCGGGAAAATGGAGATTGAAACTGTGTTGGAGATCAGTTAATGAAAACCCATTGTCCTCTTTAGTTGCCAAACAGATACTGAGGAGTACCAAAGGAAGATTGTAGATCCACTTGGTTGGGTCTGGTTGTGCCTTTAGTGCTGCCTTCAGTTAGCAGTGAAACCATTCAACTATCCTGTTAGCCTGAGGATGGCAGGCTATGGTGTGGTTGTATGTTCCCAGAAATTACATCAGTTCCTGGCACAAGTGACTCAAATTGTTGACCCTGGGCAGTGACGATTGTTGCAGGGAGCTCTAAATCGGGATGCCCAACTATGAAGGAAAGGACGAGCTTTTGACTCGGATTATGTTCTCCTCTATAGGAGCTGCCTCAGGCCATCTAGAAGAGGACGGCATGTGAATAGGTGAGTCTCCTCCAGATAGAGGAAAAGGGCCCACTATCTACAAGAACCACCTCAAATCTGGCAAATGATAGCAGGGAAATATTGAAGCAATGTCTATGACATGGTGTATCCTGTATTTCTAACATTGGAGGCATATGCACAAGCCTAGTATTGAACATCAGTGTTAATTTCTGGCTATAGCACCCATTGATTTGATCATGAGGTGCAATGTAGGTAATGTGGATGCAATGGCGAGTCATGGAGTAAAGAGTTGTGAAGATCCTCCACTGATGGGCTTTGACACCAATATGGCCATAGGACACCAATGAGAATTGTTGCAAGTATCATCTTGCAAGTACAGTATCCTCAGTTTTAGGCAAAGTTATGTTATAGTTGAGATATGGAGAATGATTTCCGCAATGTAGGAGTTCAGTCGTGCTGTTGTGCTCTAGCAATCTCTTCACCTGTGTCCTCTTGTCCTGCTTTCTGTCTGAAGAGGCTATCCTTGTCCACCTTATCTATTCCCTCATATCTTGTATGTTGTGGTCATATCTCCTCTGTTTCTTCTATCCTCTAGGGTAGTTAGATTTAGTTCCATTAGCCTATGCTTGTACCTCTGCTCTGGCACCAATCTTGTTGCAAACCTTTGTACTTTTCAATTTTGGCCTTGTTTCACAAGGTGTGGCTTCCATATCGGTGATACTTGTTCCACTATTGGTCGAACAAATTTTGTGTAGATTGCTTTGAAAGAGTCTTAATTCAGGTTCCTAAATGATGAGCTTATATTTGCTAGCATCCCATATGCTGCCAGATGTTATCCTGTTTGTGTGCGCCTCCTGTGTCGAAAGTATATCCACTGCCAGATCCTTCTCTCTTGATTCCTGTAACTGTCTTCCCCATATGGTGTAGATGCTTCTGGTCTCCTTTCTCCATTTCCCTTCCTCATTATCTTGCACTTGGTGGGATTGAACTCTAGCAACCGTTTGTCAAGGTCCTCGTGTAACTTTCTGTAGGCCTCGACCGTGTCCAGATTCATCTGCAAACATTGATGCAAGTTCATTTGCTCCAAAACTGATGAGGGGAGCCAGCCAGGCACTGGGGCCGGGCAGTATTTGGTACTAAAGAGTTTTGAGTCAGTTTGACTAAATCACTTGTTCTGTGTGACTTATTTGGAGAGTTGTTTGGCAGCTTCAAGTTTTCATATTCTGTGAACCCTCCAGTTGTCTATAAAGCTTCACTGACTTTCTGGAGCTTTTTCTGGAGGTGTGGCAGATTGTTACTTGCTCCCTGCGCTGTTGGGACAGCTTTAGGTTCTGGTCCTCGATAGGCCAAATGGAGCTTCCATGACTGATGTGGCCTTTTAGTATGGGGTAATCGGAGCAAGATGGTTTCAGGGATCCACTGGTTCTCCCCCAGAAAGAGAGAATTCATTACATTCAACTTTTCTTACTTGTACAGTATTTCTTACAGGAAACTTTCTTAAAATATTAATCTTGTATTTGATATTTTAGGGAAAACTTTGGAACTAATCCAGACCATGCCAGGAATTCCCTCACAAATTGTGGCATTCGTCAGCCAGAATATGGAGATAGGCGAATTCACTACATGAATACTCGTAAAAGAGGTGAGAATGCTTGTTTAAAAGGTATACTGTATACTATAACTTTAAATTTTTATGGGATAACCTTGTTATAGATTTGCCTTGCTTAGTTTTATAATGTACTATTTAAATCATTTTCCTCTGTTTATTGTGTCCAGCTGATGACTTGAGTGTCTGAAAGTATTGTCTTCAAATTTCTTAACCGTCGGCATTTATCTTTACTGAGGGCAAGCCCAATTTGAAGAGGCCTGTAGCTATAACACTAGAACTTCATAGGTCTTTTCAATATACTCGTAATATATACATGGAAGATACTGGAGGTGCAGTGTAGTGCACCTCCAGGTACCAAATCTACACGGTAAAATAACAACATACTGGGGTGAACGTTATGGAAGAAAATGCAGACTACAACCAGTGAAGAGCAGGGGTGCCATAGGCACAGAGAAGCACTGTAAACATTAGAGGTCCTCAGTTGTTCAACATCCTCCCAGCGAGTATAAGAATATTAGCCGGAACAACCGTGGACATTCTTCAAGAGAAAACTAGAGAGTTTTCTTAAAGAAGTGCCGGACCAACCGGGCTGTGGTGGATAGTGGGCCTGCGGGTCACCCCAAGAACAATCTGCGGACCAGCTCTCACCAGTCAAGCCTAGCCTTGTGCCAGGCTTGGGGAGTAGAACAACTCCCTGAACCCCATCAAGCAGGTATCTTAGGGAATCATAAGTCTTTCAGACCCACTTGAATGTATTAAGAGACAGGACCAGAATCTGACTTTTTGAATGAAGGGAAGTTTAAGGATCAGCGATATGGTATATGTGGTAAAACAAAGGCATCGCCAAACTTGATGCTTTATTGATCATAAAATTGCTGTGTAGTAATCTGCAATAAGACAACCCATATGGTTGACAAGCCATACGGTTTCAGCACCGTATATAATTAGTTTAACAACAATCAAGTATTGCTTATAACACTAAGCAATATGTTTAACAATAGGTAGTTTAACAACAAAAATAACAGTTGTCATTAACAATAAGCAATGAAATTAAACAAAGAGAGTAATTCCTGACTCGGAGATTCAGCTAAAAAATTGCATTTTACCAACCTTAACCCAAGCTCGACCCAGCTGACTGACAATGGAACACCAATGGTAGAGCGAACGTCCAGCCGGTATGACATTAGCTCCTCCCCGATACAAGGGCTACGAATGTATGACATTTTACCACAGTATACACAAAATTGACAGAAAAGTAAAGTTCAAGCACATCAAACACACACACAACTGCTTGAAGTAAATTAGTACGGTACTCTTGAAAACAAACCATGCGGGTGCCATTGAGTAAACACCCAAACTCTCACAAGTCGAGCCTGGCCTCGGGCCGGGCTTGGGGAGTAGAACTCCCAGAACCCCATCAAGCAGGTATTAAGCAGTACCCCACTCATGATAGGCCAACCACCACTAGATGGCATCCCTGGTCACCCGGGATCTTCTGGTTTTTCACATTTGGTTCACAAGTTGTGGCTCCTTTCTTACATTTCTCTGTAGCTTCACTCATAGGAAGCGGGGATGGAGAATTTTTTTTTTCTTTATGTACATGTTGATGAGGAAAGCCATGATTTCGATAACATGTCAAGAACTCTTGTGGCAACATCTAATCAGTCATAGTTCTTGAGACAGATTTGTCGTTGGAACAATTTTTCCAGACTTACTGGTGCAAGATTCATTTGGATTTTATGATTTTCCTTTGAAGCATTTATGCATGTGGCCAGGGCCCCAGAAGGTTGTGGATTTATGCTCATAATAATGCATATGCAATTCATGTATACATAATTTGATTGGCATAGTGTTGCCACAGGGTGGAGGTATCTTTAGACATACTGTATTTCCCAGATTTTCATTTACTGGTATATTCAATATATATTTTTGCAGGATTTTGATGTTCCGGGTCCTTTAAGAATATGTACATCTCATATCCATGTTATCATTCATTCACTTGTTCAGTTGTTTTAAGAATTAACCCTAACAATGGTAACTACCCGAGATTAAATTTGAGAGGCAGGTGTCGATGTTTATTAATATCTTTTTAAGGTGCAATGTTTTAAATGTTTCAATTGCTTTGCAGGCATTAACACACTATATAAACATAATGTCAAGATTTGGCCGAAACCTTGAGACGGAGAGCAAAATCACACACAATGAACGCTTGGAATTCCTTGGAGATGCAGTTGTAGAGTTTCTGACCTCAATTCATCTCTTCCACTTATTCCCTAGTCTGGAAGAAGGTGGATTAGCTACATACAGGTTAAACTAATGAAATACAATATAGTAAATTTACAATAGAGGATTGTCAGAATATATATTCTGTATATATATGAACT